>VZTJ01004385.1:527567-562144 GCA_013397795.1 Orthonyx spaldingii | reverse complement strand
TTTGGTTTTGTTTTGTTTTGTTTCACAATTATCCAAATATATTTGGATACACAGAGAGTATTGGTAAGTGGACTCGGCTAAAATATTGTTCATCAAATTAAGCAGGGTTCCAAACATTCTTTGCGTCCAATGTGGTAATTTCTGCACAGGGAACATTAACTGTGTGGCTGGTTTAGAAGGGATGTTGGTCAAGTGGTTTAAAAATCCCCTTTGTGAGTGCTTTCCCTGCTGTCAGACATGTGAGGCTTTTCTGCTTGATTATGTTTCTCTTTTCCTTGAACACCAGCACTATTGGCACAGTTCTTATGCCAAGGTCAAAGTGCCTTTTGCTGGATTTGAAATGTTCTTCCAAAGCCACAGAGCCACATTCCTTTACCCCTGCTGCAAGCAGCAGCAGAATATTCCCCTTGCTCTAACAGACAAGGATTAGGGGGCAAGGAGAGGGTCATTCCTGGGATAGCAGGTCCTGTCTCTCTCAATGCAGCATTGTTAAATTGTCCAGGCTTTTTCTTCCTTCTTTTCCCTCCCTTCCCATTGTTCCAGGGCAAACAAAGGAAGAAAGCAATCATCCCTGACAGAAATATTTACCCTTTCAGGCTTCGATCTGGAGAAATCCTGGTGTTAAGAGTTCACCTTAGTGCAGGTGAGGCTCATGGAAAGCCAGGCACAGAGAGATTCCTGGCAAAGGAAAGACTGAAGTGGAGCTGTGCTGCTGGAGTGGGCTCAGCCACCACTCTGGGCTCCTCCTTACCTCATTCTGTATCCCCAGGGTTGTGGATTTTGTCCTTGGAGTAAGGTAACCTCAACATGACAAAATTGATGGGATAAAGGAAGAGTTTCTGACCATGAGCCTGGAAAATAATATTGTCAGAGAGATGTGGGACGTGAATTATTGTTCCCTCTTTTTCTAAAAACATGGCCCTACACTGTGACTCAGGAAAGAAGGGGGCAAAGATGTGAAAGGTACAAAAGCATCAAATGTGGGGGCTGGACTCAATCTTCTATCCAAGACCTTTTCAGCATTTTTCTGAGGACTGCCACAGAAAAGTCAGTTGCAAGGTAGGCTGGTGGTTAAAATACCTCTCCCATAAACGGGACTGCAATCCACATGCATGTCCTGGACCAGAGAGTCACAGAATCCCAGACTGGTTCAGGTTGGAAGGGACCACTGGAAATCACCTGGTCCAAGCCCCTACTCAAGCAGGGTCCCCCAGAGCCTCTTACTCAGGCTTGTGTCCAGGTATCTCTTGGATATTTCCAGTGAGGGAGACTCCAGACCCTCTCTGGGCAACCTGCTCAGTGCTCAGTCACTGCACAATAAAATTCTTCCCCATATTCAGGTGGAATTTTCTGTGCTCCGTTCTCTGCCTGTCGCCTCTTGTCCTGTTGTTCAGCACCACTGAGAAGAGCCTGGTCCACCTCTGATCCCCTCCTTCAGATCCTCAAAGCCATTCAAACCCAGGTACCTCCCTACTTCTCCTCACAGAGCATTGATGTGTCCCATGCCCAAGGATGCCAACAACGGCTCTCTGGACACACTGTCCCTCAAGTGATGCCATCTCATTCCTAAAATATGTCCCTTCCTTCCAAACTGCTCTTCCTGGAGACCTTTGTCACGTGTCTCTTGCTCTGGGATTGGGGCAATTGCCAGTGTTAGAGGGGTTGTTACCATTGATTTATTTTCCTTGCAGGAGATGGTGAATAGATGGATGAAAATAATGGAGAAAAGGTGGTTCTGCTGTTCTCAACCAGTTGAAATAGATGCAGAAATTCCTCAAAGCTTCCCTTTCTTCAGGTCTTTCATTCAGCCAAAGCCTTTAAAATATAATCTGAGAGTAAACTTCTTTGCTTTGTTGTTGGTGTTGGTGTTGTGGTTTTTTGTTTGGTTGGTTTGGTTTTGGTTTTGGTTTTGTTATTATTATTTCCAGGGGAGATACTGAGAGTTTGGGCACAAAGGGGGCGAATAATTAGTTTTGTAGGTGCAAGAACAATAAATGAAGTTGACACAGATATTTTTTAGGGACGCAGGGAGAGGTGTTGTGTAACGTTCCGCTCAGTGTTGCCTGTGGACTTGACGGGATCAAGGCTGGAAACAAGGACTCTGTATTCTCACCGTGCCAACCACTCAGCCAGGAGACAAAGCACTGAGACCCTCCAGAGGAAAGCATCACAGAACTTTGGGAATATGGGAAGCTGGCTCCTTTCTGTAGATGCTGAAGTAGAGAGTAAGAGGTCACCGTCTCTCCCACACATGTTGCTTGTTGGGCAACTGAAAGGACACAACACACACAGCAAGAGCTGGAAGCACCACAAGTTAACATAAAACCCCCTTTATTCTGCACAAAACCCTCTGTCTGATGAGTGGCTGAGAAGCCAAGAACAAGTCGTGATTACAAGTTGTGAAAAGCTCCTGCACACAGAGATTAAAAAAGGAACAAACTAAAATTACTCCCTCATTCCCTTGGGAGAGGGTTGGAAAGCACAGGGCCAGGGTGAGGAGGGTTTTGTCGGGGTGTGGGGCTGTGCCAGAGGTCACAGCTGAGGATCTTGAGAGTGGGGTCAGATGAGGAAAAATGACATTTTAATGCCCTCAGGGCCAGAGTCACAAGGCTGGAGGGTTACACACAAATGTTTTGTCTCATTGTAACACCCAAAGCGGTGCTGGCATTGCAGGACCCTGGGAACATTTGTCATTAAAAGTGACTTTGAGGTCACTGTCAGTGTGACCATGTGTGAAATCCTGGCTTTGCGGACCCTGGTGTGAGAATTTCCAGTGATTTCAGCAGGGTTAAAAATTCACCTGCTCTCCGGGGTTCGTTCTTTCCCAATCGCTTCCCAAATGTTTATTTTTGTCAATTGATCCCAATCCACTGGATGTAGTTCTGGCTCTAACCTGCCATGACTGTCATGCACAATGAATCATAACAGATATTAAATGTGTTACCCAGCCCTGGTGGTACACTCTGTTCTAGGAAAGCATGGCAGCAATGCTCATCATCCCATCCTTGATGGAAGCACTGAGGGAAATATCTCCCAGCCTGAGACCAGCACTGGAAACACTCCCATAAAGCCAGGTATGACTGAAATACCGACTGAAATAGCCCCTGGTTGAGAAGACCTTTAAGCCTGCAGGAACCTGCAGAGAGGAAGATGTTACAGAGCCTGTGAGGTGTCACCTGATAGCAGGTGAGTGACCGTGGATCATCTGACTGTCACACTGCCCTGGGGGAACATCCTCGTGACTCGTGGTTTAGGAGGCAGAGTGGGACCTTTGCTGCCTGTGGCTGCACTGTGTCACTGTGCAGGAGGGCTCTGCAGCCAAAGTCACCGTGCTGTCATCTGTCCTGAGCTGCTGCATGGTCAGGTGGTGGCTGGGACCACATTCCAGCTATAAATACACCACGTTTCACTCGTTACATGGAAGTGCTTCCATCAAAGCCTCCAATTCCTCCAGGACACTCCAGTCTTGCTCTTTGATGAATGTTCGAGCTGCTTTGTTCTGCCTCCAGTGCCAATTTGTTCACTTCTTCTCCACTGTTTAAAGGTCCCCTCTTTAATGTCATAGCTGGAAGATGGATTGAGCTGCAGTTTTGAGAGGGACTGAAGGGCAACTCTTCCTTCAGCCAGGCCAGTGGGGCAGGCAGGAGATCTCCTTTCTATTTATAGTGGAAGTTCTATTTTAGCAAGTAGTGAAGAGCCTGGCAAGGAAAGTCAGGAGATGTGAGCTCCTTCCAGTTAAATTTATTTAACTTTCACATTTTCCGAGATCCTATGGGCTGAATTGAGGCAGTCTGTGCTCATATGGTACAGAGGGATCAAAAAGGAAAAAAAAAAAAAAAAAGAGAGAAAGAACAAGCATCTGACATGGAAAATCTTCCTGTGGTAGAAAATCTGACTCTGGTAGGAAACAGGACTGTGGTGGAAAACTTCCAAAGGCTCAGATTATGGAAAAGGCCTCCTGAGGAGATTTCCTCCCTGTTTCTTTGCAGAGGCAGACAACCACCTAACCATGAAACAAACCATTTTGCTTTCCATCAACTTGCATTCACTTCCATCCACGTACAGTCCCAGAATTTCTCATTTATATTTTTAATAGTGACATACAAGAGCATTTCCAACACCTCCTGTTTGAGTGCCAGGGATGAGGACACGAGTGGCCACTCAGAGGACTGGATTCCTCCTGCTTCTGTCTCTGGGCTGGTATAAATAGAGTAACCCAAACCTTTCAGAGTATTTTCCCTCTTTTAGTGGGTTGAATCCTACCCCAAAGTATCCCAAAGGCTTCTTAGGGAAAGGCTGGTTGTTTATTCAAGTCTCAGGTCACAGTAGCTCTCTCCCTTCAGGAGCAATGTGTGAGTTAAAGCTTCCAGTCATGGCACACCATGTTTGTACAGCAGGGTGGATCTGCAAACCAGTGTTATCTTAACTGACCATTTCCCTGCTTCCCAAAGAGGTGCTTGCTCTGGAAAACAGGCACCTGCCCCCTCAGATTGGCTCAGAACAGGCGTGGAATTTCGGGTGGGTGAGGGAGGAGCACGCGTTCGGTGTCACTCTCACTGCAGCTGATTTCACGCCCTGATCTGAGGGTTTGTTTGTGTCACTGGGTTGTTCCCTGGGATTTGTGTTTCGTGAGGGAGGTTCTGATAACACAGTGCCACATCCAAAGCCGATGTCACCACTGCCATCAGCCTGATGAGCAGCACGAGCAGTGACAGGTTTAGTGAAGGGAACATCCTTACCCAGGCCATGCTGTCCTGGGCCGCGCTGTCTTTTCACGCTGATTTTAAATTCCTGATGGGGGGAGAGTAAGACCAGAACCACGTTGTGTATTGCCACCCCTCCTGGCCTCAGTGGGCAGCCACGATCACAGGCTGTGGCTTGGGGAGGTAAAGCACAGCCAGACAAGGTGGATGTGCTGCAGTTAGACCTCTGTGGGCAGAGAAAAGCCCGAGCAGAGGGTCTGTTTGTCCATCACCTTCTGTTCAGGTCCTCAAGAAAATGGAGAGAAGATTGGACCTTTCACTGCCTCGCACCTGAGACAGACCCCAGTAAGAGTCACCCACGTTCTGTCCTTGCTGCTGCCTTTTCTATGACCTGAACATGGCTCAAAATGAGAGGCACAAGTTCCCCCTCGCTCGAGGAGAGCCCTTCCCCTCCTCACGGGCAGTGCTGTGTCCAGCTCTGGGGTCCCCAGCGCAGGAAGGACATGGAGATCTTGCAGTGGGTCCACCAAGGAGGACCAAAGGGATGGAGCAGCTCTCCTGCAAGGAAAGGCTGAGAGAATTGGGATAGTTCAGCCTGGAGAAGGGAAGGCTCCAGGGAGAGCTCAGAGCCCCTTGCAGGGCCTAAAGGGGCTCCAGGAGAGCTGGAGAGGGACAGGGGACAAGGGCTGGAGGGACAGGACACAGGGAATGGCTTCCCACTGCCAGAGGGCAGGGATGGATGGGATATTGGGAATTGGGAATTCCTGGCTGTGAGGGTGGGCAGGCCCTGGCACAGGGTGCCCAGAGAAGCTGTGGATGCCCCTGGATCCCTGGCAGTGTCCAAGGCCAGGTTGGACTGGGCTTGGAGCACCCTGGGATATGGAAGGTGTCCCTGTCCAGGCTTTAAGATCCCTTCCAACCCAAACCATTCTTAAATTCTATGATTGCTACTAGCTTGTGAATTTATTTTTAGTTCCCCATCAATTCCATATGCTTCCCTTCACTCCTTTCTCAAGGCCTGGGCAAAGCCAGCCAAGAATCCACATTTTGCAACTGTTGTAACTTTTGTAGCTGTTTTGGATGCTGGAAAAGCAATACCCCAGGAAAGAGGCCAAAGCTAGCAAAAATGTGTCAGGTTTCAGGCTGCTGATAAGATGGGGAAAGGATCTGTTTCCCCGGCAGCCAAACCACAAATGACAGTTGAAATCAAGCAGCCATTTCTATTTTTATTCATCTTCTCTCTACTTTACCTTGCTTTCAGCATATCCTTTTGTGGAAAGACAGGAAGAGCCTATTGCAAGTAGTGCCTGGGGAAAGAGGGATCTGGGCTTTTGTCCACGGATCCTCTCTCAGTTACACAAGGAAACTCCAACTCCAGATACTGCAAACACATTACCCCTCCTCTTTCATTGGTCACTTCATGGAAAACACTGGTGCAAAAGGCCTTTGACAAGTAATTTTTCCTCATTTTCTTGGTCTGCTCAAGCTCATTTATTCCATCCAAACGAAACACTGTGCTTAGGGAAAACATCCCTCTGCCTTGTGACTTCCTCTGAGGGCCGTGCTGCCTCCCTTTCCCTCACAGCCAGCTTTTCCCTTTCCTCCTGTGGATGCTTCAGCTCATGGATGTGCTGGGGAACAAAACCCATCTCTGTGTCTGTGTTTGGCATCAACAAAACATTCCCCACACAGCTCTGCTGCTCCTGGTTCTGGGGGTGGCCTCATCCTCTGAGAAGAAGCTCATCCCCTCTGGGGTCACTCCATCAGCTCAGTTTGCAAACGTTTTGCTCACAGCAGACAGGAGAAGCTCCTTGTTATCACCTGTGCCTGTCAGAAATCAGTCGATAGCGCTCGAGTGGGAAGATCCCTTGACTTGAGGTGAATCCATTAGTGAGCTTCTCTGAGGGTTTGATTCAGTCAAGGAAGCAGGAGCCTCTCCAGGAGTGTCTATGTGCTCTTCCTTTGGTTTATTTTACTCAGCTGTTGGTACCTGAGGCACCTCTGGCAGCTGCCCTCTTCTCCCTGAAGAGAGAATCACAGAATCCCGGAATTACAGAATCAGAGTACTAGAATTACAGAATTACACAATCACAGAACCACAGAAGGGTTTGGGTTTGAAGGGACCTTAAAAACCATCTCATTCCAACCCCCTGTCATGGGCAGGGACACCTTCCACTGTCCCAGGCTGCTCCAAGCCCTGTCCAACCTGGCCTTGGACACTTCCAGGGATGGGAAGGTGACATGGGGGTCTTTTCTCTCTCCTTCATCCGACCTTGCTGAGGCTTCTCCTGCACCCCCGCTGCAGAAGGCAGAGCTGGCCCTTTGCAGCCATGCCCCATCCAGCGCCCTGGAGGCACGAAACTGGTGGAGGAAGGATTTCCCCACAGGACCCAGCCCTCTCCCTGCCTCTGCCCCTGCAGGAAGGAGGGCTCCCCTGGGAGCTGGCAGGCACCAAGCTGGTCCTCGGAGCCAGGGACCAGCAGGACAGGGAAGTGCAAAAAGCAAACACAGCCACCACGAAAACAAACCCCTTGATGCTGCACAGATCACCCAAACCATCTCCATACAGCCCGCTCCTCCTTAACCCCACAGCAACCCAGCACAACTACAAAGACATCTCAGGGCAGTAAATTTTGGAAATTCAACTTCCTTCTGGGTTGATTTCAGCCTGGATTAACTGTTCTTTGAGATCTGAAAGAGCTTTTCTGTCAAATTTGATTTGCACAGATGATGTTTATTTATTTCAGCTCATTCTTTCTCCATTTTTGGCAACAACGTAGTTGGTGATCCAGATATACCTGCTCAAATGATAACATATCTAGAATGTTCAGGAGGCTTTAATTGCTCTCAATAAATATAATTATGTATGATTTAAAGGCCTTAACCAAGACAGAGAATCACTGGCCTGGATGTGGTGCCAAATAGGGAAGTGCAACCCTGTATGCTCCTCAAAATGTGCAAACTCCAAGGAGAAACTGAAAAATCAAGAAAAAGGAAGTGTTTAAACATATTGGCAGAGAGAAAAGTGAAACACCGAATGATCAAAATGGTCTGTGGGAGGGCACATGGGGCTCTGGCAGAGTCTGGATGTGAATCCAGATCAGAAGGGATCCCCAAGCCCAACAACAGCTGCTCCCTCTCCTCACATCTGTCTTTGGGGACCCTCTTAGGGAAGGATTAGGGAAAAACCACCGTGATGAAAACACCGCTGCAAGAAAGGGCTGAGGGAAAGGACTCGTGTCTCCTGCAGCTCTGCTCCTGCCCTGTCCTCTCCCCTCTTGGTAGGAGGAGAACGTGAATGCTGGGGAGAGAGGAGACTGATGCACAGACCTTCCAACCAGCTCAGGCTGGAAGTTTGGTTGCTTTTGGTTGAAATTGTGTCCATGCTCCACAAAAAGCAAGCTCAGACATGTGTCAGCACAGCTGAGCTGGCTGCACTTCCATGGTAGATAAATACTGATTGTTAAAAAGCTGCCAACTGTTCTTTTCTTTTCTTTTCTTTTCTTTTCTTTTCTTTTCTTTTCTTTTCTTTTCTTTTCTTTTCTTTTCTTTTCTTTTCTTTTCTTTTCTTTTCTTTTCTTTTCTTTTCTTTTCTTTTCTTTTCTTTTCTTTTCTTTTCTTTTCTTTTCTTTTCTTTTCTTTTCTTTTCTTTTCTCTTTTCTTTTCTTTTCTCTTTTCTTTTCTCTTTTCTTTTCTTTTCTCTTTTCTTTTCTCTTTTCTTTTCTTTTTTCCTTTTTGTACTGGAGTTTGCTAGTTTTTCTGCAGCAAGGCCATCCCAAGCATTTGGAACCCATCTGCAGCAACTGCACATCCAACATTGTCCAAAAGGATGCGATGGAGGGATCAGAGATTTAAACTTCCTGTCCCCCGTGGCTCCTTACAAGAGTCATTAAAAGCAGGCTTTTCAAACTTATGCTGTGATGACAAGACACTGCTTTTTCCCCATCCAATCTCCACATTTTCATTTCCAGATCTGCCCTTTGGCAGAAAGGACTGCTCATGGAAAGAAAGTCCTGCATCACTGTTGGTAAAATGCTGACTTTTTCACACCATGCAGCTTCTATGAAACAGGAAAGATTACAGCCTTTAGAAACTTGTCGCAGCGCACGGATGTCGAAACACGGGAAGGCGAGAAGGGTCAAGCCATAAAAGATCTCCTTTATTAATTAAATTCAGCTTTTATATACAAAATGGATTCCAACCTGATTGGTCACTCATTGAACGCCCCCCGTAGCAATTGGCTACCTTGATTCATGAGAGTTTCACTACCTTTATCTTAGTTTATATAAACAAATGCATTCTTTCTCACGAGAAAGAGGTTTCTGTGCTGTGACAGAAACTCGTATAGAAATCGTAGTAGTAGGGATAACTGTTAAAAATTGTCACTTATCTGGGCCTCACAAACAGAATCTGTGCTTTTTAGATGTGCCTTTTGTCTCTGCAGGAGTCTGACTCTTTAAATGAAAGAAAAGAAACATACAAGCAATTAGAACCCTTCTTTTTGTTAAGTGTTTTCTTCCTAAAATAATCCGTGGCCTAAAGACATCATATACAGCATAAAATAATGAGAAATACAAAGCAGTCCTGAGAAATTGGAATTGCATCTGAATTCTTGCTCTGCAAAGGATTAGGTAGCTAAATTTCAGTGCAAAAATTGGAATTTCTTGAAGGCCAACGACCACAGATAGAAATTATTTTATTAGGCAACGTTAATCAGATTGGGGCTGGTCTAATCAAAGGTGTGAGGAGTCGGCTTTGGAGAGAAGAGCCCGTTAATCCAAGTGCCACAGATGCTGAAACATTCCTTCATACGGCAGGAGCCAAACCCTGCAGGCTGCCAAGAGCTCCCTCGGAAATCCATGGGAACTGGGAGCGTGTGGCACCTGGCAAGACCCAGCTTGCTGTAAAAACCTCTTTGGAAAGGAAGGGAGTTGCACAGCAGGGCCTGGTGCAGTGAACTGGCTGTGGCCTCGGCCAGCACGAGCCGGCACCGGGATCACGGTGTAGGGAAGCTCGTAAACCAGGGCGGGGAGCGTGCAGCCCCAGGATTTACAGGCTGGAATTTCACTCACACAGCCCCGATCACACGGCTCGCTCTTCCATGGTTTTACAATAAAATCTTGGGTCGTGTGTCAGCAAAGTCTATTTTGCCCGGAGGAAGGAGGAGATTCCCCACCACTGGTGCTGAAAAACTTCAGCTCCGTTGCACAACCCTGCTGAGAACCAGGCAGAGCTGCCCAGCAGCCACGGAGCCAGACTGCCCAGACTTGGCATTGACCTGGAGAGTGCTGCAAGAGGATGGAACTCGGTTAAACCTTCACACCAAGTCCAGACAGGGAACGGAAAAAGGCAGATTTTCCCTCTGCCACCTGTTTAAGCTCCAAAGACAAGGTGCACAAAGCCAAACACGCTGAGATGTGCACCCACATATTCCCCCTGTGCTGGCACTGCTGAGGCACCTCCAGTCCTGGGGACTGCTCTGGGTCCCTCCATGACAGGACATTGAGGGGCTGGAGTGTGTCCAGGGAAGGGAACGGAGGTGGGGAAGAGGCTGGAGCTCCAGGAGAGGCTGAGGGAGCTGGGAAAGGGGTTCAGGCTGGAGAAAAGGAGGCTCAGGGGGCCCTTGTGGCTCTGCACAACTCCCTGGGTGCAGCCAGGGGGGATCGGGCTCTGCTCCCAGGGAACAGGGACAGGATGAGAGGAAATGGCCTCAAGCTGTGCCAGGGGAGGTTTAGATTGGATATTAGGAAAAATTCCTCCATGGAAAGGTTTGTCCAGCCCTGGCACAGCTGCCCAGAGCAATGGTGGAGTCCCCATCCCTGGAGGGATTTAAAAGCTGTGTGGATGTGGCACTTGGGGACATGGGGCAGTGGTGGCCTTGGCAGTGCTGGGGGAATGGGTGGACTCGATGATCTTAGAGGGCTTTTCCAACCCTAATGAGTCCATGATTCAATCTTCCAAGAGGTTCCTCACAGCCCACCAGCCCCTCAGCTCTGCAGAAGGGTAGCTCAGGAATTGCTGGAGCTGTGGTAGTGGCTGGAAATCACCAGGAGAGGATGAGGTCTCGTGGCCAAGATCAACGGCAGAACAAAAAAACCAAAGGACAGAAATGCCCTGCAAGATCTTTTTGCCCGTATTTTGTGTTTTGAAGCTCATCCCTTCAGGTATTTTCCTGAAGCCAAATTCACTTTCACTTGCATTGTCATGAGGGTTTTTTTCAGCCATTCCTGCAGCAAACCTTGCTTACCTGGCAGCTGACCTCCTTTCTTACTGGTGATTCTTTATCCCTGAGTTGAGCAAAGCACACGAAATATGCTTTCATCTGCTCGGGAAGCAGGTAAGAAGGATAAGAAGAGATAAGAAGGAACTGGTTGGCCAGCGTGAGAGGTAAAGGAGATTACAGGAACTCTGCATCAGTCCTGCACAAACAATGAGGTGGATGATGGAGCCCGTGAGAAGCAGTGATCAGGGCTCACCCCAGAATATCTGGTGCATCTGATGTGCATTTTGATGGGACTAAGTCTCTGGCTTTTTTTTTGGTATATGTTTTGATTATACACAAAATGCCCAAATAAAATCAACAAAAAATACCCCATTATCTGCCTTACTTCAGCCCCCATGAGCTGGACAATGACATTTCCTAGAACCACAGAATGTCCTGACATGGAAGGGACACACAAGGATCATTGAGTCCAACTCCTGGCCCTGCACAGGACAGCCCAAGTGCCACACCATGTGCCTGAGAGCGTTGTCCAAATGCTCCTGGAGTTCTGGCAGCCTTGGGGCTGTGACCACTTCCTTGGGGAACCTGTTCCAGTGCCCAACCACCCTCTGTGTGAAGAAATTTGACCCAGTTCTGAAGACATGTAACCCAGTCCAGCTCTCCAGGGTATTAGAAGCCAGTTTAAGTGACCTCTTCTCTCCTTACACATTTACTGCCCTATTTCAGCCAGCAGGTGCCATTAGTTTTATTGTTTTCAGATCCCAGCTTTGCTGGGGAAAATGTTTGGATTTTATTGTTATCATATGCTGTGGAGGTCTGACCCAAAATCTACTCTAAACAAGAACACTGTATAAAAAGAAAGTGGTTTTTCCTGATCTGAGGACTTTGCACAATGAGCCATGAACATTTTGTAACAACAGCTGGTCCAGGGGTCCTGCCAGGACATGATCCTGGCTTGGCTTTTGAGAAGGAATTCTTGGCTGTGAGGGTGGGAAGGCCCTGGCACAAGTTGTCCAGAGAAGCTGTGGCTCCTCCATCCCTGGAAATTTTCCAGGTCAGGTTGGACGGGGCTTGGAGCAGCCTGGGATAGTGGAAGGTGTCCCTGCCCATGGCAGGGGGTAGAATGAGATGGGATTTAAAGGTTCCTTTCCATCCAAGCCATTCTGTGGCTCCATGACGAGGGAGCAGAGTACCACGTGGTGTTTACTCATGCTAGGCAGTTTCTGGACCAGAGCAGCTTTTGGAACGTGCCTTGCTTTATGCCCAGAGCAGCTGTAGGTCCTGCTGACACTCTGAGTCACACTGAGAAAAAAACCCTTGGTCCTGCTGCAGACCCAACCAAACTCCCATCATCTTGCCCGGAGCCAGGATGTTACCCCGGGGACTCTCCGTACCGCAAGCTGTTCCATGCAGATGCACCTCTGATCTGCTTCAAAGCTCCTCTGGTTTTCCTGGGGCTGCAGATGGCTCTGGGATCTGCTGCTGGAGCAGGGCTGGAGCAAGTGCTCGTAGGAAGGAGCCAAGAAACAGCAACTCCAGCTCGGAGGGGCTGCTGTGGCTGCCCATTGGCTTTGCAGATCCCACATTCCTCCAGAGCCTCCCTGCCAGGGGAGTGGGCAGGAGGGGATCCATCTGGAAGCAGGGGAACACAGCAGCAAAGTTCAAACCTGAGAGTGTTGCTGAACACTGCTTGAAATTCCCTGGAGATTTCAAGGATGATGAGGGATGTTAAGCACTCTCCCTCCCTTGGAGTCCACCTTTTCAAAACATCACTATTTGCCACACAATGGAAAATAAAGTATCCTCTCTAATGTGTGGTGAAAAGGTCAAACACACTGTGATTTGGGAATATAATGCTTCCGACCAGGGCTTTCCTGGGGAAAACATTTCCCAGAAATTTTTGACGTTACCAGTCTTGGAAAAGTACTGCTTGAGCCATGAATGGTGGTAATCAGAGGGGAAAAAAATAGGGAAGATGTCTTGTATGACCACGAGATGGCAGCTGGAACCTGGGAAGTTCTTAGCAGACACAGTAGCTGCTGTGGAAAAGCGAGTCATTTGCCAACCCAGTCCACATTTGGGAATATGCACCTGCACCGTGTTGGCTTTGAACATTTTGCTTGTGTGCTCCGTGCTCCAGAATATCTGATTACCCTTTCATTTCCCTGCCCCTCTGAGCCTTCCTCGATTAGTCAGTATCAAATAAATGGTTTTAACCAACGTAATCCCTGTTGATATGAAAACAGCAGGGCCTCTGCTGTAACACCGCTGCTGGGATCCAGCCTGCTCTGACACCTCATTCAACAGAGACCCGGAGCCAGACGCTCTGCCCGCCTGGTGCCACGACCGCTCCTGCCTGCAATTTCTTCTGGAGCTGGATGGTCAATGGCTGATTATGAGTGCTGTTCACCAGTTATTGTGCTTCATTCCCCAGGAGACCGCATTCCAGCAGCAGTTCAAGCAGGCCCTTGGATGCCCTTTATCACTGAAAAGCAATTTGCTTGGGCTCGGGCTCTGCACGTGGAGATGCCCCCACCAAGATTTGGGAGAGGGTTCACAAGCAGTTGAGCAACACCTCGATGAAGGCAGCGTGAGGCCTGAGGTTTCTCAGCCTTGTTAAGGTCCTCACAGGGACCAGAGAAATGTGAACTGGAAAGTGGTGCTTTAGGGCAGAAATTAATTATCCTGGTAGGAGGAAGGAATGATCACTTACATAGATGGATTTTAAGACCGTGGAAGCAGCACATGCAGTGGTCAAGGTAGTAATTTGGAAATCCTGCTGTGAAGCCATTTGGTTTGGAGCCAGCCTACATGAGAAGTGTCAATGCTCTTGGCTGCTTTGCCCAGAAGTGACAGCTTGGTACACTCCATCCCCACCTTCCCCAGCTGTTCTGCATATGCCAATGCTGCACAGGAATTCTGCCCTTTGCATAATGGAAAACATGCTAAAATTTCCATACTTCTGCCTGTGGGAGATCTTCACATGGTGTTCAGCTATCGCTGCCCGTCTTCACTCCCTTCCAACTCTGTAATTCCCTGCTGAGCTGTTGTCCTCCCAGTTGGGGAGTTGACAATCACAACACAAGCTGAGAAATTTCTCAGCCGAGCCAGGTAACAGCACCTGCCACTTCAGAACCACCTTAAGGAGAAAAGGAAAATAGTATTTACTTTGTAATTCTTGTTACTGTGCTGGTGGGCACAACTGGAGCTAGAGGAAGGTGGAATGATTCACCCACATGCCAAGCTAGGACAGACCCAACTCCTAAAGCCTGGTACCCCCCAAGATGACCACGTTGCCCATGACATCTCCTGCTAGAAGAAACCATCCCTGCTCCTCTCCCTCCTTGCTTTCACATGCCATGAGGAGATATTTCCAAGGAATTCTCATGTTTCTTGCAGCAGCAGGGGGGATTTCTTGGAAGCTGGGAGGTGGTAGGAAGGAGCTGCAGTGGGAAGGCTGAGCAGAACAAGGAGGAAATTGTTATGGGCCCTGGAAAAAGGTGAAGAAACATCGCAATGATTTCTGCACTCCTTGAACAGTTTGGTTTGTGGGATGGGAGCTGCCACTGCTCGGGGTGAATTTTAGGGAGCTTTGCTCTTTCCTCAGGGCGTAAGCTGATTTTATAGGACAGGGGAACACAGCCAGATCGGAGCTGTTCACTTCTCTTTTCCCTGACCTGTTGTGAGTTTTTTACAAAGGTTTAGACCAAGTTAAAGATGAATTTCAGAGCCTGCGGGTTAATAGTTTGCAGCTGCTTTTCTGAGGCCTGATCCAAGGACCAGCAATGTTACCAGGCACCTTCCCTCTGACATCAGGAGGTATTTGGATGGAATTTATGCATTTGGGAGAGGTTTTCTAATAATTTATTTAAACACTGGAGAGAGAAGCAGTGATTCAAGTCAGGGCTGAGGTTTCAAGATTAGAGCTCAAGAAGAGCACCAAGACTTGTGGGTTTGTGTGTAGTTTGGAAATGGGGCACTAACCTTGGGAATGGTACAGTCCTCATGAGGAAGGGACAGTTTCCACCCATTCTCCCCTCATTTTCAAAGCTTTTGTATCCCTGAGACATCCCCTTGTCCCTGAGGCTCTATGGACTCTTGGGAGCCAGATCACAGAATCATGAGATGGTTTGAGTTGGAAGGGACTTTCAAGACCATCTCATTCCAACCCTCTGCCATAGGGAGAGACATATTCCACTAGCCCAGGTTGCTCCAACTTGGCCCTGGACACTTCCAGGGATCCAGGGGCAGCCACAGCTTCTCTGGGCAACCTGTGCCAGGGCCTCACCACCCTCATGGGGAAGAATTTCTTCTTAACCAGGTCTCACGCTGATGGATTCACACTGTTCCATAACCATCCAGTTAACTGCCCATGGATGCAGACAAACTTCAGCTTCTGGAGATGATTCACCTGTGCAATGGGATGCACTGGGTCTGTGTGTCTTGATGTGAAACTGCTTCTGCAGCCAGGAGCTGGGATACCACTTGGTGTCCCATGCAGGAGAAGGAGGGAATTAAAAAACAGGAAAGTGATCTTATAGATCACATCAGGGATCGTGAACTGCAGAACTTGCAAGCCAGGAGGTGTGTAAAGAATCATAGAATCATTTAAGTTTGAAAAGCTCTCTTAGGTCATTGAGTCCCACGGCTCCCCTGCACCGTCAAGGCCACCACTAACGCGTGTCCCCAAGCGCCACATCTGCAAGAAATTGAAAGATGCACTGAGAAAAGTTAAGCAAAATCATCTCTTGGTCATTGCAGAGATCAGTGTCTCCCTACAGCAGAGCTGTGTGCAGGCTCCAGTGATGTCACTGGGAATGCCCAGCTTGCTGTGGGATGGGACACTGGAAAGGGAATGAGCCTTTACTCTGCTAAAACATACAGACCTTGTGACACTTTGGGGTCTCCCTCAGCAGCTCCTAAGTCCCTTTCCCCTGCTCAGTACGAGGCAGGCCTGGTCCATCACAGCAGTGCCTGCAGGTGAGAGCTCACTGGTCCACGGGGAGCTCCCAGCACAGCAAAAGTGCTCCAGTTCTGCTCCCCCAGGGCAAATGCAGTGAGAGGATCTGTGGGAAGAGCTGTGGGCTGTAACATCCCAATTATACCCTCTGCTATAGAAGTGTGAGACTGATGGAGTTTTTTGTGGAAGTGGGGCTGGAACTAGGTGATCTTTAACATCCCTTCCAACCCAAACCATTCCATGATTCTTTTTGCTTTCCTGTGTTGGCCGCATGGATTTGCCAGACCAGTGGACATAAACTTGGAAGATGTCCTGGCTTAAGACCAGGAGCATGCAAAGAGGAGCTCCATCATGCAACCTGCTCTCTTGAAGCTGCTGAGGCATCTGAATTCTCCTCAGACACGAGCATCCGTCTCTTGTTGGGATGTTGCTTCTGCAGCCTGGCTCAGGCAAGCACTTGCACAACCTGCCAGCCCATCCCTTGGCCTGGCACACAGAACTCGGGCTGCCACAGATCCTGTCTGACCAGGGGCAGGCTCACAGCTGTGCCCCAGTTGTGTGGAAAACTCGGGATCATATCAAGAGCTGAAGACTGGGACACCCCTGAGGGTTTGTTTCCACAGTCATCCCCAGCCATAAATACGAGGGCTGTGATTTCTAAATCCCATCCTCCAGATTTCTTTCTGGCAGATGTCTGGGCCCTTTTCTCATTGCACTCTTTCAGTTTTGTGGTGCCTGGTCACAAATTCCTGTGCATAGCATGGGATGAGCTTGTAGATCCAGGGTCTGCAGTGAGCAGGGTTCTGTCAACCAAAGCAAGAGGGTGCTGAAAGCAAGAGGAGTAACAGGCCAGGCTGGATGGGGCTTGGAGTAACCTGGGCTAGTGCAAGATGTCATTTCCACTGGGAACAAGATAAACTTTAAGGTCCCTCCCAATATTCAAACTTTTCTGTGAAACAGAGTCATTCCCACCCTTGGGAAACCAGACCAGTTGATTTCTTCTCTGAAGATGCGCCCTTTTATGCAGCTTCCTTTTCTCTTTCCATCAGCAATAAATAGAAAGAGAAATTAGTGTTTTTTCTGCAGTGCCCATAGTCAGAGTGAGATTCTCGGTGTGGAAATGTCACCATTGTGACGGTCCTTCGACCTCCAGATGACAGTGCACTCCTGCCATCTCATGGACATCTCATGAACAGGGAGGAATTCCTCAAAAGGAAGAGGGGATTATGATGAATTTTTCTTCAAATCTGTTTCAACAGTTGAGAATTTAGCTAAGTATTAAATAGATTATTATTTTTTTTTTGCCTTTTTGCAGGCTTTTGATTATGCAGTTTTCATAATGAACTCAGTGTGGTTGTTTCCGATTTGGCCCCGCAGCATCTGGCAGGGAGCCTCCATCTGAATGTGAGACTTGCTGCATCCAGATTTGATTCCTTTTCCTTGGCACGGCTTTCCCTCCTGCTGATGGAAGCTTTAAAGAAAAAAAAAAAATACCATGACATCTGTAACGCTGCCAAAAAACATCAACATGCTTTCTAGCTGCCATCTATTGTGCAATGCAAACCTCTTAAGATTTAATATTTCTAAAACTGTGGTGCACCTGTTTGCAAGAAAAACTACCTTGTCTCATGATGACATGTTTTGCCAAATCACTTATAAAAAAAATTTTATTTATTAGCTTTAGAGTGGGAGTTCCCTCCCTTTCCTCCCTCTTTTTCCTTCTCCACCCCAAAATTTCTCCATGCAAAAATCCTTCTTCCAAGAATTTCTATCTGTAATTATATTATGCATTTCCCACCCTCTGGTTTTGACAGATCCTCCTCTCCTACCTACAGTGAGAGCTGCAATGACTGGGTGCATTTGTCTAGAAGACACTGGTGCCTGCTGTACCCAATTTATACCAGATAAATCCCAGTTTGGCCCAACTGGGAGCTTGCCAGTGCCTGCAAGGTCACGTTGGTTCAACCAGCTCTTCACTACCCATCACCGGACTGAAGAGGGCTCTGCTGTCTGGCCAAACCTCTCCGTCTGCCACAAAAGAAAGTTTCTTCTTCGCTTGAATTTTTTTCAGTTGTTTTTCAAGGCAGATTTCAGCTCCACAGCTGCTTTGCTGGGATGGGAATCCGAGACAGAGCTGGATGTCACAGGTGGGCTCAAGGCAGGAGCCCACTCGGCTTGGAGTGAAGAAGTCTCCTGAGAAACAAGAGGCATCACTTCACTTTGCTCCCACCTGGTAGATCAAAGTATTGCTCAGCGATAACGTCTCGCAAGTCGCCTTCCAGGTGTCACAGAGATAAGGTGCTTTGCTCAGGTTACACTTGCCTGTTGCTGCTCTTGCTGTCACTAGAGCGAGCACAAACAACGTGTGCTCACTTCAGGGATTGTTCTTGAAAGACCTTCTCCTGGTTTTCAGAAGGGTGGCAGCATGGTCTCACTTCCACCTCCCTTTGCCCAAACGTTTTTCCGCTCTTCAGGGAGCAGAAGGGCTGGGTGCAAATTGGCTTAATTTCGAACCAGAATCAATTCAGCACGGTGGGTCTGGCTGAGCTCAAGAAGAACTTGCACAATCTAGATTCTGGAAGGGCACATTTTTATTGAAAGATCAGGAAAGATGGTTTTCATCTTTGTGGTCTTGTTCTTGATCATTTCCCTCAGCTTTCCTGCCTACTGCTTTATTTCTGGCCTACATCTTCACATTTACACACTGTCTAGGCAGTTATTATTTAGCAATATCCCTCCTGCCACACTTTCATACGTCCTCCTGTAAACCTCTGCTTGAGTTCTCAGGTCCTCTGCTTCAGCTCTCCTGGCCTCTGCTCTCTGCCTCATGGCGTCTGTTGGGTAGATACTCCATAGCCCTGAGAGCAGGAGCAGCATGTCAGTAACAGTCCGGAAGGGACATCCATGTTCAGGAATAAAGAACACCTTTCCCTCAGAAGGGATCTCAGTGGCAAGGACCCCTCTGGTTTTCTCCTCCATGAAGCAGTTTACATGTAGAGTGTGAGCAAACATAACCTCATCCTTGGGTTCCCCTTGCAGAGCCTCAGTCCCAGCATTCTGTCAAGGCCCCAGGGAGGTGGGATATTCCCAGAGGAGAGGTGGGATATTCCCAGAGAAGAGGTGCCTGCTGTGTTCCCATTCCCCCTATGCCTTAAGTCTCTGTGTTCATTCAGGTGGGTGAGAGAGGATGGGGACTCCTGCCTGCCCCGCGTCCTGTCTGTCTGTGGGGCCTGTCCCAGGGCAGCCTGGCTGTGATTCCAGCCCTGTGTGCCCATGTCCCTGCTGGCCCTGCTGCCCTGCTGTCATGGCCTCTTGCAGCGTTCCACACTCCACATAGCCACGGTGGCCCCTGACCTCTGCAGGAACCTAGGTGACCCTCTGACTGGTGGCACTCCTTGTTCCCTTGCATTTGGCGTCACGCACAACAGAGGAAGGATCACAGTACGATAGAAAAAGCTGCTAGAGGGGAGGAAAGGTGCCCCTGCATGGCAAAGGGCTGCTGTGGTGCCCCTCTGTCAGGAACTTCCAACAGCTGACAGCTGAGGGGCTTTCCTGGTGGCACTGCTTCAAACCTGGGTTTGGGCTGTTCTCTGCTCCCTCTCGACTATGAGACGATTCCTCCTGAGTTGTGCACGGCTCTGGGGATGAGCAGATTTTCCACTTGCCCCAGGGCAGGAGCATGGGCGTGTGGGGGGGCATCAGTTCCAGCAGCAGAGAAAGCAGAGTGCACCAGAGCCTCAGTTCTGCTGCCAAATGCTGCCCGGCTCTGCAGCAGCAGCAGCGCAGCCTCACCCTCTGCCCGCCATCCCCACCAAGTGCCGCTCCGGGGACACTCACAGCCACCGCGTTTGTGCAAGCATCACCTTTACTGGAATTTAGCACCCACCACAGCTCCCAGAGGGAACGGACTCTCCCAAGAAGGGAGGGCAGTCAGTGTCATTTTCAAATAACAATAACATATTTTAAACATTTAAAATACCAAATTATATTGTAGTCATTCTTATATTACCAAGTCTTTTATATACTGTTATATAGAATATATTAATTAATACAATAATTAATTTAACTTTAATCATGAACATACATAAAATTCACTGGTTATGATAAAACTATAGCATACTTCAATTGTGGTTAATTTATATAAATCACACTAATTACCACAAATGATAATTACTACATAACATAATGAATAATTGCTGTAATTTAATTCTTACTTGTTACTACTATAATTCTAACAACATTATACAAGAGTATAATTCTACATTAAAGAGATTCAAATTTTGGAAAATATTGTTGAAAAAAGTGATTTTAAAATAAAATATTTAAAATATTTAAAATACTTAAAATATTTGTAAACCGTTTAAGAATTTAAATCAATCTCCAGTCATTCCGCCCGATCCTCCACCAAATAGCTCCGTCCTGGAGCAACTGCAAGGCTTCTGCATGGAAAAGCGTTCATAGATACAGTTAATGGAGATCCAATTAAGAGATACAGGGAAGAGCTGCAGGGTCTGGCAGGAGCCGCCCAGCCCAAGAGCAGCTCCACCAGGGAGCTTTTCCTCACACAGGCCACTGGCTGTGCTCCTCCAAAAGCCTGCCCAGCTCACCTTCGCCATCCTCCTCATCTTCTTATTCATCTGAACCTGGCCATTTGCTTCTGCATTGCTCGCATCGTCCGCCACATTTCCTTTATCTCCTTGAATCTCTTCTTTAACCGAAGCCTTCTCTGCTCGATTTCCAACCTTTGCCTCAGAGCCTCTTCCTGAGCTCTCCTGGCCTTTGCTCTCTGCCTCCTGGCTGCCATTCTGTGCCAAAAACAGAGAGACAAAGGCAGGAGCAGCACTTCAGCAGCAACCCAGTAGGGCCACGGCTGCAAGGCAGCCCCGAGCAGGGCTCCCCAGCCAGGCTCAGGGGGCTCCAGGGGACCCTGCTCCAGGTCCTTCACGAGCTCCTGCCACGCCTTCTCATCAAATGCGTTCACCGCAGGCTGTGGGAACTGGAAAAGGAGCAGCAGACACAGGGCAAGGACTGACTGATCTGCCATGGTCTGCAGGAGGAGGGAGAGAAGGGCTTCAGTGGGGCTGCGAAGGGAGCTTGTGGTGGGTGAAGTGAGCCCGAGGCGCAGGGCTGTGAGGGCAGGGAGCAGAGGGCCCCGGACCCCTGTCCGGCAGCAAGGCCTGTGCCAGTGCCCCAGCAGCAGCCCCGTGCCCTGCCCAAGGCGCTGGCACGAGGGGCTGGGCCTGGATGCAGGGGGACAATGCGGCCTTGGGTGCGGCGCTTGTGCCCCGGCCCTGGCCCAGCCCAGCCCCGCCACCTGCGCACTCACCGCCTGCCGAGGCTGTGCTGGGGCAGCGCTGCCTGCGGGGCCTTCTAGAGCCGCCCCCATTGTGACACGGCCCCCTGATGTCACACGTGCCACAGGCATCACAGCCGGGCCAGACCCACACGGGTCCCCAGCCCAGCTCAGCGACTCCGAGTGGGCCCAGCCATGAAAGCCCCGGCAGCCACCAAGCGCAGCCGCTCTGGGAGGGAACGGGCCCCCAGGGGCTCCCTTCTCAAAGCAAGCACAAGCTCCCCAATGTCCAGCATGGCCTTGGAGTACGAAGGAGTTGCAGGGCAAAAAGTATCCGTGTAGCCACTGTGGTCTTCAGCGGCTGCTGCACCAGGGAGGCCATTGAGAGGAGGGTAGTGCTGCTCTTGTCAGAGCGCTGCTGTGCGGGGATGCCCCTTGCCTTGCTGAGTCCCACATCTGCCCATCTTTTCGCCTGAGGTCAGGTGAATGCCATCTGCTCCCCAAAGACCTGGCTGCTCCCAGGTAGATCCACAGTCATGGAATCCAAAACCTTGAGTATCCCCTGAGTAGCCAGGCATTCAGCTGTTTCTGCCCATGGCAAGGGTTGGAACGAGATGGTTTTTAAGATTCCTTCTGACCCAAAGCATTCTAGGATTCTGTGATTTCCCCATGACTGACTTTGGGCCCCACAAAAGACCTCCTACCTCCTCTCTTCCCCCCACCTCTGGCAAGCGCATTCTGGTGCTGCTGGTGGTGTTGGGATGGGTTGGTGGATACTCTTCCTGCCATCCCCTGACTCCTCTCTGAAGTCTTTGTCCCTTAATCAGTGCCTTCAAACGACAGTTATCGCCCGTCCTTCCTTTTCCATTCGGCACTTGAGCAGACACAACATTTCTCATCGTTTTCCACAGAACAGCACAGGTCCCAGTTCCCATGTTGTGGAGCCCTCTGCCATAAATCAGCCTGATAGGTTTATTCTCTACGTAATGGGAAATTATGACAAATGCAGCTGTATAATCTAGTTAGTAACTCACCATAATGACTGCTTCTGGGGTGATTTATGGGTTTTGTCATATGTGAGCTTTCAGAACTTTAGAGATTACATTTTTCACACTTTTTTTTGTTGGAATCTCAGTTTATTAGACTTTGCTGCAGCATTAATCACTTGCAGTACAACCCTGGACTTCACAAATGTATCACATCAGCATGAAAAAGGCAGAGAAAACAAGAACTGTTGTGAATTAATGAGCCGGGTAACACATGTCTTACAACCAGTGATGAAACAACCTGTGTTCTTCTTCAAGCCGCAACAGAAAGCACCAAAGNACCCCCAAAAAAAACCCCCAAAGTTTGTTTTTTTTTTTTTTTTTTTTTTTCTCCCCACAAAACACAGGCAGCAGCAAAGAACTGAAACAACACAGCCAGGCTTGAAACCTGAAAGATCTGCAAGGCTGAGTCTATCCTAGTTAATGGTGAAATGATGTGTGAATCTGTCCTAAATGTTCAAATAAAGAAGATTGATTCACAGTTATAATATGGCTTATAAGCAAAACACTGGGATTATATAGGAGAAATGCATGTGTCATGAAACAACCGATAAATCAGAGAGACAGTTCCAAGGTCTACTGTGAAGGTCTGGGAAATGTTCAGAGTTGCCATCTATGGAGTTTGGTGCAGGATAAACTGGAACAAAAGGCCATCATTTTGCTTTGGTTTGGGCTGGTTTGTTTTGTTTTTGTTTGGGGTTTTTTTGTGTCAGATAATGCTTTATAATATTCCAGGAAATATGTTGAAAAGGTCACCATGATCCATCAGACACAGGCAGGGGGACTGGGGTTGATGCAACACGTTCCTTGCACTGGGAGGGTGGACAGAGGGAAGGCCTGTTTTGGGGTAAATCAGCACGGATCAGGGAGGTGGCTGAAGCCTTAGGATCACAGAATATCCTGGGTTGGAAGAGACCCACAACGATCATCAAGTCCAACTCCTGTCCCTGCAGAGGACACCCCCCCAAGAATGCCACCCTGTGCCTTGGCATGTGCTGGTGGGCAGGAGCACACAGCTGACTGTGGTTTTGGGTGGAGGCGTAACATGATCTGCAGGTGGTGAGCAGTATCCCCGTTCCCTGAGCTCCTGGGGAGCTGCAGACACTGATAAGTGGTGAGGACACCAGCCAGGGGCATGACCTGGGCTGGTGATCTGGTGTCTCCTTTCTGCTGCTGCTTTCTGCTAAAGATAACAGCCTGTTACCAGGCTCCTGTTGCTGTGCTGATAAATGGCTGGAGAGATTCTGTCCCTGTTTTTGTCTGCACGACTTTTTATGCTCAGCACCAGGAAGGACTGGGCCAGAATGGAGGGATTTGGGGTCAGAGCGCTGAGGCTGAGATGGACAGCCAGGCAGAGCAGCTCCTCCTGGCTGATGCAAAAATTAGCCCCGTGCTGGCCAGGGCAATGATCCACGATTATGCTGGATTTGGGTATTCACTGGGAGAAGAAGAGGTGTAAAATGAAGCTCCCAAAGCTGGTTGGTATCCTGGGTGATGGTCAGACCCCACCTGACCGCAGTGGTTTTTTTTGCCAGATGAGCTGATGGAATTTATTGGGCTGTGCGTGGACAGTTTGTGGAAACACGGATATGAAGGACCTTCAAGGGGCAGGAAATATGGCCTCATAGCAGAAACAGCTGGGCTGAACACTCTTTATTCCAACTATGATTCTTTGCTCTCAGGAGCAATCGATTCCACCCTTCATTAAACCAGAGCCTGTTTTTTAATTATTATTATTTTGAGAAACACAAAGGACCTTTCTTGTTTATTTTATTAGCATTTTTAAATCATCTTGTTTGGGTAGTGCGGGACACCCACTGCATGAGAAGCATGAAACATTAGATATTAGCAGTGTGTGGCATCTGCAATGAGATGCTGAATCTCCTTTTGGAGATGTGGGAGTCACAGGCTCAGGTTCTTTAGTGACCAGCAGGACATGAGAGACAGGCATTGCACAGACACAGAAGGTGACAGACATCATGGCCAGAGCTTCCCTGTTGGGTAGATGCAACTCTGCTTGTGCATGTTTTGACTTTAAAAACACAAAATAAGGCAAAGCCATACTCCAATGTTTTTTATATTTAGCTTGATACAGGCTGAGACAGACTGTTTTCCATGAGGTTGTTGCACCCATTCCAGATTTCAGGCACTGATGCTGGTCCTCAGCAGATAAAACTCTGCTTGGTAAGAGGCATCACCACCTTGGATGCAATTTGGAGCAGAAGTGTTTGGTTTTGAGGGCTGGGCAGAGACAGCCCTGCTGGGCAGCCAAGGGCTGGAGGCAGGGCTGGGAGAATCACCTGTGTCCTGCTAGGAAAACGTGGTGGCAAGAGGGTGAAGGCAAGTATGGAAACAAATCCAGTTCTGGGCATCTCTTCAGTCATTTGGATTGAGGTGGTCAATACAGAAAAATTGGGAGATTTCAGTAGATAACCCCCAGCAAGTGCCATTCTCTGCAGGTCTTGGATGATGTCAGCGGAATCTCCGTGGAAACCCAGGGACGAGGCAAGCAAGAAGAGCATCCCAGTGACTACAAAGCTGCAGGTGCTCGCTCCAGTATCAGCTCGAGCCCAGGGGACCAGAATGTCCCAGCAAAGCCTGCCCCTGGGCACAGCCAGAGGCAGGGGCTGGACAAGGTCCTGCAGCAGCTCAGCCCAGCTCTGTCTAACCCAGCTGTGCCAGGCCAAGAACAGAGTCCAACCCCAGGCTCAGCCTGTGTGATGTGGGAGAGATTTTAGCCTTGATCATCACCACCACACTCTATGCTTCACATCCAGAAATGACCTATGGATGGAGGATGCAGGACATGGGCAGGGGAAAAAAACCACCCCAAAAAACACCTTGCAGCATCAGACCTTTAGGTCTAAGCAGTGTGGCAAGGGACAAATCCAGCTCAGAGCTTCTCAACCTGTGCCTGTTGGTCTTTAGGAGGAGAGTCAGGGCAAGGATGGGGAGTGGGAGATCTCCGTGTGCTGCCCTGCTGTCTGCTGGTGCAGGAAAAGGTGGATGCTCATTCCCAGCCCTCCCTCAGTGGCAGGAGGCCACCGGTGTTCCAGCACTCCAGCACAGGCAGGGAGGCCCTGGCTGCTTTGGGCAGCTGCCTGATTTCCCTGTGCCTTGAGCCGTCCCGGCTGGATGCTCTCAGCTCCGACATGGTCTGGAGGAGAGAAAACAAGAGACATTCCTGCTGTGTGAGGGGAGCACAGGGAGCAGAGCTGTCCCACGGCGCCGTAGGTCACGTCCTGCTGACAGATCCTGGCTGCAGCAAAGGCTGCAATCCAAAACCAGCCCCTTCCCTCACACATGAAATGAATAGTTGGGTGTGCACCCACACCTCTGTGTCCTGTGCTGTGCCCCAGCAGAGGAGCTCAGCATCAGGAAAGGGGTGTTCCCTGTGGCCTCCCAGGGGCAGGGTGGATGTGGCAAGGCTGGTGCAAAGATGCCAGCCCAGCTGGATCCTGCATCTCCACACTGTGTGTCCCAGCTCCTGGACTGCAGCACCACATGCATCTCCCATCTTTCACCAGCTCTCGGCCTTGTCCCCATCATCTCAGAGAGCTTCTGCTCCTGGAAGGTGTTGCTCATAAGTCCCATGAGACGTTTTACCTCTATTTTTGGCTTCACGTTGACAGAGGGCAGACTTAGATTAGATTTTGGGAAGGAATTCCTGGGTGTGAGGGTGAGGAGGCTCTGGCACAGGTTGCCCAGAGAAGCTGTGCCTGCTCCATCCCTGGAAGTGTCCAAGGCCAGGCTGGATGGGGCTTGGAGCAACCTGGGATAGTGGAAAGTGTCCCTGCCCATGCTAAGGGGTTGGAACGAGATGATCCTTCCAACCCAAATCATTCTGTGATTAAGATCTTAAGGTTTTATGATTTTCTATGAAGCACAGAGCAAAATGTCCCCATTAGGCCTGCTGGCATCTTCCTGTTGCTCTGCTGAAAGCCTTTTTCTGCCCTGCTCCTTCCCTTCCTCTTCCTTGGAGGAAAACTGTCTTATATTTCCTGCTGGAGAAAATGGAGACCACTTTTCATCCCCAGCCCTGAACACTGGGGAGTAAAACATAGGTGGTGGACTAATGCCATTAGAATTTCTGTGTTCCCATGCCCGTATCTCCATGTCTGCTCCCAGCCCAGGGGTGCTGGGTTTCCTCCTGGGTAGCTGTGCCCAGAGGGTGGAAAACTGGGGGTGAATTGCTGAAAAGGCTCTGTTTGCAGCTCAAGCTGACGGCTCCGCTCTGAGGTCAAGGACCTGCTGCTTTTGCCAGCAGAAAGAGCCCAGATGTTTTTCAATTTACACAGGCGAGCTCGCCGAAGGCAGGTTAGCACTGTCATGCTGCATGTTTGGGAAGGACCCCTTCTGCTCCAAGTCCCTGGCATAAAATACACTCTGTGAAACAGGAGGTCGCAGTGCTGAAGTGATTTAAGAGCCTTTGCTCTGACTCAAGGATTTTGAAGGGGTCTTTGTGTTTGTTGTGTTTCTGGATTCTAGTATCAATGAGAGAATTAAATCATTACATTAAAACATCAAAACACTAATGCTTTGTTTTCATTGGCATGAACCAAAATGATCTAACTCAAAAGCCATGAAATATCAGCCTTTTTTTTGCCGATGAATAATAAGATCTCTGGCTGCATGTGATAGTAAATTTAATAATGTCAGTGATTTGAAAGGTTTGAGTCCTAAACGTGAAGAAATGTGTTTTACCCCCTCCACCCTCTACCTTCTTCCTCCCTTCCCCCTGCACTACTGTCAGGAAGTTTTTTGGTAAATAAGCCAAAATGTGCAGATCAGAGCCCATCTCATGTACCAGGTGAGTGCCAAACTCCACATACCCAGTGCAAACCTCCATCTCCCAGGTGGTCTGAATTTGCTTATAGCTGGGTCCTGTAAGCAGATTTAATATTTCATAAGCACTGCTCCATCTCATGCCTATATTATTGACACCACATGGAAGTCAGGAAATTGGTTCTTTCTGGGAACAGTTTGCAGAAATATGCAGCCTGTCAGCTCCTTTCTCATGGGGTGCATTAACAGAGGGGCTCGCAATTACAAGTAATGAACCTTCTCCAGATGTCTGCAGTGACTCAGCTCCAACTTTATCTTCGACGGACGAGGTGGACTTGACAAGACGGATTATTTGTGGATATAATGTAACAACTTTGCAAAATGTGGAATTCCCAATTATTGCAAGGCAAGGCGAAGTGTTCGGTAGGAGCGGGAGCGCCGAGGTTGATCCGCTGCATAAACAACAACAACAACAACCCAAAAGGAAAGAAGCTGTGCCACTTCCCCCCTCTTGAAACTACCAACGTTCCCATGCTGTTTTAATTCTTCCTCTTTACGATACCGTTTATGTTACACGCATTAAAGTTAAGTCATGTCTTTAATAAGATGGAAACTGGAAGTGAGATTTTGAAGGAAAAGGAGCTCGGAGTCCTAAATTTACTCTGCGCTTGGAGGGAACAGAAAAAACAACAGAAAGGATGGGATATACCAAAGAAAGCAATTTTAATTGTCATCTTCCATGGAAAATTGAATCCAGTCGTTCCCCACCGCTGCGAGTGCCAACGTACTGTGCTATATATGGCTGGGTGCTTATTTTAGCAGCTCAGCTGCACAGAAAAAGCGTAACCAAAGTGAGATTTCTCGGGTGAAGTTCTGTTTGCATGGGGTTTTCTGGGTTGTAAATTGAAAAACAGGTATTTCAAGGCCTGCATCAGGTAATTGGGACAAATCTCTCTTACTTTGGGTTTGACTAAGCGCAATAATTTCATGCTAATGCCCTCGTAAGGAATACTTGTCAGGTGTGGATAAAGAGATGCTGAATTATCTTCCTTTTAAATCAGAGGTCTCCTGGTACCCGAGTCGTAAGACTGGGATCTCCTTGGGGAAGTATTTGTAGATCTTCTCGGGCTGAGCTGCAGGTTTGTTTGATGTGGATCTTCAAGATAAAATTACTGTGCTCCAGATGTTCCAGTTTAAATGTTTGTACATAGGGATTTCCTTGGTTGTTGAAGAGAGGAGACTCAAAACAGACTCGATCATTCATGCATCTATTCCTAGCATGTTTTGCTATGTTTGAAGAGGCAAATGTCAAGAGGAGCTTTTATAAACAGGCCTTTCTTTCTCAGAGCATGGTTTGTTTACCAGGTAACGTGCAGGGCAGGCTTCTGCAGTGCTAACAGCAAACTGTTGATTTAAACTATCACGCCTCTCCCACCAGCTCCAAAAAATCTTCCTTTCTGGTCAGGATGAGAAAATAAAAGGGGAAATTCTGCTCCCTACCTGTTGCCTGCCAAGGGTGAGATGTGCTCTGCCTGCATCCCCACTGGCAGCTGCTGCATCTTCTGCAGTGTCTTATTCCAGATGTGGGAAAGGCTGAGCTGTGGGGATGCTGGTGTTGATCCATGAAACTCTGCTCCCATCCTTGCTGCAATCAGATTCTTTTTCCCCTCAGGGTCTTCTGGGGCTCAGGACATTAATGCTTTCTCAGCAAGAACTCACTCAGTGTTGTATCTGCAGGACACAAACTCTGTTGGCACTTGGGAATTTTGTCCCAATTTAGGAAGGAGCAGAGACCTTTCCCATGTGGTTTTGTGCCAGGGAGGAGGCAGCGGGTTGCTTCCCTACTGTGACTCTTCATGGGTGTCCTCAGGAATTTGGGACAGTAACGCGTCTCCAGGCAGCAGCAAACATCTGTGGAGACAAAAGACTTCAAAGGGTGGCTGATAATTATCAAAAGGAAGAGCCAGCTCTTTGTAAATAATAAGAAAAACCAGCCCACTGCAGGATGGGGTCTGTCCTGATGGCAAATCTGGTGGCATTACATGCAGCAGTGGGGGAGCAGGGCTGGGTCCCCTCTTTTGGGTGTCTGCAGGAGTCAGTGTAGGGGGTTGTGCTGCTTAAGGGGAAGGAAAAGGAGTTCAGCAGTTCTTATTCTCCTCTGGTCGTTTGGGTTGGCCTTGACATCCCAAGTGATGGCTTTGTCAGCCAGAGATGCAGAGGAGGGGTTTAATTCTTCACTTCCATGTACCCACAAACCCTGGTTTTGACAATAATTCAGAAATTTGGGGAAGAATAGACAACCTTATTAAACAGGGTGGCAGAGAAGAGGCAGAGACAGGCGGATGAGGAACAGGGTGGTGAAAAGGAGCCCTACCCCGAGGCTGGTGCCAATCCTCTGTGCCCCTCAGCAAGGCGGGGAAGGGGCTGTAAAGCCCCGTTTGAGGTGAAAGCACGAAGCAACCGCAGTTCTCCCCATCTTCCGAGGGATGAGGTGAGCACCGCACGGAATGGCAGAACGCCGCCCTGCAGGATCACACTGCCCTCTCCCTTCTCCCTGCGCGCAGCCGAGCGGTGCCACAGGCGAGGTGGCCCTGCTGCTGCAGCCACCTGCACCCGGCACACGTGGCGACCTCCAGCCGGAGCATCTGGGGCTCAGGCTGCCTCTTTCCGGGCACCTCATCCCTCTCCATCCGTGGTGGTGGTCCGGGATGAGCCCGCGGCCGCAGCGCGCAGCATCTGCCGGCGGCGGGAGCAGCGCTGCCGGCCCCGGGCTGCGAGCGGGCGGCCTCGGCGGATGTGCCCAAGCGGCTCCAGGCGTTTGTAGTGAGAAAGGAATGTTCTTCCTGTCCCGCCCCATCCCCTTTCAAAGCCCTGCGTTTCCCAGCCGGCCATATGATTCCCTTCCCGATATATTCTTCCCTTCAGCTGTATTTTACTGTTTTAAGGGTTCCTCTAGCCTGTAGTAATATAGGCAGTCTTTATGTTGTCCTTGGGGAAACGTTTCCCTGCAAAACCCCACGGAGAAGAGCTCATCTCCTTGACAAGTGAGGGATTCACCTGCAAAGAGCATGTGGACATCTCTGTGACCTTTTTGGATACAGCCCTTGGAACAAGGTGCCCAGAGAAGCTGGGGCTGCCCCTAGATCCCTGGAAGTGTCCAAGGCCAGGTTAACGGGGCGTGGAGCAAGCTGGGATAATGGAAGGTGTCCTTGCCCATGGCTGGGGTGGAATGAGAAGGGCTTTAAGGTTCCTTCCCACCCAAACCATTCTGGAATTCTGTGATTTATCCCCACTCAGGCATGTCCATGTGGACACCGGAGACTTGGGCTTTCATTCCACTATTTCCCACTGGAGTGGCAGGAAATCTGCTGGCTTGGTGGTCTTTTAAATGCTGCTGAAATCCAGACACTGCAGCCCTCATCCTGAAGAAAGGCAAGACTGTTCAGTTTTCCTGTTGCTGCTGCCAAATTTTGGACCCTCATTCTTCGCAGCCAGAAGACGAAACACATCACCCAGCCAAGGGGCCAGGACAGAGGGCAAGGAGAGCAGCTGTGTGTCCTCTGCAAGGTGACCTGCTGTCCTTGCAAGCCAGTCCCTGGAGAGCTGCTCTGGGCATCGCTACGAGCTCCTGGAGTTTGGTCCAACGTTTGTTGCAGTGCTATGGATGCCAATTCCTTCCTGGCCACAGGATGGCTTGATAAACTGATGATCTGAGGAGTGTAAAAGAAAATTAAAATGAAGAAATAAAGAAGAAACAAGAAGCACAAGAAGGGTTTTAGCCCGGAGATGTGATCTTTCCAAAGCTGGGCAAGGAAAGCGTCTTGATGCTGCAGCATCTTAGACTTACCTGTGGATGATAGCAAGATGCGTTTTTGTCTGGTTTAATTCTGACTTTTGCTTTCAGCATGCGATGATTTTTAAACCAAAAATATGCTAGAAACTGAGCTGCACTTTTGCTATCCTGCACAGGCTCCCCCCACATCCTCTCTACATCGCTCTGCAGCTCTCAGTAGTGCTGTTTTAGGCACAGAAACGCTTGGTGTGTGCAGGTGCTGACAAAAACAGTGGGAAAGTCACAGGCGAGGCTCCAGAAACTTGAAAGCTCTATTTTACAGTGGTTACAGTGACCTTCCATGTGTGAGAGAGAGGAGGTTTGAACCTCTTCACAATATCCACTCCAACTGCAGTTTTCCAAAGAGGAAGATCTTCCTTGGGAGACTCCCACAGGGTGAAATACTCTCACTGCAGCCGAGGGCAGAGGTTGTGTTTAAACAGCAGGGTGAGGAGCAGGCTCACTCAGCCATCCCATGTGCATGAAAAGCAGCTTCAGACCTTCTTGCCTGATTTTTCAGCAGCTCACGGGGCCATGGAGTTGCTGGATCTGCTTTTGTGACCCCTCCACTCAGAGGTGATGAGCATGAGGGCATTGAGCCCTCTGCCCACTCAACAGAGAGACTGAGTGACCAAATCATCTGGTGGATCTTCAGGGTGAGCTTTGAGAGCAAAGCCCTGGGACACACACACGAAAGTGGTGCCTGCCAGCGAAAACCTTGGATTTTTTCAGTATGGGAAGACACATCTCAGGATTGCCTCATTCCCACAACCTCAGCACAAACTCAGCACACACCAGAGCAACGCAGGGGAGTACTCTGAAAAGAATGGGCTTTGCATTTTTGACACCTCTCAAAGCTCATGTAAAGGATTCCCCAGGGAATGTACTCCTGGCTCCATCCATAGTGTCTGCTCAGTCACTCCTGGCACTGCCACATCTTGCTTTGTCCAAGTGTGGATGTCTGTGGTTTTTATGTCCCAAAGGGGACAGTCCTCCACTCCACTGCTGTGTTTTCTCCGCTGAGTGGATTATTTGGTTCACTCCTGAGGTGAAAACCAGCATACATGCGAAATGGGCAAAATTGGTTTGGGGGATAAAATCAGCCAGGGAATGATGGGATGGAAAAATGGCAAAAATAGGGAGGAAAACCAGCCTGGCAGTATAAAGGTAATTTTTAGGGCTAAGAACCAGCAGGTGACAAACAGGTGCAATTTTTCTGGGGTAAAAGGAGTTGTCCCACTCCAAATAGGGTAAAAAACTTTCCTGTAGTTGGGTGTCCGTGGGCTGTGCCTCTCTCCCTTTAAGCCATCCGTGTGGGAGACTGACACCACGAAGGACAGTCCCAGGTGTCTGTGTGCCTCGTGTCACTGTCCTTGGCGTGGTCCCCTTTGTTCCCTGGCGTGTGGCACGGGGGGCTCAGACCCCGGCACGGCCGCGCAGCCGGAGCAGCAGGACTCCCACCGCCCCGGCCCGGAACACTTTGTCCTTGGATGCGAGGACAAAGACCTACGAGCCAACATAAATCATCGTTTGAAGTCTGCAATGACAGCATGGAGAAACACTAATGGGATCATTTAATAAAATCCACATTGTTTCCATCGGGAAGCTGTATAAACAGCGCTATCAGGAGCTGCCTCAGCCAGCCCTTGAGGGCCGGCAGTGCGTGCTGTTCGGATCGTGCTCCTTGCACGCGGAGGGAGGCAGGGAGCTGGACCCAAGGATTGATTAATCAAACAGTAGTTTGGCTCTGGGACGGCCCACATGGAAGCTGGGATGCTGCACAAACACACCCTTCCCTTCAGCAGCGAGCTGGCCACCTCCTCGGGCCCAGCTGTAGGTGAGGGATGCACAGAGGAATGTGTGACGCCTCTTGTTTGCACTCACCCCCTCATCCAGGGAGGACCCTGTGGCCCTCTGTGGCTGGTCCTGGCTGAGAATCTCCCTCGCTGCTCTTTCTGGGAAAAGCAGCTCAGTTAACCTGTGCCAGTTTCATCTCTTCCTGCCCACTGTTGTTTGGGGACTGCCAATCCCCCGTCCCAACTTGACACGTTTGGAGTAAGGCTGGGTGTGGACATGTTCATGGAATCACAGAATCCCAGAATAGTTCAGGTTGGAAGGGACCTTAAAACCCATCCAGTTCCACCCCCTGCCATGGGCAGGAACACCTTCCACTGGACCAGGTTGCTCCAAGCCCATCCAGCCTGGCGTTGAACATTTCCAGGGATGGGGCAGCCACAGCATCCACATCCACAAATATTAATGAATTTGGGCCTCGAGCCAGCACCTAAATACATTCCTCCTTTATGAATCTGAGTATGAGATGCATTATGATCCAGGGGAATCAAGGAGTTCTCAACGCCTACCCTTATATCTCAGTTCTTTGAGTCATGTCACTGAGTGAGAATTTCAGTGTGTGTTTAAAAACTTTTCTCAAGTAAGGTGTGCAGCCTCAGATCACTTTCAAGACTCAAAATTTTGCTGTCAAGACCAGAAAATTGGCTTTTAAGAAATGCTGGGGTTTGAGTGAGTGTCACAGTTTTGGTGAGTTTCAGGTGAGGAGGCAACAGCCCCATCAGTGCCAAGCCTTCCCTTCTTCCAAGAGCATCTTCCCTCCCTTTTCCTCCTTTCCCACCTTCAAGAAGTAGCTGAGGAAGCTGGAGCCTGTGCTGCTGTCACAATCACCAGTCCTGGAGTTTCCTTGGCAAGTCTGGTTTTTCTCCCATTTCTGTCCCTGCTGACTTCACCCTTTCAACCCTCTTCTACTTCTGGAGGTCTTGGTGGGCTCCATCCTCCAAAACCTCAACTGGCCTTTCAGGAAATCAAACATTTCTTCCTGTGAGTCCTCAGCTGAAACCTCATGGCTGTTGCCCCTTTCAGTGAGACCAAAAACCTCAATTTATAGCACTTCAACTTCTTTCTGACTCCCACAATTAGTTTATCTTGCATTGATGACCACCCATTCTGAATCATGGATCTATTGCTGTGACATTCAGTGTATTAAGCTACCCTCTGATTCCCAAGGGGTCTCCTGACTTTCCTTACTGTTTGGGTTTGGACTCTGTCCTGGTGCAGTTTGCAATCAGATTTGGACCGGAGGGTGTTGGACACCGGAACAGAGTCCACAGGGAATGGTCACAGCCCCGAGGCTGATGGAATTCAAGGAGTGTTTGGACAAGGCTCTCAGGCATATGGTGGGATGTCCTGTGCAGGGCCATGAGTCAGACTCATGATCCTTGTGAGTCCCTTCCAGCTCAGGATATTCTCGGATTTGTTGGAGTCAGTCATGGATATGGACAGGACACCTCAGGGTGGATCCCTTTCTCTGCTCTCTGGTATTCTGCTGTTTCCTGGCTATCTCCAAGAAAATTGCTCTGCACTAATCTTTTTTTATCAATTGCAGCAGCTTGCTGGGTTTTCTTCTAAATCTTCCAGATGTCTTTGATCAGCCATGCAAAACATGGAGGTGTTTTTATTTTCTCCTGATCTTTTCTTTTCTCTTGAATACAAAGTGCAGCCACACTTGCTTAAGAGGCTTTTTCGAGACAGTATCACCTTCCTTCCTATCTCATGGACCATGTTTTGCCTTTTAATTTCATCAAGGTGAGACCTTGGTCAGACAGAATCAGGTGATTTCTGCATTTGGATCCAGTGGGGCTGGGATTCCCAGCCCTAAGCTCCTTGGACTCTGGTACCAAAAATGGATCATAACATCACATAGCAGCAAAAAAAAAAAAA
>VZTJ01004385.1:472424-527537 GCA_013397795.1 Orthonyx spaldingii | reverse complement strand
AAAAAAAAAAAAAAAGCAATTCACTTCTTGGGTCCATCATGAAGCCCAGACACAATCCTGGGGATTTAGACAATGCTGTCAGCAAGGTGGAGGTTGTTCCTGCCCTTGCTCCCCAGAGCTCTGAGAATAGCACATGGCAGAATAAGCTGATTTTTATGAGAATTTCCTGGTTGGTTTTTTAACTGTTTGGCAGCCTTCATCCACCCTAAATGACACTGTAGCTTAAAGAGCATAAAGGAAAACAGAAGAAAGAAAGAAAAATCTTTGTTGAATCTAATTAGTTGAATCTAATCAAGGGCTACAAACACAACCATGCTCGAATTATAACTGTGTCATTATTTCTTGACTGTAGGGCAGAGTTAAAGAAAGAATATCCTGAATGAACACACCCTGGACTGGTTTGGATTTCTTTCCCATTGCAATTTAATTCTGATTTTTCTGACCCTAGCTCCTGGGGCTTGGGATGAGTCCAACATCTCTGTAATGGTGTTACTCCACCTGCAGCTTCCACTTCAGCCTGAATCTCTGTCTAGGACTGCTTATTTTTCAAAATTGCAGCAAAATCATGGGGTCACACAATGGTTTGGCTTGGAAGGGACCATAAAGATCATCTCATTCCAATCCCCCCACCATGGTCAGGGGTGACACCCACTAGACCGAGTTGCTTAGGGAGGGTCCCAAAATCCAAAGACCCTCTCCAGGACCAGACCCCACTGTGCAACAACGGGCACACCTGCTCCCTTCAGTGCCCTCTCTTTGCTCCATCCTTCTGCTGTCCTGGTGACTTGGATCCTACTGCATCCTGCACATCCCCACCTGTCGCTGAATCCCACTGTCTGCCTATACTCTGGATAAAAGTGGCAGCAGAAGGGTCGGTAGAGCTATAACTGAGGGCTTAGAATTCCTTTAGGCCAGTGTCCAGGTTTTAGGGCTGGGTCAATCACACAGAGAATACACTGTGATCCATGAGTATAATTTTTGGATACATAGAAAAACCTTCCTCATGATGAGGAGAGTCAACCATCAGAGCGAGTGACCCAAGGAGGTTGTGCAGTCTCCGCCCTTGGAAGTTTTTGAGACTGAGTGGATAAAGGTCTGGGTTGAGCTCAGAAGTTGGATTAGGGACCTTCTGACATTCCTTTCAGCCCAAGTGGACTTGTTTTTATCAGATTATGGGTTGGACTTGATAATCTTAGAGGTATTTTCCAACCTAAAAGATTTTATGGTTCCATAATTTTCCAAACCATGTGGTCACCTACAGTTAATGTGCTCTGTGACACCTTCGGCTTGGTCCCTAAATGTGGTGGAGTCCAGCAAAGCAAGTGCATGAACTTCATCTTGTGCTGTGGTCCCAGCTGGGAACTTCCCTGGGCATCTGGGCCTGGAGATCCGGGTTCCCAATCCAATGGTGACCATCCCATCACTCCTCATTCACAGCTGTCTAAGGCAAGGACAGGCCTGAAGGGAAGAACAAACAGAAATCGAGGGGTCTTCACATCCCAGAGCTGAAGGTAGTCCTTAAGATGTGTTGGCATGGCGTGGAAAACATGGACTGGATGAACACAGCCTCAAAAATCAAGTCAGAATAGCATCCATAGCATCTCTCTGGAATTTGGGTACAGCTGCACCAGGGAAGGAAACGAGGCCTGGGAGAATTCTTACCCTCTTGGGTCAAACTTCTTGTGTTTTGAAGCAAAAGAGAGTCCCAGAATGGTTTGGGTTGGAAGGGACCTCAAGACCACCTTGTTCCACTCCCTGCTGTGGCAGGGACACCTTCCATTAGAGCAGGTTGCTCCAAGGAATGTGTGATGGGAATTCATGGCATTAAGCTTAAAGGCTGCCTTCCCTCCCTCAGCAGGAGCATGGCCCTGGGACACTCAAACCTCCAGGGATTGATCTCACATTGCTGAAAGTGCCGAAGCTCAGCACAAGCAGCAAAAAGAGCCAAAAACCCTTCAATCAGAGAGGACCCTGCTGATAAGAGGAGTCCTTGTCTGGGGCTGGGGTGCATCGGAGGAGGGCACAGGGTGTCAGGGGCTGAAGAGGAGCCAGCAGGGTTCTGCTTTTTGTGAGCAAAACACACATCAGGCTTGCAGGGAGACGTGCAAAGTTCTCCATCTGCTCCGCACAGCTCCAGGAAAACCTCGGCTGGATATTGAATCCAGCGTTTGGCACCACACTTGAGAAAAGATGCGGAGTCCTTGGAGAGGATCCAGAGGGGAAGAACAAAGGGGAATGGAGCTCTAGAAAACATGACCTGTGAGGAGACACTGAGAAATTTGGGGTTGTTTAGTCTAGAGAGGAGAAAACTGAGGGAAAATATGATAACAGCCTTCAAGTATTTTGGATTTCCCCACTGGATGGGAGATAGGAAGCAGTTCCTCTGTGTCTGCTGGGCCTAGCAGATAAAGTGATTAGGCTAAGGGGAAGGGTGACCAAGGTCAGACTTCGGGAAACATTTTCCAAGGGTGAGAACCAGGATTCCTGGTGTGGGAGGAGGCGGAAACTCCATCACCGGAGGTTTTCAAGAACAAGTTATTGAGCCATGTGTCTGGACAGACTGGTGGATGAGAAGACCTGCAGGCATTAGACCTCTTGGAGTCTCTCTGGCCAATCCTATCCCATGTGAATTCCCTCTTGCTTTGTCCATGTGGACTTCTGAAAGTACCGGGGAATCATCCTATCCGCTGGAAATCATATCAACAGCTTCTTTCACTTCTCACACAAGTGCTACCCCAGCAGCTCTGAAGAAGGAGTGAGGACAGGGCTTCCCAAAGCACCAATCCTTGGGCCACCTGCAGTCAACATCTCCAGGCAGGAATGCTGAGGCTTGCAGGGAAGCTGGATGCTGCCGCTGCAGAGCCGGGTGTTGGAGGAAAACAGTCGTGTCAGGGGCGGGAGGTGCTGTGGGTGGTTTCATTGTAGTTGTGTTTGTAATTTATGGCTGGTGAGGCCTGGAGTCTGGGAGGAGTGTTCCTTTTTATGCTCTTTTGAATAAATCCAAATAAATAAATTCAGGGAGAATCTCTTAGGCAACCAGGGCCCGGCCAGCATATAGCTGTTAAGATTAATATCTGCCTCTTGGACTGCACCAGAGGACCAGAGAGGGAGCTGGCAGGGATCTCAAAGCAGTTTGTAGAATGTGTTGGAAAGTCTGGCGAGTTATATGGTGCTCCGGTGGGAACTGAGGCGTTGGGCAAAACCGGTCCCAGCGGAGGGTGAAATATGGGACGTTCCAGCCCAGAGGGTTTACCTTGAGCAAAAGCTATGAGCATTTTTAAAAGGAGGGGACATCCCAGCTGGGAAAGTCACACTACTTCACTCAGCCCTGAAAATGCCACCATTATGTGGGGTGTGGGGGAACATCACCCCCTCTGTCCCTTTGGATTGGGAAGGGGAATGAGAGAGAAACCAGGCGGTCCCAGGCCCCTCCATCTGCATCCCCACCATGGTTTTAGCAGATGGAGGAAGACACCAAGGGTTGAACAGAACAGCCAAAAGACCGAATTCTTTTGGAGGGGAACAGGGTGCCGCCAGTAAAATGTCACCGCCCAGCTGAAGCAGTGACAGAATAATGGATAAGGGTGAGCCCCAAGGAAATTTTGGATCCTGAATGCTCTCAGACGCTGTGTTCAATAATTTTATGACACGGGTGTTCAGGGGAGTTTCTCCCGGAAACATTTGTTTTATAAATGGCTCATTTTCTAATTACATTCTGCAGGGCTGAGCAGCAACAAGAAAAAGGAAGGGGGAAAAAAAAAAATAAAGGGAGGGCCACAAGTCCTGCCAAAGCTGACTTGACTCACGCTTGCTGCAGCTTTCACTTTGATGTGAATCAGAAACATCCCCCGAACGCAAGTGATAGCCCTGGAGGGAGATCTCCCACACAGGGAACCCTGCACCTGTGGGACCAGGAGCAGTGGGGTGGCCGAGATGGCTTTAACAGGGAGTGCCCATGGTAGGGGGTCCTCGCTGCAGGCGGTCACGGCCGCTCTCCACAGGCTTCCTAGCGAGCCTGGTTCCCTCCCACACAAACCATCTCTGTGGTCTTCTTGCTCTTGATTGAAGAGGGCATTTGCAAATGAATCCCATCGTGGGGCGGTGAAGGAAGAGTTAACCACTTCCTTCCAAAAAAACCAAGGAAAAGGCCACTATTTCCTGATGTGGGGCAAGATGAGCTGAGCCGAGCAGCAGGGGACAGCGGGGTGACCCTCAACCGTCCCCTTCAAAGGAGCAGAGAGAGGTTAGAGCTGTGCTGGCCCCAACCACCTCCTTCCAGCCCTTAACAGAGGAGTTTTTGGCTCGGTGCTGTGAGCCCAGGTATCCCGCAAAGTCGGGAAAGAGCAGCTTTAAAGGATGGGGGAAAGAAGGGAGGTGAAGGATGCGGCCCGTCCTCCCGCTGGAAGGGAATCTGGTGGCCACATGTATCTGCGTCCTCCGGCTTGATGATGATGATGAAAGATGTCATGCTAGGAAACTCTGGAGATCAGAGGCACGCGGACCACATACCGGCATTTCAACACGAGAACACAGCTCCCAGCGCCTGCCCAACCTCGGAATTTGCACCTTGTAACACTAGGAATGGACATCTGTAGACGAAAGGAAACCCCTGGTGTACACACGCGTTTTATGGAGCAAAGGGGGGGCTCTTTCATCCCTCCAATGCTGCCCTGCTGCCAGCTCTTCCCTGTTGGATGAGAAATCCAAGTTTTAGCAGCACACTGGTGCGTGTGTGTTTGTGCCTACGTGCATGGGTGCATGCCTGTGTTATTCTGGGATTAGGAATCTTTTCCAGGCTCAACAACAAAGGGTGGCACATGGCAGCTATTGTCCTCGCTCAGCCAGGGTGAAGTCGGGGGAGGTCACAGATGTCCTGACCATATTTAGCTCTCAGAACAGGATTCATTTAGTTTAGCTGAATTTTTTTCTTATTTTCTTCTTCTTTTTTTTTTTTCTCTCTAAGGAAGAAGTTGCTGGCTGGCTGACAGGGAATGCAAGTCACAAGTTTCAGGACCAGTAAAGTTGTTGCTCATCCTGGAGGAAGTCTCAAGAAATGGCTGTTTCTCAGGAGAAGGACAAGAACCTGGTGCTCACCAGAGCCAGTCTGGTTCACTGGCCACCCTTGATAATGAGGGAGCTGTTTGATACAAAATCAAGAATTTCGGCTGGGTCCTTTCTGAGCAAGCACTGCCATCTTCTCCTGACCCTCCTTTCATGTGGGGGGACAGCATTCCCCAGAGCAATTCCTTCTACCAGCTGTTTGCAAGCCTGCCCCCTTAATGAAAATAAGAGGGAGGAAAAAAAAGAATCCCCAACCCAGTGACCCTCCTTCTCCTTGCCAGATGAGCTATTCCTCAGAAACACCTGTCTGGTAAATTAGAGTGGGAATTGTAAACGCCAAGCACAGCATATTTTCCTTCGCCACCAATATATTGCAGTTGCATATGGTGCCCTGGGGGAAAGGGGATTGTTTCAAGTCAGATTTTCAAATCGTGAGCAAATCCTTGGGAGAGAGATTCGCTGATTTACAGTGGAGCTTGAGAACATATCACCATCCCATGCTGCCAGTGAGGAAAACACAGAGCAGGAGCTGGGGGTATTCACCAGGACCAGGACCAGGACCAGGACCAGGACCAGGACCAGGACCAGGACCAGGACCACCTTTCTGGCCAGGTCGGTGCAGAGGAGGATGGTACCAAACAAACAGAGGCTGGAATTAGAACCGGGGTGATTTCCAACTCAAACACACGTGAATTTTAATCATTATAAATTAAAAACCAGAAGGGGTCCCCTCTGCATTCAGCTGTTTGGGTTTAAGGCCAGGGAATGGCTTTAGCCACACACAGATTGCTGGTCCTGGTGGGAAAGGACAAGAAGTAGCAGAGAAACCAAGAGGTAGTTTAATGTTCCCTTTTTTGTCCCCTTTTTCTTGTCCCCATAAGTCTGACCAACCCCACCATCCCAGAGGTGGGAATTCCCATCCAGGAGCCGTGCAGGAACCCTTAACACAGACACATAAAGACAAAGTGACCGAGGCTTTTGGATCATTCCTGAATAAATGTTAATGCAAATAAAAAGCATTTAGGTAAGTGTTTTGTCGCTGGGTCCCTTCCTGGCTGGAGCAAGTGATTGTTCCAGATTTATGCACTACGTGTTGTTTTTCTTGGCACTTTGTGCAGCGCTGTGGTCTCCGAAGGCTTGCAATTTTAGGGATACTTTTTTGATATTTAAAGAGAACCTTTTGGCTGAGTTCCACACACTGCCTACAGCCACAGATGCTAAAACTTCTTTCCAGTGACTGCCACTAATCAGGCAACACCTTTGTGCTTAACATCTTGCCCTCGAGTTGACCCAGGGACCAATGGATTCCCGTTCCTGCACGCTGAGGTTATGGCTTCTCCAAAAAATGGTGTGTGGGTAAGCCCAGTAAAGCTGAAGCAGCTGGAAAGCCACTGGCTCTAACAGGTACTGGCTGTCAGAATTCAATTAAAAAAAAAAATTATTCAATAAAAAAAATTGATATCGGTTATTCAGTGAAAAAGAGAGCAAATACTTATATATGTATTTATGTATAGAAAATGAGAAATTTAATTTTTTTTCTGAGTATGGAACATTGGCGGGGTTCAGTGGAAGAGAATACTTGAAAGGCAACCTGGAATTGCAGAATCATAGAATCATCTAAGCTGGAAAAGCTCTCTACGATTGTTAAGTCCAACCATTAACCCAGCACAGCCAAACCCACCACTAAACCATATCTCTAAGTAATTATGTAATAATAATAATGCAGTAACATATTATCATCTATTGGAAAGTATAATAATCCATTATAATATATAATAACATATACAATATAATAAAATAAAGGTAGAGAGGAATCAAGGGGAAGGCAGGTGTTTTTCAATTATGACAAAAAAATAATGCAACAGATTATTTTTTAAATTTTAGTTTGTTAAAAGACCTTTGTGTGTCAAGTTCAGGCATTTACATCCCTGTCAAAGCCTCTGAAGAGAAGGAGAAAATATGGATGCTGCTCCCACCTATCCCTGCTCCCAGTGCCAGGCCACACTGCTCCATCCGCTCATTACCAACTCCGCTAATTTTATTCCTGATTATTTATGTTTTTTCATGAGCGGCCATTAAACGTTCATTTGTTAAAGGCTTAACACATTCCATTACACCACAAAATTTATATTTGTAACAAAACGATGCCTCAGAGTGATTCAGAATTAAATTAATGTGACACGGAGTATTTATCAATATGGCAGCTGGGCTGCCCGGGAACGAGGGATGATTTAGTGGCCTGGATGTGTGCAAACCTATGGGCTCTGCCCTGGTATTTCTCTCATACTGCAGAGAAACTGATAAAATAATCCTCCAAAGTACCTCGACATATGGTTTAGATCATCAAAGAGAAAAATACTTGTAAAAGCACAAAGAAGGAAACCAATAAACATGTACATCTTACCAGTTAACTCCCTCTGTAGGAAATGTAAACCATGAAGGATGGTGGGGTTTGAGTCAAATTCTGTCATTTGTGTATTTTTTTAATTACAGTAACATGCTGGCTTAAATTACAGCGTGTCCACGCAGACAATGGCAGTGCAGGGAGGAGGCAGGAGCTGGTGCAGATCAGCAGCTGATTTACACCAGCAAATGACCGAGCCCGTTCCGGCCGCTGCCCCTCCGAACCTGGCATAGAAAGGTTTGGGTTGGGAGGCACTTTCAGAGGTCATCTGGTCCAAACCTGCGTGGGTTTGTCACTCTCCCAGGCCTCCCTGTGTTGTTTTTACTAAAAGAAGAAATTCGTGCTACAGTGCTACGTTTTGCAGTCTTTTTTTTTTTAATTTTTAAATAAGCACGGTTTCCTTGTGTAGAAGATTTAATGTTTCTTTTTGGAGAGGAGCAAGGCTAAAATCAACCTGTGTAGTGGCAGATTCACATCAACACTTGTCATGCATTTTATCAGCTTCCTAGTTTTTTAAAGAAATTGAAAATCTTCATATACTTGTGATTTGCTCTACCATGTATCAGACTTTAGGTAGTGGTATAGACTAAGCATAGTAAGATTATTTTTTAAAAAATACATCCACTTTGGCAACACAGCATTAAGTCAGCAACCTGTTTTCAAGTGTGCAATTAGGTAAAAATAAAACTCTCCTATGCATTTATTTTCATATTCCAGCACCAGATTAAACAGGAAAAACAAACAGATTAAAGCAGGAAATTAAGTGAAGCACATCAAGACACCTGAGGCACTACTACAGCACACCTGAATTAATAATACCCTGAATTTTCCAAAACAAACTGCATGATTGCCAAACATTTACCAAATTTCAAGTGCCAGACAATGTTCATAGTAGAGATGAGTTCAGGAACAGATAAATCTTTCCTCAGGTGGGATTCTCTTTATTTTCCCATATCTTTCTAGCCACATGGAAATTATTTTCACTTTTGAATTTCCAGGAATGTGTTGGAAGATCTTCTTTGCCACGATGCGTTTCAAATACTTTTTACTCTTTTGAAGGAGTATCTAGAAGTCTTAATGGGTAAATCAGCCATTTCCCAATGATTTTCTCTGGATTCTTTTATATTTTGTCATGTCAAACTTTGTGGTTATAGCAGTGCAGGAGTTATTTATGGCTTCCCTGAGCACCCTCCATTTCCTAGAAGACAATGTCTGTCACCTGCAGCAACCAGGGAAATTTATAGAGCGCATCCCAAGCTCCATTTGTGATGATGTCACTCTCTCTAAATGGAATGACTCCTCCACTCATTTGTCAATATTTCAAATGGGAAGTACCAAGTTTGACCTTAAATGGATTTCTTTCGCATCGATCACGTAGATGAGCTCCATCATTTTGTTATCCCACAGTCTCAGTCTTCTGGAATAAAGAAATGGGGTTTCTTCCAACTCCGTTCTGCACATCTCACCCAGAGCTCAGACAAGAAACTCCTCCTCTGTATCCCTCCATTGCACCCCAAATCCCAGCATGGATCCAGGATGTGAGCCCAGACCTCACAGGGACCCCACCACACATTTTAGCCTGGAGGAAAGGAGGCTCAGGGGGGACCTTCTTGCCCTCCACAACTCCCTGACAGCAGGGTGCAGCCATGGAGGGGTCAGGCTCTGCTCCCAGGGAACAAGAGACAGGACAAGAGGAAACGACCTCAAGTTGTACCAGGAGAACTTTAGACTGGATATTTGAAAAAAAAAAACTTGTCATGGAAAGGGTTGTAAGACATTAAAACAGATGGGGCAGTGTTGGAGTCACCGTCCCTGGACGCATTCAAAACACGTGTGGATGTGGCACTTGGGGACGTGGTTTAATTGTGAACGTGGGGCTGGTGCTGCACTGACGGCTGGACTTGATTATCTCAAAGGTCTTTTCCAACCTTAACAACTCTATGATTCTGTCTCTTGTCTGCTCGTTTTCAACAGGTTTAATTCTATCTGGTAACTAAAGATGCTGCTATTAGATCACCCTTGTCTTTGATTTTTAATATCATGGAATCCCAGAATTGTTTGGGTTGGAAGGGACCTTAAAGCTCATCTCATTCCATCCCCTGCCATGGCAGGGACAGCTTCCACTACCCCAGGTTGCTCTAAACCCCATCCAACCTGGCCTTGGACACTTCCAGGGATGAGGCAGCCACAGATTCTCCGGGCACCCTGTGCCAGGGCCTCCCCACCCTCACAGGACAGAAGATGTAACCTGCTGGTGTCTGAAGGAGATGGGAAATTCTTGGACAATGAAAGGAAATAGAACTGAAAAATGTTTTTTAGCAGGAATATACAGATTTGCCATCAAATCTACTGAAAAACACAGCTTTTATTTACCCAGAATAACATTTAGAGACCCCAAACAGAGCCATAGAGAGGAGTTTGGCAGGACAGTTTCTACGCTTACTGCTTTCACACCAAAATGAGGAAAATCCATTAGCAGCTGGAAATCCTCCTGACCCGGGGATTTCACCTACAATTAGAGAAAGCCAACAACTGTGTTAACCATCTGCTATTTCTTTTCTGAGGACGATCAAACACTCGAGAAAAATGCTCCTTTTGTAAAGTGTTGTCGGGGGAACAAGTGCATGACGTGGGCCCAGATTTATCTAGGAAAGCAAATAAACCGCTCGTCTTGCAAAGGGAATTAGCTGGAAACTCCTGAGGACAGAAATCATGTGTGAAGTCAGCTGCAAGCCCCGTTTCGGGGTGTTCATGGCCTCAGTGTGTTGCTGTTGTGTTTTTCTTCAGCGCACACCTGATGGGACCAACGTCATTCAAACGCTCTGCAGTTCCTTGTTCTCCAGCCAGGCCCCCACGTCAGGACGTGCACCTTGAAGTCTTTAAATCCTCAGTCCCTTCTCGTGTTTTATTTTTTGCTTTCTGCTCTTATCTCGGGGCAGCTTCCTTTAATAACGTATTTTTCTGAACAAGATTCACGCAGCATTCCATGGCTGCCAGTGCAGAAAACTGGTGAACACTTGCTGGAAGAAAAAGGGGAGCATATGTTGTTTTTTTTAACCCCAAACACCATGTTTGTCATAAATTCTTTTTTTCTTTTTTTGTAAGTGAAGGTATTTATTTGTTCTTTTCTCCTCCCAGCTGCTCTCACCTCTCAGTCTGCTCTGGATAAAGTCCCTGTGACGGTGTCTGAGGTCATTCTGGCTCCTGTTTTCCATGAAATGAGGGCTTTGCACTGGGGTTTCTTCCATTTCAGGTCCCTTTTGTGCAGACACTGAACACCTTCCCTGGGTCAGGGATGGAGGGTGGGCGTTCTGCCCGCAGATTTGGGAAGAGACGGGTTTCCTGCTAACGTGAGCTTTTAATGATTTCCCTGGAAAGCCTGCAGGCATCACAAGCTTCCATACCCAACGCCAGGCCAGGAGCTCTTGCCATGCAGGCTGGTGCCATCCCCAGCCATCAGGAATTGCTCAAACAGTGCAAAACTCTCTACCACTGCTCAAACTCAGGCTGCCTTCACGGGACATCACATCACCTCAAAGCAGGACCTACAACCCAAACACGTCCCATTGTGGGCAACAGGAGAGCGGGCGGGGTGCTGGACTGGGGGAAGCCATGGGCAGGTGGCCAAGGGACACCCCGTGGTACCCCAGCTGTGTCCACACCACGTGGAGGTGAGTCTGGGTGTGTGTCTGGCCAAGCCAGAGGAGCACAGATGAAACCTCTTTCCAATACATAATAAAAGGAGAGTGAAGCCAGCTGGAATATCCTGTACATTAAGTGTGATGACTAACTGTAGCAGATGTTGGTGCATTTGTTAAAGTTTCCACCAGAGAAGGAGGGACTGGAATATGAGCATTTGAAAGTCAAAGGTAGCCCATGAGGGAGGAGAAACGGGAGATGAAAGGGGAACAGAGCTGAAGGGAGGGGCAGAAAGATGATGGGGGAAACTGTGGTGTGGGGCCAGGGGGAGCGTGTGGGGCTGGGGCTGCGTGTAGGGCTCCTTCCCCAGGAGGGAAGGGCCGTGGAGCCTCCTGCAGCAGGAGGATAAATGGCTGCATTCCCAAGGGCGAAAGGGACGGAAAATCAGACACACGGCTCTGGGCAGACACGGAAAGCAGCGCTGGGGAGCTGTGCAGGCATCGCCCACCCTGAGCCGCCACCAGGGGAAACTCTGAGGTCCCTTGTCACACCTGGACCCCTGTTGTGCTGCAGCAGGATGCCAGGAACCAAGAACCTCCCTGGCAAGGCATCTCCTTTGCCTGCTGTGGAATTTTAGGTCTTCCTCCTTAATAGGGATATTCATCTTGGTGGAGTTACACTATTCCCAAGCGTGAGCCCCAAAGTCCCAACATCTTATTTACAGAAGAAAGGATGAATGCATTTAGTTCATTTTATTACTGTGTAAAGGTCACTAATGTCCTTTCTTGTCAGTACAGTTTTCTGAGGAGAGTCCATCCAGGAAAACTTCTCAAAACTTGACATGAGTTTTCCTGACTGATCTCTCTTTCTGACAAAAAAAGAAAAGTGTGTTGTAGAGTTGCTCAAAAAGCCCCAAGCCTGTTTTAAAAAAGTGTTAAAGACATGGTTTTTTGTGACTTAAAACAGACCTGCGTGATGTTGTTTTATCTGTTATGTCCCCAACAGTGTCACAGAAACAATATTCTGGTTAAAGAAAGAAATTGGGGCTTACGGAAAACTCAATTTCCAGTGAGCAAAATGAGCCATGCAAAGGAAATCACAGTTTTGTGGAGAGGTTTGCAAACTCTTTATTTTTTCAAATTCTGTAAGTAATTTTTTAAAATGCTGCAAGTGATTTTTAAAAATGTTAAAAAGCATAACCAGTTCTTGACTTCCCCCTTCCCTTTCACCAGTCAAATACTTTGCAAGCATAGGTGTGTTGGACAATATCTCAGCAAAATTCAAAGAAAAATCTTATCCCCTGAGGAAAGGCTAATGCAAATGGAGTAGGAAGCACCCAAAAATAATTTATTAATATGGCTGCACACCTATCCAAACTGATCTTCCCTCCTTTAATGTTAAAATAATTACAACATGATGTATCGACTGATGTATGAAGCAATTTCCCTCAATAATTAGTAATTGCCTGTTGCGGGTCTGATGTAACAGCTTGTCAGGTTTATTCAGCCAAGTGTTCCCCTCCACACAGGGCAGCACAACTCAGAGTTTAAATTCCTTATACACAAAATTATAAATGGCAACGAGTAGAGAATGCATGTAACTGATCTACAGGTTCCTGAAAAAAGGACCTTCTGGTTATTCCACACAAAATAGATTTGTCTGTGTTACATGACACTGCCGGTGCTTATATATGAGTAGTTTCAGCAATACCAAAAACCCAAATCTCTCAATTTAATTCTTTTTTCTTTTTTTTTAGAAACTAACCAGATCCAGCAGTTTCAGTTCTCATGTCACAGTTATCAAAGTTAAAAGGCAAGGCGGGCGTTCAGCTTTGGTTAAGACAAGTTCTTCTCTTAGGCCAGTGCACTGCACTAATAAAATAATTTTCACTTGGAATATAATGCAGTAGTGCCTTAGCCTTGCCTTGGCAAATGAGATGAACATCAGGGGATAAAAAAAAAAAGGCACCAAGGTTCAGCTTGGAAAAATGGAATTTCTGGAAGAAAGATTAAAATAAATGAAATATCACTGGCTTGGCGAGCAGCAACTGAGGGAGAATGAAACAAATATTGGAATGACATAAATCCTGAGGAATTACAGCATTATAAGGAAGGGCTGAAAGTGAAGAAGGTAAAATTTTGGCTGTCTAGCCACAGAAGTTTCCCGGTGCAGATATCCATTAGCGAAGTGGCCTTACGAGGAAATGGTGAAGGATATATAACGTATGACATTTATAACCAGACTAAACAAAAACTGCACAGTCCTTCCTTCACAGACAAGTGGCCCACAAATCCACCTCTACATCCCACGGATCCCATGCACTGCATGAGCAGCCACATTCCTCAGGAAGCACAACATGGAGCAAGGACTTTTTTTTATTTGAACCACAGCCCAGCCAAACCTGGGCTTTAAATGATGCTGGACTCTGATTAGAGTGGTTTGAGCTTGAACTTCAGTCAGAACCAGTCCTGAAGCGAAATATCCCCTGGCTCAACTCCCTGATACCAAGCCAGGCTTTGGCAAAAGGTCAACAATAGGGCAAGGGTGATTCCATCCCTTCTTGGTACTTCTTGCACCAAAGGTCTTTGATGATGTGTTGGGATGCTCTTGAGTTTGGGCTGTGCTGGAAAACGCTGAAAGTTTTGGGATTTAGGAAAGTCTTCTTCTCTCTTTGGCAAAGATTTAGGTTCTGCTACGTTTAGGGTCTCATTAGACCCCACCACTACCAGAGCTGAGTGTGCACCAAGAACACAGCTCTCGGGTGACCTTCCTTTCCCCACTTTCTGGTGGGCTCAGGAGGTCACCATTTGCTCTCTGAGGGTCAAGGTGGGACTGTTCCCCTGCAGCAGAAGGTCAGAAATCTCCTTAATTCATATTCATCCTTGTTTCTTCCACTGTCCAAGGCCTGGAGAAGGTTTTATCCAAGGACACCAACAGAAGTGTGATGTCCTCCTCACTGAACACTGAAGAGATCAGCTGGGAGAGATTTCTGCAGGGATAACCCAGCTCTCAGTCCCACGGCCCTGGTGCTGGTGGTCTTCTACAAGTTTGCTCCTTGTTAAGCATCCTGGAACAGCTTTAATTGCACCTCAAGGCTTAAAACTTCTTTTTGTCCAGAATTTGGATGTAACTCTCCTTGTTTTATCCTGCTTCTTGGAGGTTTTCTTTACTTTAGAAACCAGAGACACACTTGCAGAGCAGGATGAAGCTCTTGGGAGCTATTTTTCTCTTCAGTTTTTCTGGCCTGTATGAAGCTAACTTGGCAAAAAGCTGAAGGGCAGTGTGCATGGTGTGGCCATTTGGGAGAGGGATGCAAGTATGCAACCAGCTGGAATGGCTCATCTGGGACTGTTTGGATGCCAGGACAGTGTCATCATCGTGGTCATTGTGCAAGGCCAGTGACCAAGGCTGGGAAGGTGGGAAGGATAGAATTATAAAATTGTTAAGGTTGGAAAAGACCTCTGAGATGGAGTCCGTCAAGTCCAGCGCTGCCAAACCCACCACTAAACAGGCAAAGCTTCATCGCTAACAGCAGCTTCATTTCCTTTCTCCTTTGTCAATGACTTTTCCATGAGGGAGAAGAATTCTGTCACAGATAACCAAACCAGATAGGCACCCAGCAGTACAGCAAGCTGACCTTCACAGATTGTTCATGGCTAAAGTGAGATTTCAGCTTCCAAAACCATCTCTGGACACAAAGCAGAGGAGAATCCAGCTCTCTGTGACACTGCCAGTTCAGTGTGCAGCAAGAAAAGCCTCACACATCTCCCACACATGTCTCCTGAAAGCGAGGGGAGACAATGGGGCCCAGCTATTGTCTTGCAGTTGCTCAGGATTTTTTTTTCCAGTCAGAAAAGAATTGCATTTTGTATGGTGACTCCTCTGCATCCCAAGGGGCAGCAGTGGGAGAAATGTTCTCATTCCTGGAATACTATTGTGCTGAGGTTCCCTCTGCAGCCTGTGCTCATAAGCTGGTGGGACATCTCTCCATGACGCTGGCAATTCCACCTCCTCCAAGAATGGATGGGAAAAGATCTGTGCTGTTCCTCTCCACAGGAGTATTGTTAAATAAGAGTTAAATACAGAGCCAGGCTTATTGGCCTCTGGAGGAAACCCCGACAGAGCTTTCAGACATCAGATGTGTTTCACATTCCCTCTGTGCGACAGGATCCTCAAACAGCATCTCTTAAAGCTGATGGGGACAGCAGAGGGGCGTCATTTGGTTCAATCCAGTTTCCATGTTCACAAAAGCTCCCCATGGACTGACTTTTACAAATCCAGTGTGTTTGTGTAGAGAAAAAGTGTTTGCATTAATCTAGGAGGTACCTCAAATAAAATGCCAGTGGAAATTCTGTTCTCCTCAGTCAGCCACGCAAGCTGGGACTGGTGAGTTTGTCTTGCCTCTTGTTCCTACTCCAAAATGTTCCTTTTTGGGATCTCTTGCCACCACTTTAGCAGTGGTCACCAGTAGTATGACACAAAACATAACCCCCCACGCGGGCTGGTCACCTCCCCAAAAGCCACTCTCCTGGAGACCCCACATGTGGTCACTGAATCCCAGTCCTTTCAGGATGGAAAGTCCTAGGAAGAAAACCATATGCCTCTGTGGACACAGCCCAGAGAGATTTAGTCTGGGGCTGTGGTGTTCTCATAAACATGAAAACCAGACCATCCTAGAATTTATGGTTTTCTGGCCATTTGATTAGGCCTCTCTTAGCTGAGTGACCACCAGCCTAAAGGTGAATATTGGGATAATTCTGGTCCCAGGCAGAAGTCTCTGCTGTCAGGATCTCCAGGGGATTTGTTTAATGGGTGACAACTTTGTTCCTTAAAGGTTTCCTTCAGCGTGGCAGAGAATTGCCAAGAATTAATGCCAGTGTTTGTCAGAGATGACTCAAGGCCAACTGTCGCCACCTCCGTTCCTGCTGTTCTTGGGATGATGGCAGGATCCCAAAAGTCTGTCCTGCTCCTCTGGGGAGTCCAGGGCAGAAAGGTCAAATCATGGAATCCCAGAATGGTTTGGGTTGGAGGGATCTTAAAGCACATCTCGTTCCAAGCCCCTGCCATGGGCAGGGACACCTTCCACTATCCCAGGGTGCTCCAGGCCCCATCCAACCTGGTCTTGCACACTTCCAGGGATCCAGGGGCAACAACAAATTCTCCAAAATCACCTTCCTAACACCAAGTCTTTTCTCCCTATCTACAAATTATCCCATGGCTGGTGCCACTTTTGCCTCCCACCACAGAGAGAGGGCAGCATCCTGTGCCCTGGCATTCCCTGGAGCGCAGAGGGAGAGGGAACTTAGCCATTGGCGTGGTTAGAGGGATAAACCCTTCCCTGCTTTCATTAAAGACCTGAATTGCTGACATTCCTGTCAAGTGCTAAGTGGGGACCTTTTCAAGAGTGGCAGCTGGGTCAAGATGTGCAGCCTTAATGAGTTAATGCAATTTGGTCCTCGGGTAGGAAATTACTTCTCCGTGGGGAGGTCTCTGGTGTGAGGAGTGCTTCGGGTTGTTTCTCCAGAAAGCAGGGGATGGATCCAGCTGGGTGGGAGAGCACGGGAAGAGTGTGAGGCAGCTGGAAACCAACCCCCTGTGGCCACAGTGTGTCACCTTCCCAAAGGACATGGCTGGGCATGCGGGAAAAAACAAGGACACTGATGGCAAGCACGGGGGTCTACCTGATCCTTGTGCAGTGGATGGAGAGGGTTTGGTGAAAAGTGAAATGAAACAGGTTGGAGAGGCAGTTCCCAAGTGGTCTTTTGCAGTTGTAGCTAAAAAGCAGAGTCTTGGCTTGGCCCTCTGTGTCACGGCAGGGTGACCCTGGAGCACGGTGATGCCACAGGTGCCTCAGAGATGGCACACAGGCCAGGTGAGAGCTCCTGATGATTTCCATCACTGTTTCACCAGCCAGAACATTTGCTTTGGGCTATTCCCTTTTTTTTCCTCTTTCTGTCTTGGCAATATAAATACCTCCTAAGAGCAGAGCACTTTCCCTTCCTGGTAATTGTTCTTCTTGTAGTAACAGATTCAGCAAGGACTAGAGAGATGGCGGGAGCAGCTCCCAGCTGACTCTCAGGGATACAAAAGTTGATGGAACTCTAGGGTTGATGGCAGAAATGTCTTGGACGCAGTGCTGGGTGTCCTGGCCAACAAGATAAACTCATTGCACTGAGTCTCAATAGCTGTAGCATGAATAGAAGAGAAGGAGAAACATACCAAATCTCTTTGTTATCCCTGCTTTCTTCCAGGAAATACAGGAGAACAGCTCTGATGTCTGCAAAGCCTGAGCTGACTCGGGCATCAACTGAGAGATGGGATAAGGATGAGGAGGTTTGGGGCCTTTCCACCATTCTCTGGATTGGGAGCTGGAAGAGTAGAGCTTAACAGGAGAGTTTTAAAAGGCTCTAAACCCCAGGATTTATGCTGGAACAGCAATAAAACCCACTGGAGTCTATGTTACAGAGGCAGCTAATACACACCTCGGGTGGTGAGACGCAGTCAGGCCATGGCTGTGTGGATTAATGTCCCCATAAAACACGTCCCGTGGTGTGACATTGTTGTGAGGAGAATGGAGCAATAACTCTGCCCCAGCCCCAGCTCCGTGCCTGCACATGGATCCCCACCATGGGGCTGGAGGCTCTCAGGGCTAACACAAAACATTTGTTATGAAGCTGCCCCCATCCTCCCATTGGAACAGCCCAGCTCAGGGCCCCTTCCCTGCCGGCTGCTCTTCCATCCCTGCCTGCTGCACCACCGGCATCGCTGGCTCCTGGGTCCCCATCTGGGGCTGCCTGCATGGCCAGCTCCAGGCAATCCTTCAGCAGCCGGGTATGTCCCTGGACAAGCCCAGGCCATGGCAAACAACAGGTTTGGCAGGGCTGAGGGTGTAAATAAAAGAGCCTGACTCAGCCAGGGCTGCTGAGCGGCCGCCACCGAGAGCCTTGAAAACTGGAAAGTATTATTTCATTTATTAATAGGCATTTCTGTTACACTCCCCACCAGAGTGTGCGTGTCCCTGATGACAGAAGTGCTTACTGGTGCTAATGAGGCAGAACGGAGAGGAAAAAATGGCCCTGTGGGTCGGGGACTGGCCAGGGAGCCGGGAGATGTGAGCTCAGCCCCTGGCGCTGCCGCCGCCTCCGCCAACGACCTTCCCCGGCTGCCTGAGCCGGTGCCTCCAGCCCTCCCTGCCAGCTGCAGGATGGGGATGCTCTGCCTCTACCTGTGGGTTTCAGGCTCCGTAATTATCAAGTGGGAATGATTCCTGTGGATTTGTAAACAAGCTGTGTTTTCTTCCCCCTCGATTCTCCTGTAAGTATTTCTGGGACCAAAGTCTCCTCCACCTTCCTCCTTGACCTTTGCACCTCCTTGAGCTTTGCACCATCACAGAACGGGCTTTTCTGTAAAGGTGAGAATGCAAAAGGGGAGACACATAAATGGGGGTTGGATCAAGGTAGACACTGTCCCTCAGCCATCCACGCTTTGGGTGCTCCCAACTAACACAGGTTGATGCTCACCCCTTGGGTGAATCCCAGGGATTTGCCTTTACAGCCCCGGGTATAATCTGATAGATGAGACACCAAAATATCCCCCAGAAATACCCATCACCGATTCAGGGCTCCAGACCTGAACTGTGCCCAAGGTGTGTCCAGAGCATGCCAAGGAACACCGACTCATGCACCTGGAAAGGGGGGAGGGAGGAATTGTTTTCTGGATGGGATCACAGATGCCTGCGGGGGATTCGTGGGTGCTGTTTCAAGGCCTGATCCCAAGGCAACTTTTAGAATCAACAGAGAGCCCATTAGCAGGCTGGGATGAGATACTCCACGTTATTTGGAAAAGCCGTGGGCTGGGCTGTGTTTGTCCCACAATCCCTGCTCGGGTAGGTGTTGGGATACACATTTCCTTGGAGAGGGATGCTCCAAGACACCCACACCAGTCCCACCAGGGCTCCAGGCGCTCTTTCCTCTGTCCCTCTGCACCAGAGCTTCCCTTGGTGGATGCAAAGTTAGGTTGGGACAGAGAACCTGGTGCAAGGTGAGACTTTCTCTCCATGGACAAAATCCATATGCAGAGCCCTGGGAGAGGCTGCAAGTGATGTGTGAAGGGTCTTAAAGAACCATGGCGCAGTTCCTTTGTGCTGACCCACCCTGGTGAGCTCCAGAGCCACACAAAAAGATGTGAAGGCTTATTCCACAACCACTGGAGATATCCAGAAGCCAGGCTGGCACAGGCAGGCATGAGACTCATGTATTACATGCTGGGAAAAGCAAATAATGAGCAGGCTGCAGTGAATTTCCACATCTTTAATTTTCTCCCCTTCCTCAGAGTGGCAATGTCTGCTCAGCACATCTTGTGAGCAGAAAGCAGCTGAAGTAGAGCAAAAATAAACTGGGGAGCTGAAACAGGAGAAGAGAGCACAGCTACAGCACAGCTTTGTGTAAAACCTCATTCCTTACTGGTAGTAAATAAAAATAGTTTTGTTTTTTTTTTTTCTCAGTGACTCACAGTGCAGACATTGCATGGAAAGGGCACTAGAATCAACAGCCAGGGGAAAAAAACCTGAGAAATGGAAAAATGATCATCACAGTGCATTTTTCCCATTCCCCTTTCATCTCTTACACCTGTGTTTGACTTCAGCCAACCTTACATAAATCCTTTAAACATCTGTCTAAGTCACTTGTGAAATAAGCTGGAATGGCCTCAGCCAGGCTAACAGCTCGTTCTGCTGGATATCTGAGTGCTTAATCCCAAACAGGGCCGTGGGGTTTGCCAAGCCAGGCGGGCAGCGGGCTCTTCCCATCAGACCCTGCTCATTCAGAGTGTTCCACACGGTTTGTGCCAGGACTTGTGCAGGCACTGCCTTATGAACGACCCTATTTATAGCTGTGAACTCCAGACGGAGGCTGCGGGAGTTTGCCCGAGTGCAGCACCTGACCCTTGTGAAATCACACAGGCTGAACGTACCTAGCAGGGGATGAGAGCCATGGGGTGGGCAGACGGGAGTCTGGGATAATCTTGGGAAGATGAAATCCTGCCTAAGGGGTAGATTTTAGTGTCAGTGTCACATGCTCTGAGTGGCAGGGGTGGGATGGATGTGGCCCCACGGGAGGTCAGGGCACGGGGTTGTGACCGTGGTGGGAGCTTTGTGCTGACACAAGGCAGGGTTGTGGTGTTGTTCTTCCACTTCTGTGTTTCAGGGGTGATTATTTCATGGAATCACAGAATCATGAAGGTTGAAAAAGACCTCACAGATCACAGAGCCCATCTTGTGGACAATCTGCACCTTGTCACCCAGACCAGAACACTGAGTGCCACGTCCAGTTGTTCCTTGGACACCTCCAGGGATGGTGACTCCAACACCTCTCTGGACAGCCCATTCCAGTGCTTGACCACCCTTTCAGTGAAGAAATCCTTCCTGGTGTCCAACCTGAGCCTCCCCTGGCCCAGCCTGAGGCCGTTCCCTCTCCTCCTGTCCCTGTTCTCTGGGAGCAGAGCCCGACCCCCCCGGCTGCCCCTCCTGTCAGGGAGTTGTGCAGAGCCACAAGGGCCCCCTGAGCCTCCTTTTCTCCAGGCTGAGCCCCTTTCCAGCTCCCTCAGCCTCTCCTGGGGCTCCAGCCCCTTCCCCAGCTCTGTTCCCTTCTCTGGACACACTGCAGCTCCTCAAAAGACATTCTATGATTCTGTAATTTCTTTCTTGCAGTGAGGGCCCAGAACTGACCCCAGGGTTCGAGGTTCCTCACCAGTGCCCAGCACTGGGAGACAGCCACTGCCCTGGTCCTGCTGCCATATTATTCCTGATCCAGGCTGGAGGTGATTCTGACCATTAGACAGCCACTGCCCTGGTCCTGCTGCCATATTATTCCTGATCCAGGCAGCAGAAATTCATTGCATCTGCACAGATGATTCCCTTCCATTCCACATTTCTGGCACTCCACTGAACGAGGCTCCACAGCGGAAGACAAAGAGCAACAGTTTGGGTTTGGGTTTTGGGTGTTGACTGATCTTTTGGGCCCCTTGAATTGAGAGAACTTCTGTTCTGGCATGGAGCTTGATCTGGAACTGGTCTGGCTCCAGACTGGTGTCTGAGGGTGTCACAGTCTATCCTGGGACTGGTTTTATATTAAAATACATTGAAATCTGCTGCTGAGCAAGGTTAGTGCCTGGCTGGTGGGTGCTGGAGTCAGTGGGATCACAGGCAGTGTAGGGAGAGGGGCTCCTGGCCTTGCCACCCCCTTTGGGACCTTGGGAAGTGCCAATCTGCTCCTCTAAATGCCTCTGCACTGCCTGGGCTCTGTGCAGAGCTGGTCCTGCTGCTTTGCACAAGCACAGGCCCCCCAAAAGCTGAGACCTCCCTTCAGCTGAGCAAAGAGAACGAAGACCAGCGGCTGCCAAGTTGAGATCTCTGGCTTGTTTGATTTACTGGTGAGTTTAGAAGGAACTGTAAGATTTCTCTTTCAGGGACAAAATATATTTTTCCCTTGACACAAGTCAGGAATTGCCAAAGGGATTTGTTTAAACACATCTGATAAAAGTCTTCCTTGGGCTGTGATCAAGGCAGGTCAAGTTCTGCGTTGGGTTTATCTCGGCTCGTGAATTTAAACTGTCTGCTTGCCTCTGCATTGGTTTCTGCTTCTGCACAAGTACCTGCTGCTCTCCAGTATTTATTGGTTTGTTGTCATGAGGGTTTTGCTGATCCCTTTGCTTTACTGTGTGTATTCACACAAATAACACTTCAAAAGCTGAGGATGTTCCTCTTCCCGAGTCAAGATGCTTTCCTGACCCACAGCCCTAACAGGATTATCTCACACGCGTTAGCTGTTGGAAAACAGCTCTGTGAAACTGTAGGATTCTTACTCTAGAAATTAAAAATTAGGAAAAATTCAAATCGCTTGCCTGATGCCAGGAAAAGCTGTCACCCAGGCACTGAGGGCCCAGGTGTCCTCTCCAAAAGATCTTCAGCCAACAAAGAGAGATGCAACATGAGCCACTGATGGAAGACACATAATGGGTTGGATTGGAAGGGATCTTAAAAACCATCTCATTCCATCCCTGCCTTGGGCAGGGACACCTTCCACTATCCCAGGGTGCTCCAAGCCCCAGTGTCCAACCTGGCCTTGGACACTGCCAGGGATCCAGGGGCAGCCACAGCTTCTCTGGGCCCCCTGTGCCAGGGCCTCCCCACCTTCACAGGGAAGAATTTCCTCCCAATATCCCACCTAACCCTGCCCTCTGGCAGTTAGAAGTCATTCCCCCTCATTTTATCCCTACATACCCCTGAAGATTTGAGTATTCCTGTGCGTCCTCTCCAGGCCTGGGCATTCCCAAGCTTTGCCTGTGAAACGCCGCAGCAGAGGGCGAGGTGGGGATCAGAGTCTGCAGGCAGTGAATTTGTTGATTGATGAGGTCAACCTGGGCCCAAGCTTTGCTGATCTACCTCATAAATATTTTATAGTCCCTTCTAAAGCCAGCAGCATCTGCTCCGGGTGTCCTTGCAGAGGAGGTGATTGGGTATTGCCTGTTTTGTCTCCAGGGGGAAGCCTCCACTCAGGCCTCCTGAGGGCTGGGATGTACCAACAATGGATTCATTTGCCAGACTTTTACCAGCAGGATATTTCCCTTTGCTGGCACATGAAGCTCACCTTCCCTGGATGGGCAGAGTTGTGAAGCAACCTGACCATGATGAAAACACAAAAAGCCTCAGCGTCCTGATCCATTGCACACAGTGAAAACCAAAAGCACTTTGGCCCAAAACTCCCCAAAATCACTTGACCTTGAGGTGTCTACAGCTGTGTTGGGTATGGGGATTATCTTTGATATTAGGAAAATATTAAATATTAGGAAAAGGCTCTTCCCCCAGATGGTGGTTGGGCACTGGAACAGGCTCCCCAGGGAGGTGGCCACAGCTCAGGACAGAGCTCAAGGAGCATTTGGACATTCAGGCACCTGCACAACACTAAATGGGACATGGAATGGCAATTCCCCCCCAGACAGAGCAGTTATTTCTCAAGAGTTTTGTCATATTTTCCATTGGAGCACCACGATGGCAAATTCCAGCAAGAGATGTGACACTGCAGGTGAAATGCACAGCCCGGTGTTGCTGCTCCTGCAGGAGTGTGTGGAGACGCCTGGATGGTCAGAAAGAGCTGCAAAGTTGAATAAGAAGCTGCAGGAGAATACAAAAATCAGTATAAAAATCAGAATTCTTTTTTTGAGACATCAGTAAACAGACTCCAGGGGAGAACAATGTCACTGTGGAACAACATCTGTTCCAGCTTTGCTGAGAACTCCCTGGTCTCCTTGTTTTACCAAGCATCATTTTCCCAGCCACTTCTCCATACTTTGCCTCTAAGAAGGAGGTTGCATTCCTTGGAGATGAGATCACTCCAGGACTGGTCCAAGGGAAAGGACTTTGTGGAGATGAAGGATGTAGAAGTTCAGAGACATTTTGCTCTCAAGTCCTGGAGCAACTCAAAGTGAGCCTTCACATCCTTCAGGACCTTGTCTTTCCTTGGTAGAGCAGAGATAGATTTTTTTTGGCTTCTCTAAGTTTTTGAGGGTTTTTTTTGTTGTTTTGGTTTTTTAATTTTTTTTTATTTTTTTAATTTTTTTTTTTGCTGCACTTTGCACAATGAAAATCTGGATTATAGTTGGGAACACAGTGAATAAAAGAATAAAATCAGAAGCTCATGAGGGAAAGAAAGGAAAATTTAGCAAACATGACTTTGGGCACTTAGAGATACTCACTGGACTGAAGATTTTCAAAGTGGCATTGCTATCAAAAGCAATTACAGTAGCAAAAGCTCACATTGGTAATGAATTTTTTTAGTCTTGAATTAGACTAATTCAAGGGGCTGCTGGAGTTTGCCATAAAATTAGACAGGACAGAAACCTGCAGTGCCACCAAGTGTAAACTGGTGCACTGAACAGGTCGCTTTAGCATGTCTGTGCTGGTGGGGTGCATGAAAAAAATGAAATCAAACCCCTAGACAACAAATGGGCAAAACCCTGGTGTAGAACCACTCTCACTGCCAAAACATCCCATCCCTGTGGGATGACACCACAGGTAAGGCGGTCACCAACTGTCTGCCACCTTCTCCTGGGGTGCAGGAGAGGGCTGGAGCACTTTGTGGCAGCTTTTCAGGGATGTGCACTTTAGGAACAGGGAGACAGCTCAGTTTGCTGGGTCAGCCAGGCCCCAGACAAGGCAGCCCTCTGGAAAAACTCTGAATGAACAACCAGTGCCTTGCTTTAGGAATTTGCTTCTCCTCGCAGCCCATCCATATCACAAAGTGATTTTTCAGCCCATCTGTTTAGGGATTAGGCATTGCTGCTGATACAAAGGGCTCTGCCAAAACCATGAACCGAATGCCTCGGTGTGGACAGACCTTTCCTGAATTCCACCACAATTTCCTTCTGTCCCAAAGCTCCCTTGACTGAGTTAATTGGTGATTCCAGTCCTGCAGCTCAGGAAGGTGCAGACTGCACTGCAGCATCACCAGATGTGAGTTCCCAAGGTGTGACAGAGCTGGGCAGACTGTGGGGACACAAACCCCACTCCTCTCCCCGTGCACTCCGGTGCCTGCCCATGACCTTGCCAGAGGTGGTGGGAGAATGATGTCCCTGAGCCATCAGCTGTGTCCTGCCACAGGAGAATGGGAGCACACGACTCTCTGGTTTTCAGGGAGCAAAGGGAACGGAGCATTCCCTGAGGGAGAACCAGCAGATTGCCCAGAGACCCTCCCTAAACAGGTTCAGGGCCTGTCCCTGTCGGGAGAGCTTTCCCAGGGTTGGGAGGATTCCTGTTTAGGGGCAAACAGTTCATAACAAAGTGGCAGTAGCTCACATCCATGGATCCTGGGGTTTGCAGCATGGAGAGCACTTCATTCCCATCATGCTGATCTTTTCCATCTGCTTTTTACTGCCTGCAAGGTATTCCCATGTGGAAAGCAGCTCGAGCCTGCCGTTTCCAAGCCTCTTCCAAAATTAATGTCAAGCACGAGCATTTTATCATTAAGGGCACTGATACTTTGCACATACACAAAATTTGTCTTCTGATTATCCCCAGCTTGTATTACAATGCCTTTTGCAGGCACTTAGCCAAACATTTTACCTTCAGCCAGATATATGACCTGCTGTTCCGGAGAGGCTGGAGGCTGGTCCAAAGCCTATTAGACCAGGGCAAACCCTTATGCTGGTTTAGCAGAATTTGGATCGGTCCCTAAAGGCATCACAGATGATCTGAATTATCAGAAGTGATCCCAGGCAGTTGCAAGTAGGTAGAGATCATCTTGCCAAGGTATCTGAAGAAGCTGGATCAGGTTGTTTTCAAATCATCTGATGAGAATTAGCTCAACTTAATCAAATCACAAGGCACTTGGAAATTCAGTCTAGACTAGATGGAATAGGGTTATGGGCTAGAAGAAAAGGTAAATGTATTAGAAGAAAACCAAGCAAACACAAACAAACAAAAAAGAAAATCCATTAGCTGGAAAATGCAACTAAAAAGTTTCTGACCAGAAACCAGGTGTGTATTTTTTCAATTTGCCTAAAGTGACGTATATTCAGCTATGCAGAGTTTTTAATTGACACTGAATTTCTTTTCAAAGGAGATCCTTTACATATTCATTCCATCCTTACTGGTTTTACAACCTCAGCTTTGCACAATCGTACTTGGTTGATCATGATTATTTCTTTTTAGGTTAAAATGTTCAACTTACCAAAGTCTGAAGCCAGTGAGTGTGTAACAGGTAAAGCTCCTATTTCTAGAAGACCAAAACTTTCCTGGTAGCAGCCAAGTGCATGCAGAAGACTCTCCAGGTACCTTGACATGGCACAAGCTGAGCCTGTCACTTTGTCAGATGAAACCATTGGTGGGTCTCACTCCAGTTACAACTTGTAAGAACCCTCATCCAATTAATATTTGCACAAGAAATTTAGCCCATCTGAAGGACTGGTGATTGCCTAGATGAGTTCCTTGTATCCAAATCATCCTACCTCAGCATAACCCAAAGGACTGTGATTGCTGCCGTGTCTTTCATCCTGCCTGCTCCAGTTTTGCTCTCTGTGTCACCAGATATCTGTTGGAAAAGGGTGGCTTGCCCTGCATTCCTGCCCTTTTTATAGAGAATTTGAAAGAATTGCAGCAAGGTCATCTCTACCCTGAAGCAATATTTAAATGGTATCAGGTTTTAATTCCTTCGTCTTCCCACCTTCCTCAACCCTGAACGCCAGACCCAAATTTCCTGTGTAATTTGTGGCCCACTGATTTATTCTGCACAACCACATCTCTGCTATACCAGTTAAATCAGCTCCCCTCTTGCCAAGTTAAACACGAGAGTTTTCCCATGTTTGGTGGTGAACTCCTGGAATCAGCACAGAGCCATGTGGCATTTGATGGCTGGTGGATGCTTTGCTCCTTGTCCCACTCTGGTGAAGCCCTACTTGGAGAGGTGCCTCTCTCTTATTATTCTTTATTGTTCTGGCCACTGGAAATTCAATACTTCCCCACAAATCCTTCTCATCTACATCCTTCCAAACCTTATAGCCACCTACAGTGCTTGTGGTAGGAAGTAAATCCTCAGATGTGTTCCCAGGCAGCCGGAGGGTTCTTCACTTCGGCTGCATTCCCTCCAAAGGGAGGCTGAGGTGACCGAGGCAGGGAAATGACAGGGAGCAGGACTGCAAGAGCAATCCAGTGGGTTATGCCATCAAATATCCTGTCTCTGGAAGTGACCAAAGCCTCTACAGGCCTGGGGATGAGTATCAGATTTGTACAACCTCCCCTAAGAATCACAGAACACTGAGGGTTGGAAGGGAACTTAAAGATCTTCCCTCCCTGCCATGGGCAGGGACACCTCTCTCTACACCAGGCTGAGCCTACTCAGCTCCCAAAAATTTGCAGATCAGGGACTTTCTGAACCAGACATGGCTGCCTGTAGCTCCCCTTGGAGGCTTTCTGCTCCTGTGATCCTCCAGCACCCTGTCTGCAACCTGGTCTTGGGACAGGAGTCCCCCTCTCCGGGCTGGCGATGGTGGGAGGTGGAAAATCTCTTCACCATTGCGCTCTTCATTCGCAGATTGGCCAAAATTCATGCCCTCTCCATCAATCCTCCTTTCCACAGCAAATTCCCAAGTGTCTAATAAAGTTAAATCACATCCATTCTTCACCACCAGGCATCGACACGCATTGGCAGCCCCCCTGCATTTCAGAGGAAGCTGCTATAAACGGACTTCCTTCCTTCTCCCTGCTCTTCCCTCCTGCAGCTCTCCCCATCCCTTGCACCACCCAGCCCTACAGCCATCGCCACACATTGGCCCCACCCCTGCAGGCTTTTTGCAGGAAATCCGAGCTCCCTGCTCTCTGTGCAAGGCCCGAGGCACTTCTCTCTCCCCTGCCTTTTGACCATCTGTGTGCATCCAGCAGCAGAAGTGCCACGCACTCACTCGCTCTCCCACCAACTCACCCTCAGCCCCTACCATCTGGAGATGATCTGTTTGTCTATTTAGACTCCAAGCTCTCCAGGGCAGGAACTGTCTCTAATTGCATGTTTGTACCGTACCTACAGCTGTGCTGGACTGAATACACCCACTGTCATCTTCTCTTGGAAACTCAGCTCCTCCTGGGAGTGTCCAGCACTGAAAAGTAAGACCACTTGGAAATCCAAGTTGCTGGAGGCACATGCCAGAGTTCCTTGGTTGCACTTATATTAGACCACAGAAAAATTCTTCCAGTGGCTGCAATAATCATCCAGTCCAATTTTTTACTGCCAAGCTGACAAGAAGGTCTTAAAAGCAGTGAAAATGTTGCTTAGCATGGTGGAGCTCACATCTGGCTGAAACTCCAAATATACCTTAAAAATTTCACCAGGGAAATGCCTGAGGAGCCCAGATTTGCCTGTGCCTTGTTTGGTGACCTCTGGCCAAAGCCACCAGGGAGCCAGGTGGAGAGGCCGGGAGCCTCCCAGCCAGGTTTTGCAGCCTGAATTTATTTCATCCTCACTCCAGCACAGCAGGATGACCTCATGTGTAGATACCTGCTGCTCACTGCCTCCCTGCTTCAGGAGGATGAAGACTTAAGGTGCTTTTGTTCATAAAAAGTACAAAAATTGGTTTTCTCCCCTTGGTATTTACCAGCTTTAATTAAAAACCTTCTGTTACTGAGTTTAGGCCTCTGAGCTCCAGTCTCTTCATAGCACTCCTTATAACACATTTTTCAAGCTCTGTATTTTCACTGAAACAGGGCAGGTGGTAGAAAACAGAGGTGTTATCACAAAGAACAGGTTTAGAACAAAGAAAAGAAAAAAAGCTTAATAAAGTTTCCAGTCTGATCCAAGAGAAAGAATGAATATATCACCACAGCAAGCCTCCTGCAGATGGTGCAAAGTATCTCAATTCAATAGTACAATAAAATTAAAAAGTGCATCTATATATTTTCCCATTTGGTTAACTCTGGAACACCATTTCTGCTTGTTTTGGCTGCTTTTTATTCCTGCCTTTGAGTGTAAAGAAACGGTGAGGAAGTTTATGAATGAGGTCCTGCTCACATTCCAGACTCTGCTGTGTACACGGGCTGTTTTCTGCCGGGATCCTGGGATGAGGTCATTCCAAAACCACCTAGTTTGCCCAGTGTGCTCACTCAAAAAAGATTGAAATGGACAGATCTGCACTTTCTGCAATGCAAACACACATACAGTAGTTTTCCTGCATGCCAGCATCTGCCAAACTCGTGGAATAAAAAAAAAAAAAAAAAAAAAAGAAGGAAGGAGAAAAAAAAAAATCAAACTCCAACCCTTTTTCTGCTAAAGGCTGTTTATAAAATCAGTTTGATCAGCTCAGGAATGAGCTGAGATAATGTTTATCCGCACAAACACTGAAGATCATGCAACTATCTTAACATGCCAAGCTAAGCTAACTACTCGGCTGAAAAAAAAGAGGTTAGAACAACAGGAAATTACTCATTTACTACCAGTTGCTCAGGTATTTTAAAGAGCTCCCAGAACATTTGCTTTTGTGTACCTAAGAGAAAAAAAAAAAAGCCGGTGATGGTGGGGGAAGCCCAGATGGGTAACATAAAAGTGACTTTCCTTGCTGAAAGAGCAAAGGCAGGAGAAGGGGGTTGTGACAAGAGGATATAAAATACCCTGCAATTCATCAGCAAGGAGAATCAAACTCCGCCGGAGCGATCGGCATTCCTGGGGATTATGGAAAGGATTACGGTGAGTTGTTAGCAGGGCGAGGGAGCCACTGAAAGATGGGCTTTCCTACTGCCCTGAAATAAATGGGGCAATTAAGGCTTTGGGAAAGTTAATGAGGGGGTTTTTTTTCTCGAATTTGCAGAGGAATTTTCAGAGCAGCTGGCCAGCCCGTGTGGAGGGAAAGCCATTTATTGAGCAGGAAAGAAAAATAGGCAGTGAAAATAAAAATGTTTGCATTCCCTAAAAATATACTTCAAGCCTTCCGAGGGGGAAATCAGTTATCCACAAGGCCATCCTGCTGTCGGGGAGAAAAATCTAAGGCATTTTCCAGCTCGGCTGCCCTCGGTTAGCTGATCTCTCTGTCAGATGGGTCTCATCACCGCGGCATTCGGTGCCTCCGAGTCTTTCATGTGTTTAATCTCACAACCCACCTGTGAGAAGAGGAATTACAGTGAAGGAGCTGAGGAAAGGGCCCAGACTTTTAAAGGGATTTAGCTGCCCAATTACCTGGCTCAGGGTTAGGCTGGAAATCCCCAGGAGAGAAGGAGGTTGCACCTGGGTCTGCCAAGCCCCGGGTCAGAGCAGTTCTCAGTAGCGATGCCCACTTGGACCTAGGACAAGGGAGAGCTCAGTGCCCCTGTGAATGGGCCATTGTTTCTCCCTTGATTATTGTTGAGAAATATTTTGAGCCCGAAAGGAAATAAATAAATAATCAAGTCTGAGTTCAGAGCGTGAAGAGCAGTTCTTTCTCCTGAGGCTGAGCAGGGTCTCACAGCATTGGTGCTTGTGTTTATTCCCAGGAAAACAATTTACAATTAACCTGCAAGCGCCATGAAGAAGTAGAGCTCCTCTCCTGGGTCATGATTTTGCTGCACCAACACCACTCACTACTCACCCACCCCAGACCTCTCTGTCCTTGGTAGGATCCTGCTAAGAGGGTCAGCATAGAACATGTGCAAACAATCATGTTCATCTTTCTCCGTGGATGAATCTCTGTTTGGCACATGCAAAGTCCAGTTCTGGCTTCAGCAGAGGAATTTCAGCTGTGTCACACCGTGTCCCTGCAGGTCTGACCCCTGGCACAGGGTAGGACAGGTAACCACATTCTCTGTGATCCCTCCTTCTGTAGGGTGATTATGGGAAAAGGTGCAAGCAGAAAAGGACAGGTGACAAATAACAGAGCCGACCAAAAGCAGAGAGCTGTTGGCATCTTATGTGCACTTGCTTGTGAAGATGTAAGTTTGATTTTAATTGTTATAAATCATCATTCATTCATCTCAGGGTCTCCACATATCTTTTTCTCTGTCATGCCTTGACCCAGGAAACACATTTCATCCTTCAGGAGTTCCGAGGCAAAATCACAGCATTCTCTAGATCCTATTTTATAAGCCAGTTTTCCCTGTGAAGGGCTGCCATGGGTGGTGCATTTTGACTTTTTGCCATGGCTTTGCTCTCAGCTTCTGGCGAGCCGTAAACCCCCCTCCAAATTCCCTCAGTCTGCAAATCTGCCTGACACAGAGCAGTCAGTGCTTTATAAATCCACACTGGTACTGAGGCAGCTCCCTCCCCATGCCCTGTTTCTTATTAGAGAGATATCCATCGGCCCCTCACACATGCTGTGTTCCATAGCCAGGTATCCAGGCAACCTATTCAAAACTTGCCCGAGTCAATGGAAAGAGTCTGCTGTCCCTGCACCACCACGGGCTTTAAAATGAGGTTGAACTCTTCGTTAGGAACCAGCAGGATTCTCCATGGTTTGCCAGCTGCTTGCAGGTGCATGGAGCAGGGATTGAAGAGGAAAAGCTTCGAGAAAGGACAGAATGAGGGGGAATGGTTTTAGACTGAAAGAGGGGAGAGTCAGGTATAGAAAAGAAAATTTATGCAATGAGGGTGGTGAGGCCCCGGCACAGAGAGGTGGTGGATGCCCCATCAATGGAAACTAAACATTTAATATCAGGGGATGGGGCTCTGAGGGACTTGGTCTAGTGGAAGATATCCCTGCTCACTGCAGATGAGAAGACCTTTAGAGGTCTCTTCCAACCCATTCTGTGATCCTATGGTTTGAAAATTCCAGCAGGTCAGAGTAGTCAATCCACCTGAGTCCACGTGGCTGCTGTTCCCATCGGGATATCTTCCACTCAGCCCATCAGGAGCAGATCTGATCCGCAGCAGGGCCGGGCGCTGTCGTGCTCCGCGAGCCAGGCCGAGCGGAGAGGTGGAGCTTGAGACAATCGGCACCCGCCTGCCAGCTGAAGTACAAAGCCTAATTGAAGAAAGCTGTTCTTTCATCCCCACAAAGCATAAACAGGCAGTGTTATGGTGACAAACTTTCCAGCAGCTCTGTAGCTGCCGCTCCGAGCGCTCGCATACATCGATGCTGAAAGCAGAAAAAAGGAAAGGCGACGTCCTCATTTTTGCAAATCTCCTCGGGCTGGTTCCAGAATGGGTTTGGAAGCTCACGCCCAAAATCTACACATCTGCAACGGTCTTGAATCATGTACCAGATAATTCCTGCTTGGGAACTGCGGAAAAATTGCTCTTTTACATAAGCTCTTTATTTCCCACCCTTATTAGATAAGGTTTTGAGGGTTTTTTCAAAATTTCTGCTGCTTTCTTCTCTTTCCTGATGGCTCCATGGACACTGTGCCTTGGCCAAAGCAATTCTCTGTCACAGGCTGTCCCCTCAAGGCAGGGGGATTTCCCCAAACACCACCCCAAGCTCTCTCAAGGGGCTGGGTACCATTTCCCCATTAAATGGACCTGACCCAGCGAGGATCTGCTTTGACACTGGGATGCAGGAACCACGCTGAGGGGCTCTGTGTGACCATCCAAGACTCTGTTTTTGGGTTTGGTGAGTGCTGGGAGGAGTGGCAGAAGGTTAGGCTTTTCCCATCACCTTCCTGCCAGAGACAGGCCCGGCCCCGACACTCTCCGCTGTTGGCTGCTCATCACAAGGCCCCCTGTCAAAACCAGGATGGCTGATGAGCTACGAACAAGCTCACAGTTAGATAATAGATGAAAGAGCCTCAAGATAAATTAGGTGCCTCCAGAAAACCTGGCCAAATGTGTTTAAAACAGGAGATCCAACACCATTAATTCTCATCAAGCAGCTTTAAAAAAAGGCAACCCGGCACTTGACTTATGCTTAGAAAACGTTATCTTCCCTTTTAACAGGGGTTTTATAGTGTATTTTGAGAAGATGACAAACAATAGGGTTATTTTGAAGTCATGCCAAGCACTACATTGGCTGGAGGAGAAGAACAATGTTACCTCCTATCTGTCAACTGACCCTGCAGCCATTAAGCCATTCCACCAACAAACAATATTAATAAAAAAAGGGAAAGTGCTGTTCTTAACTTCCTTACAACCAGAGCTTGGGAAATGTCCTTGAACGAGATATTTGTTCCTTTCAGGAAATATCATTTTGTCAAAAGTGAAACTTTTTATAAGAGAGCTGAAAGAGGGACTTTAGACAAGGGCCTGGAGTGACAAGACCAGGGGGAATGGCTTCCCATTGCCAGAGGGCAGGGTTAGATGGGATATTTGGGAAGGAATTCCTGGCTGTGAGGGTGGGGAGGCCCTTGCACAGGTTGCCCAGAGAAGCTGTGGCTGCCCCATCCCTGGAATATTCCAGACCAGGTTGGATGGGGCTTGGAGCAACCTGGGATAGTGGAAGGTGTCCCAGCCCATGGCAGGGAGTTGAAACAAGTTGGTCGTTAAGGTCTCTTCCAACCCAAACCATTCTGTTAAAGCATTGGTTTCACTGCTTCTCAGGTGAAAAAAAAATCCAAAAGAAGTGTTTCCATAATTCCCATGGACTGTGCTGCAAAGGTCAAGGCTTCATTTGGGTTCCCCCCCACCCCAATGTTCAGTTTCTGTGCCATGTAAAATTGAAATGAAATGGATGAACTCTGAGCCACCATTCAATGTTTGGGAAGTTGGGATAATTTAAGGCTTTTGGAGCAGGGACCATATTTTATGCTTTATGTCAGCTCAGACCCTCTGACTTGCTACTGTCACACAAATAAATTTATAGCAAATAATAATAATAATAACAACAATAAATACATAAAATGTTTTCACCAGTGGCAATCTTTCCCAAATTGCCCCCAGTCACAAATAGAGAAAAAAAAATATAAGGAGGACAGATGGAAACAGCTATTTTACTTGAACAATTGGCAAAATGAGCACCTGCTCACAAAGAATCCAGCCAGCAGGACTGGGAGGTGCCTTGTCACTAAAAATGCTCTATTAACCCATTCACAATATATCAACAAATTCACCTGATTATTTTCAAGGAGCAAATTCCTTGTGCTCTCTCATAATTGGAATAAGCTTGTTCTCACGGGACACCTCTGGGTGTATTTGGGCTGCACACACCAAAATGGCAAAGAATAAGGTCCCAAAATCAAAGGAGCTGCTGGCACAGGTGACATTACAGGCATCTGAGGCAGCGGAATTAGGAGCTGGTAACAGCCACCGCCCCCAAACAGAGACCAAACCGCACTTTTAATGCAAATTTGGGTGATAACGGTGCTGTTTCCTCTTTATTAGCACTTGTAATTTTGGGTGCTCAGACCGCAAACTCGAACACACGGCGAGGATGGGGTGAAACCAGCTTCTCCTGGCCCTGACCCGCTGTCTCTGCTCCGCTCCCACCCCTGTGAAACTCCGGGCAGGTGCAGGGCTCGGCCGGGGAGAGCTCGGTGCCTTTGCAACCCGATCCTGCCGTGGGCAGGAGCCGCTTTCATGTGCTGCGTGTTCGGGCAGGTCCGCGTCCCGCGGCCGGCACAAAGAAATCCACCCTAAGAAAATAATTGGATGTTAATTGCCTCCAGCTTTGCCTTCATTAAGCACAATTTGAGGAAAACAGCCCCGCGCCAGGGGAGCGCAGTTGGCCATTAAAGGTGTGCTTTGCCTGGGTACCTGCGGGGGTGGCTTTGCAGCAGCCAGGGTGCCCAAATTCCTTGGAAAACCTGAGTGGGAGATATCGCAGCCCTCCAGCCCCTCGAGGAGGTGCTTGAGGGTTTCTGTCCTCACCCCCACGGATAGCATTTGTGCTGTCCCCACCCTCACTTGGCACCCAGTGCCTCCTCTGCCAAGAACCCCCACGGATGGCAGCTCCTGTGCTGCTGCTGCTTGGGCTGAGAGGGGATTACTTAATTAACAATCCAGGAGTGCCAGGTGAAAGCTTATCTACCCAGAGAGAGCGTGCCCCGATTCCTCAGCGTTGTACACATGTGGTATCGTTTTTCCATTATTTGGAACATACAGGACTAAATTAATAACAGTTCCTACAAGGCCCTGGGGCTCTCTGTGGAAGAATTTTGATCTCCTTAGGAAAGGCTCACCATTTCTCATAGGAGAGATGCACTTGACTCCTGACCTCTTTTCAAAGGCACCTGTGTGAGCTTTTAAAATCCACTACCACCAATTATCCACTTTCAACCTGAAGTGTTTAAACCTCGGACCACATTAACTGAGCTTAGCACATAGCCATGTCATTGCAGACTTCCTGATGTGAGGAGATGCCTTGACACGGCTGAAAGAGAGTTTAGGGATGAGGCATGAGATTATCAGCTTCTCCTCCTGACAGCTTCAAACAAAGGAGCCTTTTAGCCACCTGGTTTGTGTCTCCCACACCTGCATTAAGATTGGGAGACAAACCTTTGTACTGCTGCCTTGATCCTATTATTTGCATGTACCTGTCCACAGTCACCCTGCATCACTTAATAGCCTTCAGAGAGACCAAAGGGAAGAAGATGCACATCTACTATTTCTCTTTCAGGTTTAATACCTTTTCTCTTCTTTTTTTTTTTTTTTTTTTCCCCCTCTCCGAGGCTGCAAGACTTTTAGGACACTACGGCATTTATTTAAACTCTGAGGAGATTTATTTGGCATGGGGGGTGGAGGAGGGGAGGCTGTGGGAAGGCTGAGGATGTGGATGAGGGATGAAAAGGGAGAGGAGGCCGTTTTAAGGGTTTCTGGCTGGGCTGCAGAGAGCAGAGCCCCGTTCCTGCTCCCAGCACCAGGCAGTTGTTTGGCTTTGGGACTCCTCTGCTCCCTGCTTTGGTTTGATGCTGAGGCCACCTCTGTCCCCTTGTCCCTGTGAAGAGTCACCTGCAGCTCTCCCTGCTGCTGCCTCCAAGTCCAGACAGCGAGGGATGCTGGCACTCGAGTGCTTCACCTGCACCCCAGGCACCTGCTCCCCTTCTCAGCCCCTCATTCCTCCCCCCAAAATGGCCCTGCTTCCTTACACCTATGGGCTCAAGTGTCCCAAGAAATCAGCTTCAAGGCCAGACTCAGCCTGGACGCAGAGTTCAGGACGTGTCCTGCTTCCATCTCCCTGTGCCTGTTGGTGAAATTAGCTTTGTGTTCTCTGCTCCAGAGCTGAAGGCATGTCTAGGTTTTAAATTAAATTCATATTCTCATTCCCATGAAGGACAGAACATTATTAACCTCCTGGATCCAGCCCTGACTGACAAGGTGTCCACGCAAAGGGAGGTTTCATCCATAGCCTGTGCACATAGATTGCTGTATTTCAGCCTCAGCCAGCTCCTTGACTCATCAATGTAACTGAGGAAGGTAGAAATATTAGAGTTGCATTCATATTCCAGGCCTGGTTTAAATCACCAGCATTGTGGAAAGCTCTGGATAGGTCCAAAAAAAAAAAAAAAAAAAAAAAAAGGAGGGAAGAAAAGAGTTTTCTGGTTCTAGTTTTTCACATTTTCTTTTCCCCTCTGAAAAGTGAAACCCTCCAGCTGCCCAGCATTGCACAATGGCCCAAATGCTGCGAGTTCCAGCCCTAATCCCGGCCCGCTCCGCACGCCAGGCCCAGCAGGGCTCGGCAAAGTGCCCCACTGCCACCCTGCCTCCCAAGCCCGTCCCTCCCGCAGGCGTCCCTTCTCCCCGGGGTCACAGCAAGGGGCCTGTCCCCATCACCAGGCCGTGCATTTGACCTCTGACCTTGTCCAGCAGCTGCGAGAAATGCAGCACAAAGAACAGGGTCAGCTCCCTTGGCCATCCTGTGATTTGTGCTGCCACAGGGAGCAAAGTGAGTGGAAATCTCCAGATTTTGGCCACATGTTGGGCATGCTTTCCATTATGGTCAAAGGAGCGCTGCCAGTGTTCCACCAGCATGCCAGGTGGGAGGAAACCAAGCCCAAATGTCTTCCTCAGCTACCAGATGATGGATAAACTCCTTGTTCTCCTTCTGTCTCTGCAGAGGTGACCCTGCCATGGATGCTCTGATCCATTGCAGGATCTATCCAATCCTGGGTGCAGGTGCCAGGCATCCAAGAAAAGCCACTGAGATCCAGGTCTGGTTTTGGCATTCTTGATTATTATTATTGTTATTATTATTATTATTAGTAGTAGTAGTAGTATTAGGATGATGATTATTATTATTATTATTATTATTTTATCAGTGACCAAGCCCAAGATCTGTGCCAGCACTGCCTACACTGACATAGAGACAAATTTCGTCAGGACTCTGGGTCTCTCCAGGAGGGATTGATGGGAAAAGAAGGAATCATGCATTAGGCCCATGGGCCATGTGATGAACCGGATGAATCAGTCAAAACCCACTCCAATAAGGGGCCTGATCCTCAGGAAATAATCCTGCACCAAGTGCCATCCCTGAGTGAAGTGCAAAGGCTCGGCCAAAAGTCAGTAACACAGAGGGAAAGGATGGTCTGTGGTTGAAGATATGTGCTGAGCCTTCCAAGAGGGATGGATTTAGTTCCTCTTTTTGGCTTAATGTTCCCATGATCCCCTGACGTCAAACAAATCACTTCATCTTTTGCCACCTCAGTGCCCCATCTGTTAAAGCGTATTTTTAGTGTTTTTCTTTTTTTCTCTTGCCCTTTGTCTTTTTTGTTCTGAAGTCCTCAGAGCAAAATTGTCTCTTGCTGCACAAGGTCCATCAGAACAGGGCTCTGACCTGAGTTCTTGCTGCTGAAACACAAATTTTATCTAGATCATAATGCAGTGCCTACCATATTTATGACACAGGTTGAGAAATCCCCATTACTGTCTGTGGAAACTTTTTATTTGAATGAAAATGTTGAGTGGTTTGTTTGCAGAAGGAGAACCCCGAGAACAGTATCCATTTTTCCCAGAAAAATCTCTGAAGAAAGTTTACAAACCCCAGAAATTCTTGTGAAATCAAAAAAGCATTCATTAATCAGCGTTGCAGAGTCAAACAAAAGGCAATATCGTCTGTCCCACGGGCGGATTTCCTTTCTCTCTGCAAGGAGCTGGAAACCCTTCTCTGCCGCCCAGCCTTGGTCAGGGCTCTCATTCCAGAGGAATCTTCTGCGCTTGTGTGTCAAGGAAAAATCTGTTTCCAATAGACGTGGAAGGTCTGTGCCTCGTGCTCCCGTTTCACACAGAGCACTCCCAGCCCTGCACTGGCACAGCCTCACAGGGCGTCTCGCACTGCTCCACCACCTCCAGAGCTGTGCCAGGTCTGGAATGCCCAGTGTGGCCCACACCCAGTCTGTGGAAAGGATTTCTCCATCAGCGTGATGCTCTGCCCCTCTCGACCCAGCCAGTCCTTCCTGCAGCTCCCCCTCTCCTCCCAGGAGCTGCTGGGTATGGAGATGGACAAATGGAGCTGCTTCCACCTTGCTTTGCCTCATTGGAGAAGCTGAAGTTTCCCACCAGCTCAGCCAGCGGGTCCTTGAGAAGGGCTGAAGGTGCCCATATGGAACCTTTTATTCCTGCATTTCTAAATCTGAAATTCCAAAGAACAATGCATTGTGCAAATTAGTAACTCGGTACTTGCAGGTGGCAAGATAGTTCAGGAACCATCAGCCAGTCTTAAATTCAGCTACAGGACAGGATTGCACCTTTCTCCAAGCAGAGGAGGTGGATCTGGGCAGAAAACCACGTGTCCACAGGTTTTTCCCCATCACAGACGAGGCTGTGGTCTTACCTGCAAACCATGTTGCCCCCAAGGCAAGGAGCACACCAAGGATTTGTGCTGGAGATGATCCTGCTATCCCCATGGGGCAGACCTTCAGAAATGATGGGGGAGATCCAGAGTGCTTTCTCCTCCTGCTTTCTGCCCCATTTCCCCCAAGATGTGCTGCTCACACCATCACCTTGTCCCCATCCCACCTCCAGGAGGGATGTCCACCAGGCAAGGCCCTGCTTGCAGGGATTTGGGAGCTTTTTCATCACCCAGTGTCGTAAAGTTCCCCAAGTCTGGGCAGGAATTTGTTCCATGTCTCCATCCTCAGGAAGCCAGAGCATCACCAGAGGAGGTCAGGGCGGATTCCCAAAATGTGACCCATCCTCTCAGCAATGTGAGCGTAACTCAGAGCGTGCCACGGGCTCACCGGCGGCTCCGGGGGCTGCTGCCATGACTCCACAAAGTGCTGCCCTCCCCCAGGAAGAGCAATCCAAAGAGGAGGAGCCCAGTGGTGCCTCTGCTGCCCTCAGACAGCGGGGGCTCGTGGTTGTGCAATGTTTACATGAGCACAGAGCTCACCATGGCTACACAGACCTCGGGAACAGCAGCTCCAGCCTCAGAGGAGGCTCAGAGGAGAACAGCCCAACTCCCCCTGGAGCCAGAGGAGCCTGTGCTGGTCTGGACAAGGAGCTGAGTGCTGCAGGGGGAGTGGGAAAAGTCTCACACACCCTTATGTTGGTGTTCTCCATCTCACAGCCACAGCTTCCAAAGGGGTTGTTTGTACAACTGGAGTTTCTGCAATGGCCTCATCCTCCCCCCAGCTCCCTCCCTCTCATCCCAGCTGTATTTTGGGAAGATGCTGGGGTGTGCATGTTCTCTGAGCTCTCTGCTTCACAGCAGCACCAGCAGTGAGCAGAGGAGGAGGGACAGGACCTGCTGATGTGGCCACCTGCAAATGGCAGGGGCCAAAGGTTCAAACACTCTGAGAGCATCGCAAAGGGACACTTCAATTACATGGGGTGTGAATCATCAATGGTTTGGATTGGAAGGGACCTTAAAGATCATGTCATTCCAACCCCCTGCTATGGGCAGGGACACCTTCCTCTAAACCAGGTTGCTCCAAGGCCCGTCCAACCTGGCCTTGGACACTTTTAGGGATGGGGCAGCCACAGTTTTTCTGGAAAACCTGTGCCAGTGTGGGTTCAGGGTAGGTTCTGGTTAAGGGACAACGCTGTGGGGTCCTTGCTCAGCTCCAGTGTCCAGCTTGCTCTTGGCACAGTCATGTCTCTCCTCCATACTCCAGCAAAGCACAGATCCATTAATGTACTTCCCCCACCTGCTTATTGAGCTTCCTTTGCTCCCTCCCCATCCTCTGAGTTCCTCTCTTTGCAGTCAGCTTTGTCCAGTTTCTCTCACCAAGGTGGCACAGCAGTGATCTAGGAATGCTCAGGTATGCATCCAACCATCCTGTTTACAGTCCACAGGGGACAATCTTTGAGACAGGTCAGGTGGACTCCCAGCTGAGGATTTGTATGGAAAAGGAGGGTGGATGCAGGCTTTGCAAAGGATGAGCCAGAGCTGAAGCATTTGTGGTACAGAGGGAGCCTGGAGAGATCTAGTTCCTTGTAGGATGGAGGCCTAACAGCAGCTTCTTAGGTCTGTTCTTGAATTTTCCATGCATTTCTTGAGCCCATCCTTTTTGCTTGCCACCACATCTCCAACACTGCAATGTGTTATTCCCATTGGGAATGTGGAAACGTGGCTGTGTATGGATAAGGTGACATGAAGAAGTAGCTTTCAGAAGGTGATGAGCCTGGGAAGTAAATGCTGAGGGCAGATTTCCTGGTTGTCCAGGCAGACCAAGCTCCACATCCAGCCGTGCCTGGGCAGCTGCTGAGCTGACAGTCTATCCTGGTGCCCACAAGCTTGGACATTCCAGCTGGGAAAAGGGCAGAGTATCCAAACTCCCCAGCCAGAGCATCACTGCTGTTCAGCAGACAAGCTCCTGACTGATCTTGTTCCAGTGGAGATTAAGGGCTTGACTTGATGTAGAACAACTTCTGATGGCAAACATGGAAGTGGAGTGTGTTGGCCAGTTGGAAGTTGTTTTCTTTGGTTTGTTTGTTGTTGGGTTTTTTTGTGAAGATTTTTCTGAAAGCGTTTAGTGCTGGTACCTTTTTGAGCTCCAAATTTGGATGAATAAATGTCCTGGTGAACAAACCCCAAACCTTTGCCAAACCACATCTTCTGGGAAAGAAGGGGATCGGCCCCTGAGACAATCCCTGGGGAGCCTTATGGGGACAAGTTGTTCATGCTGGCATTCAGAGGCCCTTTTCTCTAATTTCCCTAAACTCAAAATCTCACAGAACCTTTCTCTGTGTCATGGGGCCTCTTTTTTTGTAGCGTTGGGAGAGGATTTTTCTTTTGCAAGCTGATAGGACTTTTCAGGGTCTCCCAGTCCCTCAGACCTGAAGGCACAGTGGCCTTCCTGATGGGCCATGACTGGACTTTTCAGGGTGTTTAACTCTGGTGCACGACAACGCAGGCTCTGGTGGTGATGGGGATGTGTGGCCATTTCCCTTCTTCCATGTAAACCCATGGCATGGTTTGGGGAGGAAAAAAAAACCAGCACAAAGGATTTGGAGAAGTTTTCAATGACTGAAGACCACACAGGTGAAGCCTTTCTCAGGGTAAGTGCCAGAGATGGAGTTCAAAGGAAACAAAAGTTTTGTCTACGTGGCTTTTCCGTGGGTCTGGGGATCACCCAGAACAGCTGTTCCTGAGAAAGCATTGGGAATTCTGCTGTCTGAGACAGCTTAAACCAGGAAGAAGACTCCTTGGGATGACTGTTCAAAGCCTCTGGGCTTTTTTCACACTTTAAATGCCCAAACTGGGCTGATAAAAACTCACACAGAGTCATGGAGAGCCCTGAGTACCACTCCATGCTGGTTATGCTGGTCAGACTCTCCGCCTGGCACGACTCAGGGCACGAAAACATAAAGGAAAAAAAAAAAAAAGAAGAAAAAAATGTGCCATGGGGACCATGCACCACCCACATGGAGAGCTCCAGATGTTCCCAGCACCAGCCCAGCAGCCACCAGCCCATTAGACGCTCATTAACAAGTGTAGACACTGGCAGCAGCAAATCTGGGGGCCCGCAGCCTGCAAAAGTGCCCCTCTCTTCCCTCCCCAGCCCTTCCTTTGAAGATCCCCAGCCTCCTGCTGACACACATCGTGAGGAGATGCCTCTAAGTGAGAGGTTCCTCAGCACCACCCGGTGCACTGAGGGTACAGCCTCTGAGGATGGATGGTATCCAAATGTTTGGCAGAAATTCCAACTTTCCTTACTTTTAGGCGTATCTGTGGCTTTTTGATACTGTAAACAACTGACATAGGCATGGAAGAATAGTGTATCTGAAACAGTTTATACAAAAGAATTCCATCTGTCAGTCTGTTTACAGTTCACATGTGAAAAGGCAAAAATCTTTAAAAGGAAAACCCGGAGGGGAAAAACATTTATATATATAAATATGTGTGTATATACCCCATACATATATATAGGATACGCTACAAATAATTGTTGAAGTGGAACAGTATCAGTGTAGATTTTCTTTTTCTCTTGAATGCAGTATCCTTTTCTCTTTTTATCCTGGTGTAAATTAAATTTTCCCAGTTTGCTTTCTAACTTATTCAAAACAGCACAAAGAAAGCAGGCTGGAATTAACAGAGTGCTTTGGATTTTTTTCTTTTTTTTTTTCTTTTTTTTTAACAGAACACTTTCCAGTTTTAAAGTTGTCCTAAAGCTTCTTGAAACTGTGCATAAGATCGTGGTATTGCAGTAAAGAAGAAATACTGCTATTACACCCTTGAGAATAACCTTGAAACCCGGCTGCTGTGTTATCTGAAAGGGGATTTTAGAAATTGCTGTGAGAGCTTTAACTTCTGCTTGGACAGACACCAAGGAAAGCCAGAAATGATCCAGGTTTCGTGTCTTTTCTCAAGGGAAGGAAAAATCCTGCATAATTATCCACCTCGCTCCTAAATGCCAAAAGGCAGAACACTGGAGACAAACATGGCAAAGACCTGATTTTGTCATATTTTTGCTGAGCTGAACCAAACCTCGATAATGCACAAGCTCATGTCATAGGTGTCACACAGGTTACAGGCACAAGCAACCAGGGCTGGTTTTAGCTCTGTTTTTCCTCCCTCTGGGCCCAATGCAATGGGTGCAAACTGCATTAAAATAATTCGGTGCTTATCAGGGTGAGGGATTTGTCCTTGGCTGGGAGGATCCCAGTGGGATCACAGAATCACAGAATACCCTGAATTGGAAGGGGCTCACAGGGAATATTCACCACTGCTGGTGGCAGACACGTGCTGAGGACCAGGGCTCTGGATACATCACCAGGGAGGATGTTTCAGAGACCAAACATGGGTTTTCCACCTCTGGAACATGAATTTTTCCATGGACATGTGTGACAGTCCCTTTGACATCAAGCTCAAGGAAGATGGGAAGGCTGTGAGAAAAGGGTGTTCTCACAGGGACACCCCCAAGGGCGGCACCAGCGTCATTCCATGAGCACTGTGTTGATCCAAAATCCAGCAGAAGTCCCATCCTAGGCTCCCCTTGCCCTCCTGGCCTTGCTGGCTTGGCTGCTGCACACCCCAGGCCCTGCTCTAATGGCCACGGCTGCATTTTGCTGTTTGTTTTTCAGAGCCCCACAGATGAAGCGAGATGGGTAACAACACAAATATTTACATGTGGCAACCGTTTGTTTTAATTGCATGGGATGAAATCAAGGTTTTCTGTTGCCCCCGCAGCAACGGGAGGAAGTGGGGGGTGTTTTTATGGGCATTCCAGAGCCCAGCCAGCCTTGGGAGGTGAAGGAACAACGTTGCCCACCAGCTTGACCAAACATGTGCTCCTCATATTCCTCCACCATGAAACAGCTCTTTTTTATTGTGTCTTGGCAGGTCTATGAGCCTGCAGTCCTGGTACGATAACATCCCACTCCTGTGAAATTCCATGGGGCCAAATTCCGCCTGTTGTGTCTCACAGGGAGCAGGAACAAGTGTGGAGCAGGAACACACCTGTGCCCACCCTCCTGCAGATGGTTATGAGCTCTGGGAGACCCTCTTTCTGCTCCATCTCACACTGAGGGCAGCCCCAAAGAGCAGGAGAAATAAAAAATACGAGGTTTCTAATGGGATGTTGTTGCCAGTATGTGGAAGCATTATGGGGCAGTTGGGGCTGGTGTTGGCTGTAGTTTTTCCCAAGAGATTTGCCCAAACTGAAAACCCAGAGCAGAAAAAGGTCACCTTTTTGGAATGTCGTGTTTGCCAAATCACTTCCTATCTCCTTACCCGAGCTGTCTGTGATCAAAACTGTTCAGTTGCTAAGAGACAACGAAAAATTAAAGGAAAGATGCTGATTTTTTAACATAAAGAAAGAAGAAAAGAAAAAAAAACCCAAAACAGAAACAAACATTTGTAGGGAAAAGTTAATAATAATTATGTTCCCATTGTTTGCCAGCCTGTGCCTTATTTTACATCCTAGAAGAGCTAGATTGAAATGGTATCACAGAATCTGCAAGACCAGGGATATTTCTTAAAGGAAAAGGTACATTTCAGAAATATGGATGTGGGTAGTTTTCTCTTCCTGTTTTGGGAGATGCTGTCACAGTCTCACAGTCTCTGGGGCCAGGACTGCTGTGATGGGAACAGCCAAAGGCAGGAAATGGAAATTAAACTTTTAAACTGATATTTTCGGTTTTTCTCAGTTTCACCTGGAGAGGTGAGAAAATGGTTTTCACCAGAGATACCCTTCCTGGGCAGAGCTACTGGAACAAGTTCAGCTTAATTTTAGGAGAAGCCTAGTCTTGGACTACCCTGTGCTGCCAGATGTGGATCCCAAATAACCTCTCTGCTGAGAGGCAGCTGTGCTGCCATCCCCGAGGAGGCCTGGCCTGTGCCACCACCATGTCTGGACATTTGATGGGTCAAATGGGTGCCTTTGTGCACAAAAGATCCACCAGACTTTCCCGAGGCAACCTGGCTTCATCCGAAGACCAGCTGGGAGCCAGTCTTGCTGCTCATTAGCGAGTGGCAGTTTTATTTGTCTTTTTAATTTATTTGGCACTTGAAGGCTGAATTCCCTTTCTTTTGCCATCCAGCCCCTGCTTGAGGGTGTCTTATGTGCAGCTATCCCTATTTTTTAATATGATGTCGGGAGTTGGTGATTTATGGGTCATTTATTTCTGCTTAAACAGGAGCCCCAGAATTTCAAGGACTTTATGGTACTTCTGTTTTAGGAAAAAGGGTCCATGGAGGTAGTGTGGGACCTCAATTAGTACTGCAGGACAAGAGAGAGGGATGCTCCACCCATGGTGTGGACACCCAGACAGATGCCGAGGTCAGCCTGTGAAGTATTTTGGGTGTTTATGGATCCTGTCTGGAACTAACAGAGCTTTGAAACACCATTTGGCATGAGGCAAAGCCAATGGATGAAGGTGGGGTTTTCCCTAGTCAGAGTTCCCATTGAAATCTGCAAATTGAAATCACTGAAAAATCCCCAGAGAAAAAGAAGGCATAGAACCCCTAATCTTGGCCACATGGGGATGTCACACTGTTGGTGGCTGTCAGATAAAGCTGTGGGGCAAGACAGGCAAAGCAGGTAAAGGGAGGTTGTTTCTTTTCCTTGTGAATCAGAAACATGTTATTTAACAGCATGGACCAGCCTTGCTCAAAGGCAGAGAAAAATGCAGGGAAATCCAACTTGCCTTGTTTGATGTCATCCTGGTATGGGATCATCCTGTAGAGCTGCTGGTATTTAAGTGGGACACAGGAGTCAGGGGTTTGGGATCCCTTCTGAATCGACACTGGCACCTCAGCCAGTGCACAGTTCAGGTCTGAAAGAGTCATAAGGTTAGAAAATGAATAATTACCATGATCAGCCTGACTGTGCTGGAGCATCCCCCACCTTTCCATCAGTGAAGGCACAAACCACCTCCCCAGCAGAATTAACCCCAGTGGTCTCCTCCCAGTTTTCCAGCAGTGACACCATTTCCCTTCCAGGTCTCCCATCCTAATTCTGGTTGCTGTCAGGTGAGAGCAGCTCTAGGCCTGTGAGTCCCCCAACCCCAGCTGGAGGTGATCCTTGGGCAGCCCTTGGACAGGGGACAGGTTGTGCACTGGGATGGCCCTACAGGGACAGAAGCACAGAAGGCAAGGACTGGGTGGGAGTGCCAAGGATACGCGGGGTGGAAGCAGGAGCCCAGAGCCTTCAAATTTCCCTGCACAGCCGACGTCCCCTCCCTCTTTGCTGTGGAGGAGCTTTGCCGTCCCCGCTTGGCATGGCCGGACACAGTTGGGATGGCCGGACACACGCACGCCTTGGTGATCTCCACAAACACAGCCGGCCGGGCCATTACATCAGCCCTGGGTGGGGTGGCCCGGCCGGAACGGCCTCCAGACAGCGCAGGATGTGACCCTCTCCGCCAGTCCGGGCTCTGCATCCCAGGATCGCACACAGACAGCTCCCGGCCTCCAATCCCCCTCCCTCCCTCTCTCCCTCCTTCTCTTCTTTTAACCTCTTGTTTCTAAAGTGGTTTCTAAAATAAGCCCAAGTCTCAGCAGCTGCGAAAGGCGTTTGCTGTCAGAATTGGCCCCTGTGCAGATGGACGGGATACTGCAGGCGCTTGTTTTGTGTTTTAAGCCTAAACATTTCCCCCCCTCCCTGCTTTTTTCAGTTCAACTCTTAGTTTTTAATAGTCCTTGTCATGATGGAAAGTGCCAGACTCCAGCTGTTCTTCCCAAACCTCTGGGAGAGGCCTGGTTACATCTAGTTCTCATAAATCTTGAATCCAGTTCTAGCAAGTCTTTAAGCCTGACCACTACGCTGCCTGGGCAGTCCGTGATTGAAAACAGGAGCAGAGGAAGAACAGAGGAAAGTGGGGAAATAGAGAAAAGACTTCACACTTGTAGGCTGTTTCAGGAAAAGCCACCAAGAGGCACAGAATGTAAGTCACACGGGGATGAGAGTCGGGGTGTTCTCTACAGCCACCTTGTAAACAACTTGTGGCATCAGAGAAGAGGATGGTGGAGACAGATTGCTTGCAAAAACAAAGGCAGGATTCACCTGGCTTGCATAAAAAAGGGCTGGGAAAACGTTCTTGTGTCAGGAACTTTGAGGACCTGCATAAATGAGATGCAGAGATCCTAAATCTCTCTCCAGGATCTTCAACTGGGACAAACTGGCCGGAGCTCTGCACATCTGATTTATGTCTGTTGTGGATTTGGCCTTCATGGTTTAAAAAGATCAAAAGAGAAAAAGGAAAGAAAGAGAATGCAAAAGTACACTCTCATTTAGGAAATAATGTACCCATAATTGTAAGTACATCTTCCCCAGTGCTTGGAGAGCAGTGAGAGTTTAATCACAGAGCAATGGCATCTCTGGGCTGGGTTATTCCTTGAGCTGTGAAACCCTGGAAGTCTTGTGGGATCCAGGCACTCACCATGCTCAGAGATGGGTTGGAGTCACCAGCACTGCTGGGGACCTGCAAAAGGCTCCTGAAGAAGGAGCTTGTTCAATCTGTGGATGGGATTATGCTTTAAATCCCTTCCTGGTGCTCTGGGATGCTGTTCCAGGCCTCTGCAGTCTTTGCTACAGATGTGTCAAGAGGCAAGGGATGATAAAGATATTGCTATTTGTCCTTCACTCCCCATGGCATGGAAGAGGAAAAAAAGAAACCCTACATTTTTTGGGAATAAGTTAGAAAATAGCCAATGACCACTTAGCATATAAAATATCCAGGACAGGACTACAATGGCTTTTATACAGTGGGAAGGATTGAAACCTTGGCCAAATTCATCATGATCATCCATGGAAACTTTTGTTGTTTGCTTCCATATGTGAGACTTCAGGAACCATCGCAAAGAGAACCACAAGGAAAAAAAGGTACAATAAGCTGAACATACACACACAACCCTCAACCTTCTCTGAGTTACTAGAGAGAGATCCCTTCCAGCAAGGAACAGAGAGATCAGCCAGTAGCATAGAAACAGGCACGTGTTTGGATCATGGAAAACCAGTAACTCGGGGGAAATGTGGAAGTCAAGTGCCCTGTGATGGATGGATGGGCAATGGCTTTTTAAGTATCCACATTTCAAAGGAGCATAAACACCAGATTCTGCAAGTGCAGCTTAACCTCACCTGACTCCAGGGACACCTTTCCACTGCCTCCAGTGACTGTTGGATGGGGCCTGTCAGAGGCACCGGTTTCCATGGAGAAGCCATGCACTTAAGCAGTTACATATTTAAGTATTCTAGATGAGCCTCCTTCCTGGATTTCCCAACATCTGTGCTTCCTCGCCTTGGAAGGCATCCCCCTCTTGGATCTGGACACTTGGAGTGTGCGGAAATGAGCAGGAGCAGCTGAGGACAGCATTTGTGCAGTGGAGCAGAGCTCTTTGCAGTGATACGGGAGAGCACCTGCGGGTGCTCCGCGAGAGCTGCAGCCGAAATTCCATTATCGCTGTCATTGCGTTAATTGGGGCATCCCTCCACATGGCAGGAGGGATGGTGGGAGCCCACAGGATGAGGCAGAATGCTCCTCTTCTTTTCTCCCTTCTGCCTGTAGCCTGTGCCAGGGCTGTCTCGCCCCATGAGCCAGGCTCATGCCAAAGATGGTTTTGCTGCGTGGCTCATTTCTTACCACAGACACGTTTCCAGTGCTGTTATAAAGCTTATCTCCTCCTGTTATTTCCCAATATCAAATCACAGTAAGAAAACAGATTTCCCTTTGCTGAACACAGGTAGTATTACACTGGGGAGTGTTAATGGCTTAAGCAAAGATTTTTCCACCTACAGGCAAGTGACTGATAGTTTATCCATCTGCTGCATAAAACCAGTGCTTAAATCCCAGCTTTAATGGGTCATATCACCTGTGGTTTCAAAATAACTCTGGATTTTCCCCCGAAGGAAGATGCAAAATAATGAAAATTAGTACTTGGAAGTGAAAGGGATTTTTTTCAGTTCAACAAACAACTGGGAGCCCATCACTTTTTCAAGTGAAATTGTCTTGAGTGATTTTGTCGTAGGTCAGAGGGAGGTCAGACAAGTTAGGCTTGGTCTTTTTCCTGTGTTGTCGTCTCTCAGCAGGAGGAGGAAGTTCACCTCAGCAGGTGTCATAAACACCAATTTCCCAAAATTTCATAATCATTTAGATCTAATTACAAGACACACATGGTTTTTGACTTTCCCCAGGAAGACTTCAGGGAGTGTCCACCACTAAACCAAGTAAGAAGGAATTTGCAGTGATTTTGCTGCATTGGATGGGTTTGCATTTTTAATCCAGGAAATTCAGTTTAATTCCAGAAACTTATTTTAACAGGCTGTGTTGCTCCAGGTCAATTCACTTACTGCAGCGTCACAGAGACAGGGAAGGAAATGACTTTGGCACTTTTTTTCAGTGTGTCCATCAGGAAAAGACACACAAATAAACTGAGTTGGGGACCGAGCAGACACTTGTGCTGCTGCCTCAATCTCTGCCTCCTACAACAGAAATTCCACTGCTCAATAGCAATTTGACCCAAATCTAAAAGGCTGAGAAAAACCCCAGTGGTGCCAACTTTGAGTTCTCAGTTCATTTTAAGAAGGTAAAGGGTGTCACGAAGCCAAGAATTCTGTTTTCTCTGGAGGTCACCAAAAGTGCGATGAGTGACAGCAGCATTCTTAGCAACAAGTATCTCATGATAGATTCCTCATGACTCCTCATGACATTGCCAGGCCATTGTTTATGGCCTTCAGGGGTGACTAAGACTGGGTCACTTACTTTAAAATCCCATTTTAGGTATTGGCTGGCGGTGTTTGTCTCTCTACACTCCACCCTCCAGAGCTGCAGCTCTGTGCTGGTGCCATCCGTCCCCCTGAAGGCCACGCTGAGGTGTTTGTCCCCATGGACCTCCATGGTCCCCCTCTGTTTTTCAGTCTGAGGGGACAATTCACTGCCTACAACCCTCAGGTGTGTGCTGGTGAGTAAGTAAAGAGCAATTTGCCTTAATGGAGGGGCACAGGACAGGGACACCTGATTTACTTCATCTCTGGCTGGCCCTTCTGAGGGAGCTAAGCCAGCACAGAGACAGAACACTGCTAATACGGACACTACAGTTATCCTTATCTCACTTTTCTGTCCTTGCTGATCATTAAATTATCCCACAACCCATCACAGACAGTCCTGCAACGTCCACAGCTCTATTAATAAACCTTCTGCAGCAGTAAATCCCCTGGCCTGGCTGTGGACTGTCAGTACCTCCTCTGATTTATTCCCCATTTACCCACCATTTGCTTCAGGGATAAAATGGAGCGGCCTCCAGTTCTGCTTCCTCTGTGACCTGTCAGTGACAGCGGTGACAGCCTTGGGGAGAAGGTGCTGAGGCCCCTCATGGTTTGTGACCACTTGCCAAAAAAAAAGAAATTAAAAAAATCCTTATGTGGAGATGCCCAAATGCAGAATATGCTTCTCGCCCAGCATCTGTGGGCCCAGACCCACATGTCAGCCTAGAATGGTGAAAGAAGCTTATTGCTGATCCTTTTTGAAGTTCAAAAATCATCTTTGCCACAAACATGGGCAACACCACCATGAATCTGGGCAAGGCTGCTGCAAGTGTGGCCAGTGCTGCTGCAAACAGGTCCATGAGGACATTCAACAGTGCCACAGGCATGACCTCCATGGGCAGAGAGGCCAGGACAACGCTCGGCCCCAGGCATGTGCAGCTGCACCTCCAGGGAAATGCAGGAATATTGCAGAGGAGCAGCTGAATGTGAGCCCAGTGTGTGCCCAGGTGGGAAAGAAGGCACATGGCACCTGGTCTGGATCAGGAATAGTGTGGCCACAAGACCAGGGCAGTGATTGTCCCTCTGCACTGGGCACTGGTGAGGCCACCAAGTGCTGTGTCCTGTTCTGGGCCCCTCAGTGCAGGAGGGACATTGAGGGGAGCGTGTCCAGGGAAGGGAATGGAGCTGGGGAAGGGTTTGGAGCCCCAGGAGCATCAGAGAGAGCCTGGGGGGACTCAGCCTGGAGAAAAGGAGGCTCAGGAGGAACCTTCTGGCTCTGCACAACTCCCTGACAGGAGGGGGCAGCCGGGGGGGTTGGGCTCTGCTCCCAGGGAACAGGGACAGGACAAGGGGAAACAGCCTCAAGTTGTGCCAGGGGAGGGTCAGGCTGGACATCAGGAAGAATTTCTTCACTGAAGGAGTGGTCAAGCATTGGAAGGAACTGCCCAGGGAGGTTTGGAGTCTCCATCCCTGGGGGTGTCCAAGGAAGGCCTTGAGGTGGCACTCAGTGCTCTGGGCTGGTGACAAGGTGGGGATCAGTCACAGGTTGGAACTTGCTGATCCCACAGGTCTTTTCCAACTTTAATGATTCAGGGATTCTGGGATTAAAGGGACTGTGGAAAGTCAAAGACAGTTTAATGAGGGAAGGTCCTGGCAAAGAGGTGACTCTATCCCAAAGGACCAGATGTGCATCCTGGGGCTTCCCAAGGGAAATGGGCAAGCAGGAGGCTGCTGACCTGTGCTTTGGGGTCCTGACCATGGCAAGGCAGAATGGCCCCACTTTCTGCTGTTCACAACTGCCTTGTCCCTGTGGGGGGAAGCTTAATTGCCTGTCTTGGCCTGGACAATACTTAAACTCATTTTCTGGACTCCAGAGGGATTGTGGTTGGCCTGTATCAGCCCCAAACACACTTTGATTCATTTTATTTCCTGGACTCCTAAAGGGATCCTTTTTTTTTTTTTTTGGCCTGTTTTGGCCCCCAGCCCTGTTTGATTCACTTATTTCCTAGACTCCCAAGGGAGTGTGGTTGGCCTGCTTTGGCCCTGTCTTGCTGTCACTTTTCCATGCTGGTATGCAATGCATCTGCACGCTTTAGATTCCTCCACTGCTTGTGCTTTCACTGTAGGCCAAGCCTGGATGTATTTTGCAATATTTCGGGAAATATAAACACAACTTGGTCTGTGTCCATGCATTCACCTTGGTGAGATTTTCCTGCAGCCTTTCACTGCCTTGTCTTTCCCACTATTGCTGCATGGCAAGAAGCACTGTGAGCTCAGTATGGCCAGGCCCTTGCTGGAGTGGGGATGTTCCCTGTGGGATTTGCAGCAGGGAGCACCCCAAGAGAAGAAGAGAAGGACCCAAAGAAGGGGGGAAGGTGGGGAAGAGCTGCCACCTACGTGGCTACTGTGCCTATTAAAGGTGATTTCATGGTTGTGCAGCTTTGTCACTGAGCCTGCCAGCTGCTTGCCCGCCACAAGGAAACCACAGCTGTGAGGAGATGTCCCTGGTCGTGCCAGTCCTGGGTCCATGGGTGGTCCGTGCCAGTCCTGGGTCCATGGTTGGTCCATGCCAGTCCATGGGTGGCACACTGGGCAAGCCGAGGTGTGGGACTGGCTCTGTCATTGTCTCACAGGTGACCTTATTGCACAGCCATCCCTCCAGAGCCATGAACTAAGGAGCTGCCAGAGCTGGTGGCCCCTGCTCAGCACACACAGAGCATGAAGCATAATCCCCATAAGCCCCACCCCTGCTCTGGCACCACTGACTGCCCTGTGTTACCTTCTACACTCCCTGGATGGCCATGGACTGGTCCCTGCTTGGTCTATGCTGTGGTGGAGCACCAATCCTTCCTCTCCACGCAATTACAGCTGAGCAGGAAGCTGAGATGCAGACGGCCTCCACTCCATGGAGAAGATGTGCAGAGAAAAAGTTCTTCATGCTGTCTTTGAAAAAAAAGAAGTTTTTTTTCTCATGATGTCACTTACCTCTACTGCAACAAGTTGAATGGTGAATTCCCAGTGCCAAACCAGTCTGACACTGGGAATAGTGGCAGAACAAGCTGAAGAGGTGATGGATATTGCTATTCTCCTACCTCTTCTCGAACACCTCTTGGACTTCTCCAGATCTTCTTGATCTGTGCCTGCTGACGCTGAACTCAGCCTGTACCCGTGTCCCTTGTCCTGGCAGAATGTGCTGCCAGCACACAGAATGTGAGCACTGGCAGAAAAAGCAGCTGGAGGTCTGGCTTCCCAGTTGGAAGCCCAGCTCCGCATTGGAGAGCCTGTGACGATATCCAATGTTGATATCTGTAACTCTACAATAGCACTTTGCTCCTGAAATTTCCAAGGAATTTGTCAGAATATTGACAGGTTTATTCCCCATTAAAGTCCTGAAGTGTAAAGCTGCCTGGAGCAGAGTCCCAGGCCAGACCTGTGCCCTCCAGAGCACACATGAGAATAAAGTCTTGCTTTCAGTAACAGTATTGTCCCAGCACTGCAACAACAGACCTATTTTTTTTCTTTTATAGTTTACAAATATCACCGCAGTGCAAACTCATTCCATATCCCACCAGAACAGCATTGCTTTCCATATAGACTGTCTGGAGATAAATGTTTCATCACAGAATTTATCGTTTACAAAGCTTACTCATTTACTGTGCAACTCCTTTTTATCAAGATCTCATTTCAGAGCCTAAGCAAGAAAGAAATCCAATAAATCCAAGAGCCTGTTAATGCTGTGAGGAGAAAGCAGCTCTTTACTAAGTGAGCAAGTTTCATTGTCCAATAGTCCCAGGAAATCTAAAGCAGAATGTGTTTTTGACAGCTTCGTTAATGGGACTTTTTTTTTCCCCTCACCAGAAATTCAGGCATAATTGAGACATAGTGTTGAACTTCAAATGTTTCCCTGAGACTGGAATAGAAGACTTGATGAAGCATGTAATATGGCATAACCTCCCAATTATTCACACGTTTAGATAACCATAATCACACAACGCCCTTCACAGCCAGGAGGTTATTCCAGGCCGATATTGGCAGGGGCTAATGGACAGCATATTGCAAGGGCAAGGAGGCTTTGGAAGGAAACATTAATCAGAATTTGGTAGCAAAGTCATCAATCACAGCTTAACAAAGCTGTCACTCACTGCTGCAGTCCCGGGACCTCGATCAACTCAGAGTTCAACTCATCAGTCTCCAAGAGCAGAACTCAGCAAGAATGGCATTGCCTCAGTGTGACTGTCCCCAGGACACCCAGCCCTTGGCAGCGTGGCTTCTCCAGGGAAGAAGCAAGAAAAATCATCGCCAGAATTTGTAATAACTGGGTTGTGCATTTTTCAGTCAGACAACGTCGCTTTTGATTATCACTGTTTGATGTTTTCTCGCTCCGGGTTTGAGAAATGCAACTGCATTCTCCTATTGGAAATTATTCCAACCAGGAGCTTTTCTAACTGCTTGCTGAGACACCCATAGCAAATTGTGACATGTGAGAAATGTACAGCAGGAACACAGCAAGCAGATGAGAGGTTGTGATTATTCCCATTTCCCAGGGACCATTAGAGCTTGCCTGGGACGCAGTGTCCACGTTTGTGTCCCCAGCACAAGTAAAATGCCAATAAACTGGACTGAGTTTAGGAAACGTCCACAAAGATTGGCTGGATGGTCCTATAGGGAGGTGCAGAAGGATCAGATCTTGTTCAGCCTGGGAAGTGGAAGTTCATAAGGGGACTTAATACAAGTCAGGAATTTGGAGAGTGAAAAACCGGAGGTTTTCTTGATGTGACTGGAAAAGCCCTGAGCAAACTGATCTGACTTCAGCTCTGAGTTCCAAACCTGCCAAGTCCCTCCCAGCATGAACAGTGTTGCAGTTCTGTGGCTGAAGGAAAAATGCTCTGCTCTCCACCCTTTCAGCAGGTGGAACATGGGGCAAGTGTTCAAGTAGCAGCAAGGAAGACTGAACTTTTGGACCAGGACATGCAACAGCTTTGCCCAAGACCTGGCTGGGAGGTTATACCATGTCTCATTCATGGGCTCCAGAGCATCTGGGAGTTCTGTTGCCTTTGTCCAGGTACCTCTCCCAGTTTTTTAGTCAAGTCCCTTATCCTAGATTAAGGCCAGCCAGCACTAGTCCTGACACTGCTCCTGGACAAAGGCAATTTTCCTGAGTGAGGATGTTTGCACTTCACCGTTTGCCACAAGCATTTTGTGCATAGTCACAGAATCACAGAATATTCTGAGTTGAAAGGGACCCACAAGGATCATTGAGTCCAACTGCCAGCCCTGCACAGGACACCCCAAGAGTCACCATGTGAGCCCACACACCTTCTTTCCAAACAAGGCTTTCTTTATCATCTGCTCTCCTGCTTTTAGGCCCTGCCTCTTCCACTGTTTTACCTAAGCCCACTCTCTACTTTGTCACGTTTTATACCCACCATCCTCCCAATTTCAGTTGTTATGGGGTACCTCTGTCCAGGCACTCCCCCAGGGCACAGCTGCAAAGCAGTGCAGGAGTGGGGCTTTTTTTTCATCCTCCAGAGTTGGCTTCAATCTGCACTCCGTGCATTAAAGGGCAGGAGGTGAGAGGTCTCTGAGTGCCTAAGGAATGAGGGAGCTGCTGCAAATGAGTTCCTGAACACTCAAACTTTCTGTGCCCTCCTCGCATCGTCCCGTGTTGGCTGAGACACTGCTTTTTGACAGCACTGGAGCACATGGAAACCTTGATCCACCCAACACATTCTGTTGAAAAACTTCGTGCTTTGGGTGCATAAAGTTTTCCACATAAACAGGTGGGAGTCTGGCATTGCCGGCACGGTTTGAGGCCAGTGCATGGTGTTTTTAACACAGTGTGGAAAACTTTTGGGTGCTGACTGTCTTGTGAGAGGTCAAGTGAGTCATTATTTTCATTGGCTTTCCCCTGGCCAGGGTGTCCCTCAGAGCTTTGTACGAGGTTCCCCTTGCTGCTCTGGCAGAGCTGAGGAACTCCCTCTTGATGCTGCTGTGCAAAGATGATGAGGGACATTTCCAGGGAAGGGGGGGGGGGGGTTCAAAAGTGCCAGGCACCTCG
>VZTJ01004385.1:431449-472395 GCA_013397795.1 Orthonyx spaldingii | reverse complement strand
GGGGGGGGGGGGCTTCAACAGTGCCAGTCTCCTCTGGATGGAGGAACAGGAGCAGAAAATTTGCCACTGTGGTTGGTTTGGTCCATCACCAAATTGCCGAGATATGGTGTCACCTATTCCTTAGAAACTGGGACAGTGATACCTGAGGTGCTCTGAAAAAAAACCCCAAGATGATGGTAGGTCTGTACCTGTCCTGACTGGGCTGAAGGGTGGCTTTGAAGAAGTGAGACATTGTTGCTGACACATATGTGAAGCAAAAAACCCCTGGGTTTTAATCATATCCCATCTCAGCCATGTGCCTTGTGTGCTCTGGAGTGTCCTCCCCCAAAAGAAGGTAAAACAAAAATCTCCTGAGAGGAGGCTGCACATGTGCCAGTTGCTTTCAGGATGGACCTGGTGACTTTCAGGTGACTTTAGGGCTTTCTCTGGATGCTGCCTTGGTTTTGCTCGTACCTGTCAGCCTGTGGTGACAGGAAAGCTGCCTGAGGAACTCTGGAGACAGAGGGCCTTCAGCTGGTGACATTGCCATGAGGAACAAACACTCTTCTGTGGCTGAGGTTTTTTGTTCAGGTAGAAGGGCGACTTTGCATGAGATGGTCACGTTTGGCTCCATAAAAATGGGGGCACTTGAAGGTGCTCCAGAGAGGAGCAATAAGGACATGGGACACATCACCCACAGGGAAAGGTGGAAAAGCCTTGCAAGTCCAAGTGCCTGAATCTCTCTGTGGGGCTGCAGTGAGTGGTTTGAACATGGCCCAAAGCCTGCTCTGTGCTGTGGTTGGACGGGAGCTGCCGGGCTTCCTGTTGGTTGTGGAGCTGTCCCGGTGGCGTGGAGCCAAGGGACACTCAGTGTGCCCAGAGAAGGATGCAGTCAAGGCTTCCCAGGTTGTGAGGCCAGCAGCATCCAAGGGAGGGACCTGGTCAAGGTCCCGTTCGGTCTCCTTGAACCTCCCTGGGCCAAAGGGACACATACCCCTGACAGCCAGGTCAAGTGGGGACAGCTTTTACCAGGAGCCAAAGCTCCTCCTTACACCTTCTTGAGTGGAAATGAGACTGTTCTCCCACCACACCCACGAGGGGAAGGGAGGGGACAGGGTGGGGAATCGTTATTTTAGTCATTAGCTGATGGGGAATTTACCAAGGAAGACTGACCTCAAAATCCCACGGTTTTCTCGTTGTAGAAGTAGCCAGTGTGAGGAAAATGTCACGTACTCCAGGACTGGGACAGAGAGACAAAAATCCCTCTGCTTTGGAGATTCTGCCAGGATGAGCTCCCGTGTCCCATAAACAGATTGTGTTCCCACTCTGTGGACATTTGTTTTTTCTCATCACCTGCAGGCCATGGCTGAAGTCTCTCACTATGGCTGATGGACCAAAATCATCTCCCTTGTGGAAATAAACCAAACTGAGGCAGGAAGCTGCATCACAACCTCAGGGGTGCAAAAGGACAGTGCTTGTAAACACATTTTTTGGGGATGACCCCTTCCACTGCCTTAGCAACAAGAAGCATTAGACCCTTTTACCTCAAATCTATGCTTGGAAATGATGTTCACCTGTACTTTTTCTTAGAATTTACTTTGGGCCTGAAGAATGTGCCACCCTAAGCTTTTTCATTTGGTGCTTTACAGGTGGTGGCTGTGGAAAACCCTTTTGCTCATCTGGTGGTAGGCTGAGGACACGTCCCATCCAACCTGCAGCACGAGCCACCGGAGCCCAGCGCTCCTTCTGTTTGTTGATCCATCCCAGAGGAGTCACGTGAGTGGTTCCCGCTCTGTTATTGTTCCAGGGCTCATGATGGAGTGTAACATTACATGAAACCTGGGCTGTTTATTTAAACAGAGAGGGTCCCACCAGGGTCACAAAGTGACGTCGCGTTTCCCACCCGCCTGACAGGGCTGCGGGGAGACCAGAGGGATTGTGTTTGGGATGCTTTCATATCCCACACAGTAGGCAGAGAGGAAAAGCTGATTTAAAGGGGGTTGTTTGGAAAGAACAAAGTCAAGCTATTCTTCTTACATCAGGCCCATCTTGGGAAAATGACTCCTGATGGTTTAAGCTGCAGATCAAGGCACTTAGATGGAGAAAGTGAGTGTGAAAAGCTATTAAAACCCTTTCAAAACCTGTCATAAAATAGCCATAAAAAGCCATTGGCCAACGTTCTAGCTAACACACTGATCTAGGGTCTTGGAGGTCACATGTACAAGCTGATTTACCCCAAAGGAGGCTCTGCTCCATCTGCTGGCCCCAGCATTAAATGATGAATTTCCTTTCCCAAAGCACCCTCAGAGGAAGCCTTGAGCTGTGCAAGACACATAAAAAAGGGGGCCAAACATGGAATCATAGAATCATTTGGGTTGGAAAAAAACCTTTAAGGTCATTGAATCCAAAGAGTTAGAGCAGAACTGCCAAGCCCCCCACTAAACCATGCCAGTAACCAGGTCTTGCATGGCAAGCTGTGATCCCAAAGCAGAACATTTGCCCTCGGAATTAGATGGTGGAGATTCACTGGGATGTTCCCATTGCAGTGCAGGGCTGTGTCCCAGATGCTCCAGCTCCTCCTTGGGTGACCCCACCCCACTGCATCCAACCCACACCTGTGTCCTGCCACACTCCATGTACATGGAAGACCTCCCAAGAGACACCACAAGAAAAGGCATAGAAAAAATTCTTGGCTGTGAGGGTGGTGAGGCCCTGGCACAGGTTGCTCAGAGAAGCTGTAGCTGCCCCATCCCTAGAAGTGTTTAAAGCCAGGTTGGATGAAGCTTGGAGCAACCTGAGATAGTGGAAGGTGTCCCTGTCCATGGCAGGGAGTTAGAATTAGATCTTTAAAGTCCCTTCCAAACCAAACCATTCCAGGATTCTGTACGTCCAAGAGAAGGAAATGTTCATCAGCAGGTTGCCACGGGCCAGCCCTCAAGAGCAGGCTCCTATCTGGGACTCTACCCTGGATGTGCTTGAGCTTGGATGTGATGACTCCTGATCCCCGTGTCTCCCTCACCCCTTGCCCTGCCTTGGATGTTTTTGGAGCAGCCTTTCCCTGGCTGTTTGTACAGTGACTTGCATAACTGGAGGATGATGATTTTAGCTCGGGGCTCTCGGTCCCATGATGCAGCCCGTGGTAATTGAATGCAGCAAGTGCTGTGACAGAAACCAAACAGGAGTGTAAAAAGGAGAGCTGCCTGTTCAAGGGAAGAAAGGAAGGAAGGAAAAGCCTCCTGATTTTCTTGTCATGAAGTTTGTCCTGGGTTTGCATAGAGGAAAGGCAGGGAAGGGTGACCTGTCAGCAGAGGTTGCATTGCTGGCTCACGTGGGGAGGGGAGAACTCTCTGCTTTGTGTGTGTCTGCATTTAACAAGCGAATAAAGCAAAGATTTCTTTAAAGATACCAAGCCCAAGCACACCACAGCTGGGAAGCACACATGAGCAATAGCTTTCACATGCTAGCAAATAAAAGAGCCTTGCAAAACAGATGCTGAGGTTTGTGGGGCTGGCACAGGCTCGCTGCTGGCAGGGAGTTAACTCACAGAAAGCTGAAAGGTTCAGCGATGGAAGAGCATCCAGAGACTGTTTGTTCATAAACACAGCTGAGGGCCAGCAACCTGCTTTATCCCCTGCCCGAGCTGCACTGCCCCAGTCATTCCTTGCAGGGTTTCTGCAGGAGAGAAGGCAGATATGCAATTCTTCTGCAGCCCACGCTCTAGAGAAATAATTAAACAGTTTTTCTTAACCTCTTGAACTTTTCATTTATTATTGCCATCCATTATGTCTACCTTCTCAAATAGCAGGATCCTGAAAGCCAGCTCCAGGGGTCAAGGGTTTATTGTTTAATGGAGATAGAACATTCTGTAAATTGCACAAAGTCACAATGTTTAGAAGAGAAGCTTCTGGTGTACTGAATCTTTTCAATTTAACAAACAGTGAGCTTTGACATATGTTCTTCCTCCATAGCAGGAAATTTGGGATAAGTGCAGTACTGGCATGGACATGTTACCAAATCCTTCCTGTAAACCAAATGACATCTGCATTCAAATAAAAACATTCCTTGCACCAAATACCAGGAAATACTAAAAGTATCACTATTCTTCTAAGGTCATGCTAAAATGAAGTTTTTGGCTTTCAGAACACAAAGTAAGTTTGTACAGGGCCAAGACGTTTTGTTCAACACACATTTGCTGTTACAAATCCCAAGAGACATCCTTCTGGGTCAAATATGTGCATGTGTCTGTAGAATTTTGCAAGCATTTAATCTTCTTCATATGAAAAAAGAATAAATATTTTAGGAGCGTGGACTTACATTAACAAATATTGCTGTTGCCTTTGTTTTTACTAGTGCTCTGCTTTTCAAAGGCAGAAAAAGGATTTGCTTAAAACAAAGCAAACATCCTCAAAACGCACCGTGCCAAAATAATCAAGGGAATAAATACCTGGGATTTACAAAATATGAATATTCTTCAGTAAATAAACTGAAGCAAGAGCAGGCAAGGAGAGGAGGCTGCTGCAGTGATGGGGAGGGAGTGCTGAGTGTAAACACTTTCATCTCATAGATGGCAAATCAAGAACATTTAAAGAAAATAAATGTATGCAGAGCAGATTCTTCCTTCTCATGTTACTTTCGGGGGATTTTACTGCTGATAGTTAGCGCCACATAAAACCTTTGGAATATTTTGCCAGCAGATGAAAAACTACAACGGCAGCAAGAATTTCCCATGGATAATTAGCATAAATATCTGCTTAAAGCTGAGTAATTTGTTCACTGTACAGGATGTACTTCAGCAGTTTTATGAGCAAAAAAACACAGGGAATGTTTTGAATGACTTACATTTGAAACAGCACAGGCAGATACCAGAGGCTGTTCAGAGACTGCCACACAAAAAAAAGTCTGCTCTGAGTGAATGAACGCCCGTTCCCACCAAGCTCAGGGCCAGACATCCCTAGGAGGCTTCACCCAGACACATCCCTGCAGCTTCCCACTCAAAGGAACATTTTCATTTAATGGGAGGACTGGAGGATCCAGACTTTGGAAATGGAAAAGAAAAAGAAGAGAGAAAATGAGAGGAAAAAATGAAAATAGAGGGAACAAATAAAATAAAAATCAGTGTTTTCCAATGTCCTTATGAAAAAAGAAAAAAAAAAAAAACAGCCCTGTTTCCAAAATGGTGATCTTTTCCAAAAGGTCGTTTGGAAAAAAGGTAATTCCTTTCAACAGATACTTTGTTTGACAAGTGTGGCTTGAGGACGCTGCTGGGAAGGTGGCACTGGCTCAGGGGAAGGTCCAGCAGTGTCCCCAGGTGTTGGTCACTCCCACCTCCAGCACTCCTTCGAGCTTCCTCAGAGCACCCCTCTCCTCCAGGGCCAGAAGCTGGGGGTATGGTCTGTGTTTCCATTGGCATCTCCAACCTCCCCTGCTCCTGCCAAGGCAAAAGAGAGAGTGAAAGGAGCAAAAATACTCCATGGGAGCAACTTGAAGGGGAGGTGGTGGATGGTCCTGTAAACCTAATGCAGTCCAAGGCCTGTAAAAGATCCTGAAAAGGATCTGATGATTAAATTGTGAGTGGAAGAAAACCCAGCCTTGCAGCCCACGGGACAGTCCAGCTGAAAAGACACAAATATTCAGATTTTAGTGGGGACCCCAACCCACTACGAAGGCTGCTCATTTCGACAGATTCCCCACCCGGCCTTTAATTTGTCTGTGATGCTCCCAGGTTCTGCTGTGCTTCCTGTGAGTGATATCCCTGCCCTGGAATATCCCAGGCAGGACATAAGCAATTCCAGAGAGAGCTGAAGCAATCAGAGAGAAATATACCCTGGCCTCACACAGCATTCACTGATTTGCACTGGCCCCAGCTGCTGCTGGACTCACCAGGACCTTTATATTCTTCTGATATCTGTGCAAGGCTGGGCTGTAATCCCTGTGGTTTCCATTCTGGACCCTATGGCAAGACCTGAGGGAGGGGAACTGTATGTGCACAGTAGAAAAAAAAACAACTTTTGCTCTCAAAGTTGTATTTTTCATCTATCTTTAATTAATTTTTTTAAATTGTTGTTGCAATCCAAGCAGTGGTAAACTAGAAATGCCCAATGCAGGCAGTAACATGGTCCCATCACTGCTGATTTCGAGTTGTCTATTAATCTTTTGGAGAGGATTGATAAAGATGCAGGTTGGCACCTTTGGGATCTGATCAAAACAGGCAGGTGGGGAACCCTCAAGGATGGATCTGAGCTCAGCACTGGTTCCTCACCTGGCTGCAAAGCCCCTCGGAGCCCCAGTCCACCCAGACAAAGATCCCAGCTCCTGGCTGGGTTTGCTCCGTTTGTTATCCCAACAAAAGTCTCCCTCGAGCCTGGATGCAGCAAAAGGTGTTGCTGGTGGGCTGGCCCCACACAGTTGCCCACGTGCTCCAGCCCCGAAGGAGCAGCTCAGCTTCCCGGGAAACCCCCCATCCCATCCGGGATGCAATCCTGAGGCACTGCCGGAGGCAATCATCCCCCTGCTGAGCTAAACTCCAGCCCTGGGCTGCAGCTTTCCTTCCAAGTGAGAGCTTGGAGCTGCTATTCAGACCTTATATTTAGAAAAATGTGGGAAAAGAACTAGATCCATTTCAGGGTTTGTATTTTTGTTGGCAGGATATCTGGTATCATTATGGAGAGCAAACCCAGGGTTTTTCTTTTCTTTTTCCTTTTTTTTTTTCCCTAATTTTTTCTTTCTTTCAAAGTATGCAATTTCTTGCCAGAAACATATAGAAGAAGTGGGATCTGATGAGGGGAATTTGTGGCTGAGAAGCCTGAGGGAGCAGCAAAATTATTTCATCATCACATCTTTTGCATGCACAGATGTGTGGGTCCCAGGGCTGGGAGCGCTCCAGAGGTCTCCTCCTCCATCCTCCTGCCCTGTGGCAGAACCAGGTCGACCTGGTGACGGAGACACCACGTCCTCCCCAGGTACTCCCATCCTGACTGTTCTTCTGCCTGTTAGAAAGTTCCTTGAGTTTTGCTGCAAGATACACCCAGGATTATCTTTCCCGCCAACGATGGACGCGGGGACAGATTATTCCCTCCCTTTGCTGCCATGTAGGGAATGGTAGGGAATTCCTGAAGGGTTTGCAGAGCAAGCCAGGTCTGCCTGAACGCTCTGAATGGGACAACGAGGTGTGATTCATTTTGAGGGCTGATTTGTGCAGCAGTCTGGTGTTTCATACGTTCGCAGCAGAGCAGGGGATGTCACCACCAGCACATTTAAGGACAAACCCCTGGCAGGCGCTCTGACACACGTCCTCTGGCAGACACACTTGCGTGTCACTCTTGAGGAGCCTGCAGGACATCTGCTCTGCCAGAAGTCGTGGCAGGGCTCTGGCAGATGGGTCAGCGGATGGTGGGGATGGAAAAACAGAACAATCCATGGGAAAACGACACCCACCCTTTTCCTCTCTTAAAGAATCCACAAAATCGCCACCAAAATACAGGACCACAGGCTTAAAAAGCAGACAGGGAACCCCTGGGAAAAGCCTCCAGCAACAGGGACACATCATGTGCTGCCTGCTCAGCTGTCAAGTTAAGGGCTTGTCCTGCTATCACTCAGTCCTCAGGAGGTCAACAATTGGCTTTGCTTATCTCCCAAAGGCACTTTACTCTGGTTAATTGGCACCCCTGGTGACAGGGCGGATTGATGGGCTCCCATCAGGCCTTCCACAGCCATCCCAGGAGGACACGAAGCTTCTCCTCACCCCTGCCTCCTCGTGTTTTACAGTGTTTCCCATGAAAATACATGGGAAGGACTCACTCGTAGGGAATGGATGGGTGGAATGGTGCTAATGTCAAGGCCGAATGCTGTGAGAGCAGAGTGGGAGAGCAGCCTCAAGCTTCTCTGTCGGTGTGTCCATCCCTGGATGTCACTGTGCTGCCTGGAGATTGGGCTCATTGCCTTGTCCTGGCCCTTGTGACAGCACCAGGACTGTATTTGTTCCTTTTAGGCAGCACTTTGTCACTTGAAGGCAGCTCAAGTGCCTCCATGGGGTACTTCCCTGTGGAGCACAGATGGACTGAGTGTCCTCTAGGGTGACCAAGGCCATATCTCCAGGCCTGATGCCTTTCTCCTGCAGAGTGGAGATGCAGGGATCAGAAGGAGGCATCAAAGCAATGTCTCCAAACCTCACTTCCCCACCAGTGTCTCCGGTTGTGCTGAAGGAAAGGCTCCTCTGGACACTTTCCTTCTCCAGAGAAAGCCTCTTTCTACTGGTGATCCCTGAAAAGGATCAGGTGTTACCTTTTAGATCCCTATTGGCTCTAATCTCCTTCCTTCTTTGATCCCAACTTTACTTAAAAGAAACCCTGTATTTAGCTCCTCTTGGATATTTCTTGGGGAAGGCTCAGCTATTGCTAACACCTTTTTGATTTCCCAAGGCTCCTGCCTGATGGCATGGCAGGAGGAAAACAAGCCTTCACTCCCCCCAGGGCTGGGGGCAGGTTTCTGCAGAGGGGATTTGATAAGTAAAATTGCTGTACTGGGCTATCCTGTGACTCTGTTGGGGTGGGCAATTCCAGCATCCTCAAGGGCTCTTCTTTACCCTCTAAAAGCCAAACTTCTCATGTCTGCCCGAAGCTCTCCCTTGTTTTCACAAACATCTTCACTTCTGCATTCTCAAAATCTGTTGTTTGCTGGGTAGGGCTGATGGGGCCGTAACTTGTGCACTTGCCAAGAGTCCCCCAACTTGAAAGGAATTGTGGACAAATTCACCTCGTTCATCCTGGCTTGCAGAGCCACCATTCCATGCCTGAGCCCTGATATCCCAAGCTCACAGCTCACATGTGGTGTTGGTGACCAGGATGCACCATCTGTGCCAGCAAAGTGCCGCAAAGCCGGAGCCAGAGCCTTGTTTTAAGCAAACAGAAATGTGCAGGACATACCAGACTCCTCGCTGGAAATCAGAGCCATATTCCTCAAAACTCTGACCCTTTGTTCAGACGCCCTTCGGAGACCTCCCGCAAATACCTCACTTGGACTTCCAGATGCAAGAAATTAATTTTATTTTTTTAATTCTGTGCCACAAATCCTTAAATTTGGAATGTGCACTTTTCCTGTGCGGTCCCTGGCTCCTAGAGACTACAAATACATGTGAAATTGCAACAGACGTTGATAACAAAAGTTTGAGGGTAACCCAACAGCTTTTCAAAGTCTTCTCTAGATAATTTATCCTAGACTGGCGAGTAGCCACAAACTCCATGGTGGGGAAGGAGGCTGCTTTTGATTTAGCTGATGTTTAGGTGTGAATGAGGAGGAGAGATATACGATTAATCACTGGGAGCAGGGAGATGGTATTATTTTGATTCATACTTGACAAGTTTTCTAGGAATGCTGAACTCGAGTAGAAGTGCATGGTGGACCCAGCTGTTCAAACAGTGTGATTAATTAAACTGATTCCATGTGAAAAACAACACTGACTCTCGCTCTCAAATTGCAAATCATTTTCAATATATTGGGGAAGGGCCAGCCCGAGTTTTTATTAATTGCTCTGGAGGTGATGAATCAGGGTTGTCTACAGAGACCCACACAGGCGCACATTCCTGAGGACGTACGTGATGGTGGGCTGGTTTCTCGGCTGCTTGGAGCAGCAAGGGTTGCTTTCCTGGAGATGCTGCCACTTGCACACAAGACAGGGATCAATCCCCAGGGTGCGTGAGTTTGGATGAACCTTCCCCTCCCGACCCTGCTCCGAGAGAATTGCAAAACTGCAACGGAGCCGGTGCTTGTGCTTCGACCAGCGCTAATAATAAACCCTCCTCTCTCCTCGTTCACCTGCCAAACCACGGCTCTCTCAAAATATCAGCACGCTGAGAGCGGGCCGTGCACTGTATGATTTGCCCAAGACCACACAGGAAGCCTGTGGCCAAGCTGGAAATTGAGCCCAAGGCTCCTGACTCCAGGATCGGGTCTTGGCTGCCCATCCTGGGACCCTTCCCCATACTGGGGCAACACAGGGAGATGGGTTGGACAAAAACACCTTACCTGCACATATTTAAACCCAGCCTGGTGTTGGGATGCCCTTGCAGCAGGTGCTCGGTGGGATTTATGCACCCCCAGGTGAGCGTGCCGGGGACTCAGCCCCATGAGAAGGTCTGGAAAAATCCTGCCCTGCAGTGGAGGCTTTTGATTTATATTTTCTCCACCAGCTTGTCTGTTTTACTCATGCTGCTGACAAGGAGAGGGATATTTGATCTGTGCTAAGGGGCAGATGTTGAGCACCGCGGAGCAGGAGGCAGGGCTGCTCCTCAGGTGTAAACCTTCTGATGGCCATAAAACGACTTACAGGGGGGTGGGAGGGAAAGAAATAGATTAATCTGCCTGGTGCTCACAGATGTGGAAAAATACCCTTGAAACAGCTCAACTGGGTGTTTGTCACTGCAGCTGCCACGGAGGGAGAGTGACAGCCCAGCAGCAAGTGCGCCGACACCTTTCAACTCCACCAAATCCCGCAGGGCACCCCCAATACCAGGCAGTGACCCTGTGCTAACTGGTTTCAAATGTAACGTTTGAAATACCTCACAAATACACATCTGAGCCAAGGTTTCCACCCTGAGCCTGGTGGGGAGGCTCTGAAAGCTTATTGCAAGCACCTGTCTGGTCTTCAGAAGCATTGATCTCCTACTGAGGTCAACAAGAGGAATTAGAGGGGTTGGTGGTTGCCGCTCTTTCTGCAAAACCCTGATCGCGATCCCAAAGCTTGCTACCCAGGGAGCCCTGTTCTGACCCATCGTGTTTGATCCCAGCAGGAGAAGTCATGTGCATTGAGATGTGTCCCAGACACCTCAGGTTGGTGGAGCCCCTGTGGCTCCAACCAGCCTTCCTCAGGGGCACAGCAGCAGGCTGACTCCTGGAAAATATTGCTTTGTCCACCCTCTTCAGACCTCGCAGGCTGCTGTTTCTCCAGAACAGCTGAGTGATAGTTAAAAAATGCTTGCCCTCTTTCCCCTCTCTCTGAAAGGAATGGGAGTCTCTACGGACCCATTTATATTGCTGGCTCAACTGAAGTTAATAGGAATATTCCCCTTCTTCTCCACAGGGGCCACATTTTTCCCTCAGGAGATCTGCAGGGCCATTTACTAATTTCACAGACATCTCAGCAATTCCCCCTTGTCAACCTGAGCTTCTTAGAAATGGAGAATGTGATCCCCCCTCTGTCTCTGGGTGATTGTGACGCCCTTGCCTTCATGCTCGTGCTGCTCCAAACAACACATTTTCTGAGCACACTGTGTTTGTCTGAAAATACACCAGGAGGGCTGCCCAATTTGGAAATGACTTGAATTACAAAAAAAGCACAGCTGTCTTTAACAGCTCTCGAAGCTCATGCAACTAGTCTGCAATTTATTGACTAGGATTAGATGCTTATTGTCTATGACACTTTAAATACCATTACATTGAAGTTTATACAAGAAAGTCCAAGTTTTCAAACTGGAATCTTAGCAATAACAGCTGGGCCATTTGTTTATATGATAGACAGAAAAGAATGACTTCTGTAATCTGTGTATTTGGCTTTAGGATTTTCTACGACATGGGGAGAGAGAAACCTACCCCATCCCTAATTGAGGATTGTGAGACAGAGCTGAGCAGCACCGGCTAATTTGTCCCTGATGTTGAGACTGCAGCCAAAGCTGGGGTTGAGTCCTTCCCTCACACCTGACGGAGAAGCACTTGAAACCCTCTAGCCCACCTCTGACAGGCAGGGCTAAGTCTCCCGTCTCTCTCCCCCAGGCTGCTCACATTCCGCATTTTGTTTCTAGCATGAAAGACTTTGTTTTAAATCATAATAGTAACCAGGCTGTAATCACATTATAGCACACATGGAGAACTCGCAAAAAGTCATGTGCTTTGGATTTGACATTCTGATTTATGGTTGTGCGCTCCAGTTACACAGCTGCAATCTCATTTTCGACAAAGATGTTTTCTATTTTTCTATTACTTTGCTTCACCCTGTCTTTATGTCGAAGAAAATGAAAGCCACCAGGTGAAGCCGGCACAAGAGGACAAATGTTTGCATGTTCTGGATCAAAACCATGATCAAATATTTTATGCTCTCCTTTCATAAACAGCTTTCTATGGGCACATGTGGAGGGGGTGTAGATTCTTCACTTTGAGCCATTTGAAGTTAAAAAAAAAAAAAAAAAAAAATTCCAGACTTTTATTTATTCAGAAACTAGATCAGCCTATGAAATTCACATCCCAGCCACTTGATCACGGTGACTTCACCAAAGAGGGAAGAGGTTGCAGAATTACTCCTCAGACAGTTGAACAGCCTCTCTGCTCGCCGGGACCCAAAGCTGCTCCTTGAGTAAATTTTACTCCTGAGCAAAGCCTAGCAGAGGTGACAAAGCCTTTCCCTGCTCAGTTAATTGTAGTTTGCAGTCATTAGCCCTTGCCTCTGTCAGTAACCCATTGGCTTTGCATTCCTAGGAAGAGTAGCAGCATTCCAGCTTAATTAAAAAAGTGAGCACTTTTGCAGTAAATTGCATTAACGCTGGAAAGGGGCCAGAGCTTATGTTTTACATGAACCTCTCTTGTCTAGAGCGGAGTAAAGAAAAGAAAATGTCATCAACATTCTTTTCACAATTTAAACACTGATGATCTATCTTTAGGGCCAATGTTGGCTGAGCATTACAGAGAGCACGAAACCACCACTGCGTCCCTCACCAGGGGTAAATTACGTGTTGCAAACTCATAAACCTTCAAGTGTGGCGTAAAATTTTTACTCAGGCCATCATTTTCAGTACGGCTTAGGAAGGGCCTAGATGGAAAACATATTTCTGGTGGTTCTAGAGCATGTGTTAAGGAGCTGAAAACACACGTCAGTGAAGCCTCCGTGGGTCACACATGACCACGAGTTCTTGCTGCAGCAAGGCTTTGACTGTAGGCTCCCTGTGGCCAAGTGGCCCCTTGATCTCAACCATGAGTTATTTTATCTACTCTGTAAATTCTGTAGACTCTAAATGATTCAAGTTTCTGTCTTCAGGACAGTGCTACTCCAAGTTAACAATTAAACACAGAGCTAGGACTAAGTAGAGTGGAGCCCTGGAATGGAGAGTCAGGGTGTTGAAAATGCCACGTGGGAGGAAAACTCCAGGAATTCTGTGTGCATCAAGAGGACTAGAATTTTTTTACAACCACATTTTTTGTCCTAGACCAGAAGTTCCCAGATATCAGGGACTCAGTTTAACCACAGCCTTCAGCTGCTTCTGCAGGGACAGGTATCAGTGAAGCTGAGAGGAGACACTGCTGTGAGCCACGGCCTAAAAGGGACCTTGGTGACAATATCTGCTGCTCAGTTTTCCATCAACAATAACTCATCTCTGCGGATAATGAGGCTGTTCAGTGCTGGACCTGCTGGGTAGCAAGAAAATGAAGAGTTCAAAAACCTTGGATATTTCAGGTGAAAACTACAGAGTGGAAACTTTCCCTCTTGCTCCACAGAACTTTGATGGAAAAAATTCCAAAATTTAAGAAGGGAGAGTCGTTTGTTTATTACTGTTGGCTAAATCCCAATATTCTGGCCGTGGTGATAAGATTGATCTATTGATCAATGTGCCAAGTCTGTTGATCCTAAATATCTCTCCTATAGGGCACGAAATAGGCAGGGACACACTGGAGTGCAAGATCTGCTGCCCCTAAGCCAAGCAGAGAAAGAGACCACCGGGACTTCTCTATCCAGAAAGGTGGGATAATCCCATAGGATCTCGGGGTCACTGTGAGGGTTGGTCCCTCAGCAGAGTGAAGAGCAGAGCAGGTCAGTGGGACTCTGTAACTCTTTAAGAGGGTGTTCCTGGCTGTGTGTGGCTCTTCATGTCCCATTCCCAGCTCCACTTCTGTCCCACAGACCCTGAGACGGACAGAGTAGGACTGAGCAGAACAACTCAAGCAGAAATCCACAGCAGCTCCTTCTCCTGCACTCACCCTCCATTTCCATCCCTGGCACAGCCAGTCAAAATATTTTTGACCAAGAGGTTTTCCACTGCAAAATGCTGTTCCTTCTGAAATCAAGCAGGAACTTGTTCAAATGTCAATGACACTCTTTGGTCAGCAAAAAGTCAAAACATTGCATTTTGATAGCGTAGTGCCAGTTTGTGACATTTTGACTTCTCTATCATAATACAATCCTGTTCTATTAGAACAGATTATGTAGTTCTACATGTTCAGCTACACTTAACAGCTGATATAATGTAAAAGTCAAAACAAATTACCTCCTTCAACACAGTCTAACAAAACATCCCTATGCCCTCTTTCAGTACTTTTATCCTGGAGGCAATTGTGACTTTTAGCTTATAATTTTAAATGGGAATGATTCTCATTTTACAAAACAGTGGAGGTCCTGGCAGAATAGAAATTCCGGCTCCTGGCCAGTACTGAACATATGCCTGGTGCTTGGTACTCCAGAATCATCTTTTAAAACTCATTAAGTGATGGAATTAATTAAGGAGTGTCACCACAGCACTCACAGCCACCTGTCCATCTGCCCTGGAGACACTTGATCAACTTAAAAAGTGTTATCTTTTAATTTTGTTGTCAATGCCATGGGTATCTTCACCTGAGCCATTCATCCCAGGATTTTCTTTATATTGACTGGGAAAAAAGATCACTTTTCACATGGGATTTTCCTGGCAAAATGCAGGCATATGCTTTAGGCTGAGGAGGATGGATATTCCCCATGGCCATCCATGTGACCTAAACCCCATATTGATCAGACCTCTGTTGCCTGTAGAGGAGTGTGGGGTGGGTAGCTCAGATGGAGACTTTGATTTGTTGAACCATCAGGTGAACTCTGTCCCTGGTGCCTCCAGGAAATACATATTTTATTTTCTCTCCATGATATCTCTGGTTAGTGCCATTGGGAAATCTCTCACCATGTGCTTCTTGGGACTGGCCAAAGCTGGAGTGTCTTGGAGTAACACTCATACAGCTGCAGATTAACTAGAAAGGAAAATTTGGAAGCAATTTCAAAACAATTCCCCCTCCATGCTGCCTTTGTTTTTTTTTGTTTTTTTTTTTTTTTGTGATAAACGTTTCCCTTGAGAAATTCTATTCATTTGTTTTACAGTAAAACTCTGAGTATTATTGAAGTTCAAAGTTGCCTGGGTCTGGTGTGGTGCACTTAAAGATTTCTCTTTACCAGAAAGGCCTTGTTTCTACAACAAAATTCCTGAGAAAAAAAAATTTCTAACATCACTGAGACATCTCTGAAGCTCTACCATTTTTCCACAAACTATGTAAACAAAATCATGAGTTGAAATGATGTTTGTAATTCTCCATGTCACAGACAGCTGTTCAGCCATGCACTTGCTAAAGACAGGATTCCAAGCACATGATAATTGGGGAAAAAAAAAAAAAAACACCAAACCAAACTCAAAAACTTCTGTGCATTTTTGAGGGAAAAAATGTTTGTGGAAAAATGGCTAAAAATAATTGCCAGGAAAACGGGCCCAACCAGCCCTTGCAAAGTGAAAACATTTGGGGTATTTTGCACAAAACCATCTTCCCACTTCCTTTGCCAAGGGTCGGTGCAGGTGCAGAGGGATTTGTCTGGGAAGGGTGACTCACGGTTCCCTTGGGAAAGCGAGGAGATCCAGGCCCTTGCCCTGCAGGTGGGTGGGATGTCGGGGTCAGGCCCTGTGCAGATGGTGGAACAGGATCCGTGAGGCCGTGCCAGGCAGCTCCGCTCTCCCTCGCCAGGGACGGATGGCTCCAGCCCACTCAGGAAGGCCGAGTTGTGCCACACGCTCCTGGAGAGTGCCAAGGCTTCCTTAAGCACCTTTACCTGCTCCAGCATTATTTTAACAGGACTTTCCCATTAGCTGGTACAAACCCTTGGAGAAAAGATGCATTGACCGTGAGCACAGCAGTGCAAGGCCAGGCTGGGAGCCAGGCATGATATTGCACAACCTGGATAAACATTTCTTCCCGAGGCTTCACGGAGCCTGTCTGCCATGGGCAAAGGCTTTGCAGAGCTGCTACACTCCATACCTTGCAAAAAGACCCTGGAAGAGAGATTAGGTTTTCACATTGTTTCCCAAATTACTTTAAATGTCAACTTAAAAGGCTTTTAAGGTTTTTATTTCAAACGGAAGTATTAACTGGAACTGCCAGGGGCAGTTAGCTTGAGCAAAGCAATACCGTGCATCTCAAACAGGGTAGAAATTTTTATGACCCAAATTCTTCATTTATTGTACACAGATGGTGGGAGAAGGCTGCTGTCCCCAGTGCCCAGCAGTGAAACGTGCCTGACCAAGCTCTTCTACAGACAAACGGTGCCTGCCCAGTGCTCCCTGAATGTCAAACGATGCTTTTCTCCTCGTTCCTTCTGTGCAGGGTGACACAAGAACTGGGCCTGGTTTGTGAGGCTGGTGAAACCTATCACATTCCTGCCATATTTTGGACTGAAGGTGTAGCAGGATGGGGCACAGCATTTCCCATTGCCAAGCACGAGTGTGGGCTCTGGCTGACACATCCCTGGAGGGTGACCACACTCACCAGTGGTGGTCACATTGTGCCGTGTGGTTCTGCAGGTGCTTGGAGACACCCACACTCACATTGGCTCTATCTGAAAGGTCTGTGCAAGAACCCAGTTAAAACTGGGGTGAAAACACAGCTCCAGGGTGGCAGCTGGAGGCCTCAGCCTCAGCAGAAAAGGTGTTAACAGGAGATGAAAGAGATGGACATGAAGAGAAAGATAAGGAGCACTTTTTTTCCTTTATTTTCACATCCTGAGAAGGAATCTTTGCCAAAACAGGTTGATCAATTAAACATTGAGCCAATGGATGATCAATTAATCATTGAGCCAATGGATCAGTCAAAGGTAGCTCCTGGGAGGGAGAATGAGTGTGTTTATAGTGCTCATTCTTCTCCTTCTGTTCTCACTGAAACCACCTCATCAAAGAGTGCTCAGTACTTTAACATTGTTAGAGCTTTGTTTCACTCACAGTTGCTACAGTGGAAACAGGTGAATAAACCCCTCTATGTAATACAGCTAGTACTGCAAAAAAATCACCCAAATTAAGTGCAGAAGTCATGGCTGACCTGTGGACAGGTGAGCAATTTATATCCACTGACTCAATAGTGTGAAGTTGCTTCTTCCAGCCCAGGGGAAGGGAAAAAACCTCACAGCTGAGCCCTCCAGACATGAATTCAGAAAGCCTCAAAAACGGCAGTGTGGCACAGAGAGAGAACAGGAGAGATCAAGCTTGGACCATGCAGGAGTATAAATTATGCCAGGGGAAAATGGAAGTGGCCCATGGTACATCCAGTGGGAGAAGCAGGACTCCCAACCATAACTGACTAATTAAGTGGGAAGAAAATTTGTGCTTGAGCACAGATCTACTGATGCTTTTATGACACAGGCAGTGGTCAAGGCCCATCTGAGGAGCATCTTGGTGTTGTGGTCACCAGCTCTGCCTGGGACCAGTCACTAGGCTTTAGGGAAAGGCAAGAAAACAAATCCAGAAGTGAGATTGCACAAGGAGCAGGAAAGGAGCTGTGGTGAGGAAATAATGCTCATCCCCTGCAAGAGCCAGGAAGTTCCAAAGCCTGTGATTAATTTAATGTGCTGTAAATGCTCTATGACAAACATGGGCATCAGCTGTTCTTCTAATCCCTCTTGGAAATTCCAGACAGTCAGACATCCAGCACATCATCCCACAAGCTTTCGTTTCCAATCCCAGGGTTGTGCCTACTGGTGTGACACAAGAAGCTCTGGGCTCTTCATGCCCTGAGTTTGGTGAGGTGTCCAGACTCCCATGTCCCTCAGGATCTAATTTCTCCTGATTTTCAGCCTAAACATGTCTGTGACCAACATATCAGCTATTTTCATGCTGGTCAGCCCACAAAGAGGGATTATATCTTTCTGTCCCATCTTCTGCACTTCCAAACCTCTGCTGTCCAATCCAGGGAATGGTTCTGGCTTGCCCTTGACCTTGTATTTGTGTGGCCACGAGTCTGCCACTCCACCAGATTACTTTGGCTGCCTCTTTGGTACTGCTCAGGTTTGACAGCATCACCCAAAGTTGTGTTACTTTTATTTCTCACTCCTTCAACAGGTTCTTCAGGTGTCAGGTCAGTCTCCAAAAATAAAGATTATTTTTCTTTGGCTTGTTGCTCTGTTGAAGGTACAAGGTGTTTCTAGTATAATCCCCACCCAAATATTGGGTTTTTTTACTCAAACCCAATATTAAATTGCTTGGGGCTGGATTTGGAACATGAGTTCCCCTTGCCAAAGAAGTCAGTTATCTTAATGAATATCTATGATTATATATTGAGTTAGAGCAACACAATCTGTCCTTAACAAAACCACGTGGGATTTTCTCCATCTCCCATGCTCCCACTCCCCCCTTGCATCAAACTCTGCTCTCAGCCCCTCCATAAAAATGAGGTCAGACAATGGGCGTGTGGTGGCCATGAGCATGCTGCCCTCCTTACCTCATTTGTGTGAGTTCAGGCAGTAGTTTTCCCTTCTCCAGTCCCAGGACAGTGGCTTCCAGCTGACAGATTCATTATCCTTCCTCGCTACTGAAGCTGCAGTTTCATGTTCTGGTGCTTTTTAATACCCTCAGTGTTACCCGTTCTCTTAAACACCAGTTATTGCCGGGTTCAGCACGGGGCTAAGCAGGCAAAACTCTCCAGCCTGCATTATACAGGTCACAGTAGATGATCTAATGATCCCCTTGGCCTCAGGGACTCCAAATGCTAAAAGCATTATATGGCACATCCTTTAAAAAGCTGGATATTTTTGGCACTGTCCCCTTTCTCACTGTGATCTTATCGGCCCTCACAAGCTGAACGCTGTTGAAATTTATTGGTTACTGAACATGAGTGGAGGGCATCAAGAAATTCTCTGGGGAGCATTGCAGATGATTCATATGTGGGAAACCTTTCCCCCCAGGCTGGATTTCTGTGCAGGATGTGGGAGAGGAGCAGCTCCATGCACAGGAGCCACGCTCCAAATAAACAAAAGGAGGCATTTCCCCCACGGTAGGGAAGAGACCAGTGAATATCTTTGCTAGTGGGAGCTCTGGGTGTGAAAAGTTTGCCTGGGGTCCCAGAGAGACTGGACAATTACTTGCAGGAGCACTCCAGTGGCATCATTAGGAAAATGGGTCACATCAGGCTAAGGAAATTCTCCAAGCTGGAGGTAGTGGGATTTCTGGGAGAAACACCACATGCACATCTCCCTTTGTGTCTTTTTCCTGTTGGAAACAGAACCTGGACTGAATGGATCAGGCTCAGGACATGTTATGCCTAAAATGCAGCCTTGCAGCTGTCAAGGGAACCCAAGACCATCCCAAACACATTCCCACTGAAGGTCCTACACCCTTGTGCAGAAGACGAGGGTCTGTCCATCTACCAACACATAAATGTGCAGGATTTTTTCTGAAATGGTTGAATTTACCTTCCCAGGGCACCCACTGTTGGGCATAACTTCATTGTTAACGAGTCAGAAAATAGGAATTTTTTTCCATGGAGAAAGTGAATAAAAATTTTTTACAGGTATATTTTTATTTTACCAAATTTAAATTAGAGGAGAGGGGCAAAAAATAACAAAATTTGTATCAAAAAATTATCAGAATGCCAGAGTCCCTCTGCTCTGGAGCCAGGCTGGGACAGCTGGGGGTTTTCACCTGGAGAGGAGAAGCTCCAGGGAGAGCTCAGAGCCCCTTCCAGGGCCTAAAGGGGCTCCAGGAGAGCTGGAGAGGGACTGGGGACAAGGGATGGAGGGACAGGACACAGGGAATGGCTTCCCACTGCCAGAGGGCAGGGATGGATGGGAGATTGGGAAGGAATTCCTGGCTGTGAGGGAGGTGAGGCCCTGGCACAGGGTGCCCAGAGAAGCTGTGGCTGCCCCTGGATCCCTGGAAGTGTCCAAGGCCAGGCTGGATGGGACTTGGAGCACCCTGGGATAGTGGAGGGTGTCCCTGCCCATGGTAGGGGTTGGAACTGGATGGGCTTTAAAGATCCCTTCCAACCCAAACCATTCCATGATTCTACAATTCTACGATGAGAGGTCTTTCCCAGTGTTTGATGTTCAGGCAAGCATATTTCCATTTAAACAAATTTTGAAAACAACTTTTCATTTAGGGAAACAAAAAAGAAAAAAAAAAAGAAAAAAAAAAATAGTTTGGTGGTTTTTTTCACCAGCTCTACTGATCTAATTCCAGGATGGATAATTGTATTCCGACTGATTGTTGTAGGACTGGAGCTCCATTCGGGTAGAACATTCTTTTTATTGGAAAGCATTATGTGATGCTGGTTTCCATTAAGGAGGCAACCCCAAGTCTCCACTTTTCTTGCCCTGCTCCTGCAAGTGAAACATTTTCCATAACCCACTGAAAAACATACAGGAGAGTGATGTGGTATGGTTTTCAAAACTGATAACATTTCCTGTGCTGGTCACGTAGTCATTTTACCTTGCAGAGAGATTTTCCTAAGACCATATTTTGAAATCTTCATCACTTCCGAGCTGGGCAAAAACCTTACAAGTTTACTCAGGTCAAAAGTGACTTCTTTTTCATTCTTTATTTACATAAATTTCCATTAATGGAAAAACAAAGGTTTAATTTAAAAAATACTGTAAATCAATAGCTATATAAACATAAAAGCATGGGGTCTTAGTTGAGGATTTGTTCTTGAATTGCTTTTTAAAGTCAGTGTGGCAAAAATAAAAACACTATACTATGAAAAGGGTTGCAGGATTTATTTTCCATATTTTAAAAGGAAAAAGAGAAGAAATAAGTAAAACTGATTTTTTTTTTCTGATAAAAACAAAATATATGTTTAAGAGTTTACTTTGTTCTTTACAGAACTGGCTGTTCCAAGCCTTTCATTTGCGTATTTCAAAGAAATGTGTTTTTATTAAAATATCTTCCTCATCAGAAAAATGAAACCAAATTATTTCTGTCCATAAGCAGAGCACAGGTCTGACTGTTCTGTGTTACAGATTGATCTTAATGAGCAAATGATGGCTGTGAAGGACCACATCAGGCACCAAAGTGAGTAACCATTTGCAAAACTGCCTGTTAAATTTTTATTAACCCTTTATAAACTTCAGATATGATGTGTGACCAACATAACTCGGCTTTTCCTTCCATAAACCTCGGTGCACTTTATGGGTTGTGATCGGTGCCCTGGGGGAAGCTCAGTGGTTCAGCTCTTTCCACTGGGAAGTGAAAACCCTGCAGGTGAAAGCAGCTTAGTGGGAAATGGGGTTGTTTTCATGGCAGGTCTGTCAGAGGTATTCAAAGACCAGAGACCTTGAAATCCCTCAGATATCACTTCTAGATGGAGGTTTTGCTGCTTTCTATTAAGCATTTTTTTGCTCTGCCAACAAACAGGAGCATAATCCCACTGCAGTGAATCCCTCAGGCCTCGGTGCTGAAACAAATCTTGGGAACAGAGACATAAACTGGAGAATGGTTTGGGTTAGAAAGGACCTTAAAGCCCATCCAGTTCCACCCCCTGCCATGGGCAGGGACATTTTCTACCATCTCAGGTTGTTCCAAGCCCCGTCCAGCCTGGCCTTGGACACTTCCAGGGATCCAGGGGCAGCCACAGCTTCTCTGGGCACCCTGTGCCAGGGCCTCACTTCCCTCACAGCCAGGAATTCCTTCCCAATATCCCATCTCTCCCTGCCCTCTGGCAGTGGGAAGCCATTCTCCCTTTTCCTGTCCCTCCATCCCCTGTCCCCAGTCCCTCTCCAGCTCTCCTGGAGTCCCTTTAGGCCCTGCAAGCGGCTCTGAGCTCTCCCTGAGCCTTCTCTTCTCCAGGTGAACACCTCCAGCTGTCCCAGCCTGGCTCCAGAGCAGAGGGGCTCCAGCCCTCAGAGCAGCATCTCCATGACCCTCAATTAAATGCATGGTTGCATATCATTAGACAGCTGGGGAATTGGAGTTATTGGCCACTCAGGAATTAAATGATACCTACAGCACTCAGAAGGTACAAATTCAAATAGTTCCTCTTGTCCTCTGACCCCTGATCATCTCTGCTGGAATTTCCCCCATAGATATATTCCCACAGTGCCCTTTTGGTTGATGAGCAAGAGCCAGGCTTTGCCAGAGATGTCTGCCCAGGCAGCAGACCCCAAGGACAGATGGTTTGTATAATGCTCAAAATTAATGCAGCATTTGCTGAGAGGTTGTTTTTCCATCAGGACTGTTTGAAGGATTCCAGAGGTGCCCCATGGCAGAGGTAGAGGGAGCAGATGGGTGGAACAGCCTCCCCCATGCTCCCCAAATCCTTCCAGATCTACTTCAAAAAACAGGTTTATTTTCCTGTACAAGTACCACTTTTCCACATGCCAAACCCCAGCACCTGGAAAAGAGGCCAATTAACACAAAAATATAGAAGACCACATGTCTTCCAAGAGAGCCCCTGTGATAGAGGCTGTTTGCTCACCTTCCCACAGACCTCAGAGGTCTTTTACATGGGGTCCCAGCCTGGCTCCTGCCTGGCAAGGACTCAGCATCATTCCTCAAATAGCAGTGAGATTTCTTGGAAAGCTCCACGCTTTCCTGCTGCTCTCCCTCCTCCTGCCTCTTCGTTCCTCTTTCCACCCGCCCTGGCTGCTGCACCTTGAGCCATTCCCCTCCCTCCATGTCCAGCCAGGAGATGCCACGATTGAACAGCACTCACACTGGCAGCAGGAGCTTCCAGAGCAGTTTCCCTGCTCCGCTACACATCTGCAACTGCAGGAGCATCCTGCATCCCCCGTCAGAACCAGGGCCCCTTGGCACGAGGCACGGAGTGGAGGCATGTGAAGACATGGTTTCCTGCCTCGGAGAAATTCCCTCCCCAGAAACGAGAGCCTGCAGAGCAAAACACAGCTGCAAATGGCACTCGGAGCCTCGGGAGGCCAGGCTTTAAGAATAAGCAGGCACCTTGGGCTGGGAAGGTCCGAGTACATTTTTGCAGCTATGTAAACAACAGTAAACTGCTCCTTTTGGCCGGGCTGGAGGCTGATGGCATAACAGGAAATTCTGGCGGATGATTTTCTTTTTTGGAAACCACATGAAAGTTAACCAAACTTTCCCAAAACAGATGAAAGATTCTGACCAGGAGCAGTCAGAGGATGAAGCGGGAGTTTTAAGGGCGGTTGTAATCCGGTCTAACCCCAGGCCTGGCCGTGCCAGCAGGTTGCTGCCATGGAAAACAGGCTACTGCTCCTCGGCTGCTCCGGGAAAACCCCTCTCCACCAGCTCACGGCCACGGTGGGGAACGCAGCCAAAAGTGGGACACCAAGGAAAGGCTGCTCTGGGGGTTCCCAGGGTGAAGATGGCAGAGCAGAAGTGGCTGCCCTGCCACGCCTCTATCCCAGCCTGGTGGTGTTGTTCCAAAGAAGCTGTGGACTTGAGGAGCAGAGAAATGTTTGAGCTTCAGGGACTGCATGTGGCTTTTCTTTCACAAGCCAGAGGTTTTTAGGGGTACTCCAACCAGGTCTCCAAACCAGTTGATGTGGCAAGCCAAGGTGGGTCTGTTGGTAACTCCATTAATCCTCACCCTGCACAAAAGGCATTAGGATCTGCTCAGCCCTGAGCAGGCTGGTGGCTCCCAGGGTTCCTCTTGGCCTGGTTAGAGGATCAACGAGGGGAAAAAATTTAAAAAGAAAAAAGAAAAAAAAGGGATTTTTTGCAAAGCCAGTAGTGCCCAGCCAAGAGGCTTCCACACACAAGTGGCTTCTGAAACACGAACCAACCACAGAGGTCTCAGCTCTTCTCACAGCGCAAGTGTGTGGGCTCGGCTGGAAACCCTGCTCCGGGGAAGGCTCTGCCTCCTGAACTCCGGCCAGCAAGAGGAGCAGCCCGGCACTAGACCCTGGGAAGGAGGCACACCGGGTCTCCCAGGCCACTTCCCAGAGCCCCGCGGCTTCATACGGGGTCAGGGTGGGCAGGGAAAGGCAAGGGCTGCCTCTGGGATGGGAGCAGGCACCGCAGCTGTGAGCGAGGACGTCCTCTCCAGCTGCAGAGCCCCTTGGACCCAGGAAGTTTCCATGGGTCAGGACTTTGCAGGCTGTTCCTCAGTGTTTATTTGGGTTGGCTCGGGAGCTTCCCGGTGCGTGTGTTCACCGGGGCGGACACGTCCCTGCAGGGCTGGAGAGGTGCCCTGCGTGTCTCTATCCCGGGGGCAGCTCGCCGTTAGGAAGTGGGGGTCCCCATGATGCATTCACATTTAATCGACGTTGATTGAGGTCTTAAGCGAATCCAGCCACAACCCTGGAAACTTTCTTTGGAGGAGCAGATCCCGTCTCCAAAGTGCAGCATTCAGCAAGCTGAAGGGAATGGTCTAGGCTGGGTTGTAAGACATGAGCTAACTGCCAGCTTCTATTTCCATCTGGGAGGGCAGCAGAGCCAAAATCAATAAATCATCATCATTGCCACCAAGAGCTTGGTTTTATTGGATGATAATATATTTCCTACTGGTGAGACCATGTACCAGCAGCTGGAAGAGGAACAAATGACTATTTACATCGCAGAGCAGGGAAGACAGAGGGAAGAAATAAGTAAACATTTCACATATGTTATATGGAGATTACTGCGGGGTTAGTCTCCCTTATGATGTCTACCTCGGAGGGGAGGGGCAGAGGAAGGTGACTCATAAATGTCCCAATACTAAGTGAATTATTCCATCACTTCACTGCCCTGTGTCCCATGTACACGGATCCCTTCTTCTCCCCTCCTCTGCAAACACAGCTCATGGGCAAAGTGTGTAATTAGCAGATCTCTGGATGCTGCAGGGGCTTTGCTGAAGCTTTGAGAACCCCACAACAGGGGGGCTTAGGGCATTATGTTGTCCCTTTGAGAAGCTCTTGCCTTCAGGAGTCCCTCATTCCCACCCCACAGAGATGGAGTACCCAGAGTGGTGCTGCAAACAGCACGGGGGGGCTGGAGGGAGCGGTGCCATGGGAATGGCTTCAAAGCCACTGAGCCTGCAGGGAATATCTGCACTCAGCCCTGTGCTCACCACATGCTCCAGGTCTCCAGATTATTCCTTCTCATCTGCCAGGCTGAGGTTTCTCTTGCTCATCTTTGGTCTACAGGGTCCACGCTGCCTTCTGCCCTCAGGCAGGATGTGCTGGGGGGCAGTCACCAAAGCATTTGTTACAGAAACCAAGCACTTCCCTGCTGGAATTGAATGTTTGTCTCTACCAGAGCCTTCCTGGGGACAGGGAATATTTATTTGATAAAAATTTTCATTCCAATCAGCTCTTCATTTTCCTTTTTTTTAAATAGGAAGCCTAACATAATACAATGTGCAGCCAGGACATCTCGATGCTCAAAATGTATTATCCCCCCCTTTTAATAGAAAGGCCTTCCCAGGAGATAACCCAGTCCTCCCTAAGTGCAGCTCCAAGGTCCCTGTGCCACGAGGAGGCCTGAGATCCATGCACCGGGGAGAGCTGGTGCCAGCTGCTCCATCCTTGCAGCACCAGGAATCAGTCCCGTTTCCATTCCTGCCTCTCCTGCTTCTGACCATTAGGTCTTGGCCTCCTAAATAGGCTTTCATCACCCAATTAGAAACAGAGCAACCTCCTGCTACTCAGTTATATTTGGCACGGCGAGTGCACACAGGGAAATAATCCATAGTGCTCTGCCTGGACCTGCATGTGCTCCGGAGCAGGGTTTGGCAGCCGGGCCCTCCAGCCACGTCCCCCTTCTGCATCTGGCCACCTCCACTGGTCACTGGTCACCAGCAGATCATCAGTTCCTCAGAGCAGGACCAACCCCTGCCCCTGTTGTTGCAGCTCCCACCTGCTCAGAGCCAGGGGACAGCTGAAGTCACCCAGGTCCTGCTGTGCTCCGGGAGATCCCAGCTTTGGAATACCCTCCTGGAAAAGGGCTTATATCCCACTGTGCAAGGTGCTGGGATGCAGGATCTCTAAGGAAGAAAAGGAGCTGTTTCCTGAACATCTGCAGTGCCCCCCACAAGTGACATCCCAAAGTTTGTTGTCCCAGCATTCTGAAATCTCAGGTTTCTGCAGAGTCCTCCAGCTGCAGATGATGCCACAGGATTGATGGGGGTCCCAGGACACCTCCTTACACCTAGATAGGGACCAATGCACAGCCAGATCTGCCTTTCCAGCTGGCAGCAGGATGTGGTGGCATTTGCCACCCTTGCCCAGTGAGGAGACATAGATGTGGAGGGTCAAGCAGAGCTGTTTGATGGGAAATTCCTACTCTGCACCGTGCTGGGGCTGTGGAGCATGTCTGGGTCTGTCTGTGGTGAGACCACAAGATTTTCTTATCCCCAAATCCCTCTGAGTTGGTGTGGTCTGGGTCAGGGATGAAGATCCAGGCAAACCAGCATGGATTGAGGAAAGTTGCAGGGCTCTGTTCATGCTCCCTTCAGTCCTTGGAACAAGCCAGTGCTGGTCACATCCATCCCCAGAGACGCAGAACCCGAGGGCCAGCAGCCACCTGGACCCTGCAGAGCTGCCAGGGCTGCATCTCACGTGTCCCAGGGTGGAGGAGGCTGTGGCCATGAGGTGACAAGGAGAGCGGTGGCTCTGGCACTGCACTGCTCCACGTCACACACTCCCACAGTCATCCCATCCCAAGTCCCGTGTAACATCTCCTGATTAAACCCAAAACGCAGTGGAAAGCGGGAGGGGTGGGCGCAGGTTCCATCCCCACAGCAGGTGCAAGGCTGAGCGCGCTGAGCTGTACAGCATTGCTCTGGTTATTGGGGAAAAACAAAGCAGCAATTATAAAATCTTCTGGAGAAGGCAGATCACAAGGCTCCAGGGACCTTGAGGAGCTGTAAGAAGGCAGGCAGTAAAACAAGCAGACCCGGGAATAACCCTTACTGAGGTGAAGCAGGTCATGGGGAACGGAGCAGCTGCAACACCTGATGGGCACAAAGGCATTCAGCACCTTGGGAGCATCCAAGAGCCCCTCCACAAGGGATTTTTGAAACTTGGGTAGAAAATTCTGCCTAAATGTGATTTTAGGCACCTATGCCCATTTCTGGGCCCCATTCCTCCAAAATCCAGAATTTATATCACTACTGTGCGCAGGTGGATACACACATCATCAATTTATTGCACATAGTTTCTAACCCGCTGGTGATTTCAGCTCAATTTGGCAGATGAGTAAAACTTTCAAAAAGAATTTGTCTTCTGGAAGTTTTGTGGAAATGGTTGGAGGAGAGAGATCTTATTTCTAGCCTGGGTGAGGGAAAGACTCATCACAGAGTCCACACTGCCACTGCTCAGGACATTTGGGCTCTTGTAACTTCTCTCCTCTCCAGACCCACCTGAGCAGGCACAGCAGCGAGGGGGCAGGACAGGAGGAGGGAACAGCAGTGTTGCATGTTAATGAAGTTGGGTAATAATAATTGTTTTATTTATAAGCATCCCCCACCCCTGTTGAATCGCTCAGGGCTCTGCACAACAACCACAAAAACAATTGCTCATTAATTAAAACCACACCAACCTCCCTGAGATTGCAAACAGATGGAAAAACACATCAGATGATATAATATCCCAGGAACTGGGAATGGGAAGGGACCACCTGTACCAGCCGGCTCGGGCAGGCAGAGGTTTGGCCTGTGCCTCCCTGGAGTCCCAGCCTCAGTGCACTCACCAGGACACCAGAAAACCTCTGGATCCTACAGGCTGCAATGTGTCCCCAGAAAAACCAGGAGAGCACTGCTCATGTCTTAAAGCCCTGCAGTATCCTGGAAATACCCAGAGATCTTGGAGGCACAGTATCAGTTCCTCCCATAAAAATGAAATAAAAAAGCTCTTCTTCCTACCAATCCTTCTGTCTGAGCTGGGATGGAAATGCCCCTGCTTCATCTCTGGGGAATCCCATCCTCGTCCTCAGTGCCGTCCATCAGCCTGGCACTGTCCACTCCATGCTGGAGGCTCTCCAAGGCTGCAAAATGGTCTGGGGGGAAAACCCAGAGGAGGTCCACAGGTGAACTGTTCATTGTGGAGTCTGCTGGGTCCTGTAAGTGCCTCCAGCTCGGGGCTGAGAGAAATACAACACGTGGACTTAACAAGTCCCTTCCCAGCCCTTCGGCTCCACACGTGTTTTTCATCTCAGCATCTCCAGCCACTCGCAAGCACCACTTACCTCCGGATCACCTGCACTAAATAAGGAAAGCACCATCCAATCCATCCACCCCAATAAACCCAGGAATCACCGAACCAGGCTTGGTTGTCTGTGATTTAATCAATGAGGCAACAGTGGAGTAAGAAATGTCACTGACAAATCTGTGATTCCCAATATCCGTGGGCTCCATCTCTCTCCCTGGAGGACAGAGCCCCAAGGCAGCCAGGACTGAGCTTTCCACCTGCCCTCCTTCCCCACACCTTTTCCACACTGCAGACCTTATTTGAAAAAACGTTCCTGCAGCCGTGTCCCTGGGGGCCCACGAGGGGCTGCCGATGTTTCCAGAAAGGTGAGGACGGGCTGAGCCGGCGCTCCTGACTCACGGAGGCAGCTGGAGACTCTCCCCAGCCAGCTGGAGGGTGGGAACAGCTCGTCGCAGGATGGGGACTCAGGGTGTGGGCTGAGCATCACCAGGGACCAGCCACATGTGGGGAGGAGCCGTGGGGCTGCAGCTCACGCTCGGCTCCTCCAGCACCGGGCACAGGGGAGTGACGGGTGCCGACCTCACAGCCCTGGGAAGGCCCCTTTGAGAAGAGGGTGAGGAAAGCCCTCTGGCTTCATATCTGCTGCAGGGCTGCAGCCCAGCTGGGGCTTTAGAGGAGGACAATTTGTCAGGACTGTCCAGCCCAGCTTGGCCAGTTGTGAGATTTCTCACCTCAAGGTGCCCGAGGAGGCGGCAGCAGGTGAGCCAAGGAAAGACCCCAGCCCCACACAGACCACAAGCAGCGCTCTGGGCACAGCCTGGGAACACTCAAGCCCTGATTTATGCTGCATAAATTTAGTCCTTTGCTTTTCTACAGCCCATTCATCCCTCCCCATTCTTACATTAGTGTGTTTTATTGAGCAGATGAACTTAAGGAGTTATTGAGGGAAATGCTGAGTGTGCCACCTTAGGCATCTGTGGCTACATCTTGGAGAAAAATCCTGAAAGAGCATTGGGGATTGGTTTGCAGGGGAAAGACTTTGTCTGCCCATCCTCCCAAGATGGTCTGGCAACATATTCCTGCCCTGCACATTGCACAGGGCCACCTTGTCCCCATCCTTGTCACTCAGGCTCTGCATGTCCCAAGAGCCCACAGACAGAGCCGACACCAGCGGGACATTTCCAGGGTGTTCCATGCTGACCAACACCTTCCACCCTGCAGCCGGGACACCTGGCAAATTCTTTGTCTGGAAAAGCTCCTGTTAATGTGATTGACCTCAGTTTCACCTGAATCCTTGTGGGAATACACCACGTGCTTTGCCTGGGGCCAGGGATTTCTCTTCTACCAAGCCTATGTCTCCCTGCTCATGAATTCTGACCCATTATGCCACATTCTCACCCAACCCGAGTGGTCCCCCTTGGACTGGCACACGACATTACATCCCTGGCTGGGTGGTCCTTATCACTCCTCTCTATTTCAGGTGCCAGGAGGAAGGGTGGAGCCATGCTGTGCACAACTTGCTCTCCAATGCCACGTCCTTCTCCACACGGATCTCCCTTGGAGAGGGACCAGATGTCCCCAACTCCATTTAGAGTCCGTGGGACACAAGGGGACCTGGGCCGTGGGAGGGCTGAGACGAGTCCCACGAGCTGCCGGGGATCTATGCCTGAATAGCAGAGGTCAGAGTCTGGCCCAGGGTTATTAATTCTCATTCCTCCGATGACATCCACGGCTCTGCGAGGCCACAGCACAGCTGGGGAGCTGCTGTCTTATCAGCTCTCACTCCTGGAAGGCTTCTCCAGCTCTTCTCCTCAAAGGCTGACTTTCTGACCCAACGCAGAGCTCCATGCAACCTCCGAGGAGCCAGTGGCCTATCTCAGGCCTGGATTTGTCCCCTCAGGAAATTACTGTGGGTCCTGACTGATCTCCAGCGGACCCATCCAAAAAAAGAATAATACAGCTTTTCTGCAGACAACTCTATCTTTGCTGCATACCAATCCCATGACAAACCAGCTGGCACGAGAGCGCAAGCACGAAAGCAATTTGGCTTCCCTCCTTCTTATGTTGACAGCTTTAAAGCCGCTCTCTTTAAACTCACCTCCCGTAGGTGGTTCGGCAGCAGAGCCAAAGGCTGTGATTACACTTCCAGAATGTTTGTTAGCTGCAGGTCCCCAGGCACTGAGTTCTGGAAAATATTTTTCAAGCAATGTCCTCAGGGTCAGAGGCAGGTTCTCTGGCTTGTTCCTGGCTGACTTCACACTGGGGTATGCACGCTGCAGCCAGTGTGTTTTTTAGGACTCACAGGCAGGCAGGCAGACCTGAGAGTCTCTCTGGGTGCCGATCCACTCAGATCCCATGGCGGAACCAGGAGGATCCGCTGGCTCCCCACACGCACAGCTGAGAACAAAGCGCCCACAGAGGCTCCCCGGGCCCGTCAGATAAGGGGGACATGACTTTCTGAATTTCATTACCCAAAGCTCTGCTCTACCCCTGCCTGCCTGGCTGGAGAGTCACAGCCTCCACAGCAAGGTGAAAAGGTTTTGGGATGTGTAGGGTGGGTAATAGAGGGGAAATTTAACTGCAGCAAGTGGGAAACAGGGTTAAACACCCTTTGGGCAGCCCCCCAGCACTGGGCCTGTGTCACTGGCCCGGGTCATCAATCTCCTCTCACCAGAAACTCTCCAGCCATGCCTCCAACTTGCAGTGCTCAGGTTAGATGCAAACACCCATGGAAGCAATTAGGACCTCCACCTTGTGCCATCTTAAGTCTCGGCAGCAGCACATTGATCACAGCTTCCCCAGCAGGGCATTTCTGCTCCTGGGTGAGAAGTGGGTTTGGAAGATGGGAACCCAGCTCAGGCTCAAAAAGGCTGGCCTGGGCTGGCTCATCCTCTCTTAGGAGCTGGGTGATTTTGTATCTTTAGGGCATGGTTTTATTCCTGTCAAACTCAATCACTGAAGTTAAACCTGTGCTTTAGTGCCGAAATGTTGTATTCCCACAACCACATCACCCCCCTCAAAAAAATCTTAAAAAAAAACCTTCCATGGGATTGTTTTCCTTAGAAAGAAGGGAAAGAGGTGGGGACATGGCAGAGTAGGAAGCAGCCCAGCAGATGCAGAGGTCCATGGCAGGGACAAGGGGTTTCTCCATGACATTAAAAGGTGGCACCCTCAAAACCTATAAAAAGAAACACTTTTCTACCCAGCCTGTGCAACCAAGCTCTTGAATTCCCAGCCTTGAAACTAAACAGTGTCTCATTTCACATACACCACCCAACGAGCCTCAGTGCTACCTCCCAAGCCTTAAGTCATATCACTGGTGACGCTGGAGAAGGGAATGAGAAAAAGGAAACAGGCTGACATATCTGATCCGCTGAAATCACACAAATGGCTCAGCTGAGCAGCCAATTTAAAGGGGAACAGCTCTGCACGAGCCACACGAGCTTTGGCTGTGCTGCCACAAGATCTCTGCTCCTTCATTAAACGTGGATGAAAGAGGTCAGACTATTCCTTGCCATGGGGATAGGGCCAGGCACCAGCCAAAGCAGCGTCCCAGGCATCTGAGTAATTTCAATTCAAAAATCCAAACATTAGTGCAAGGAGTCTTACGTAAAATGTGCTGCTCAATAGGATACAATGATGGCCACACACTTGTGGCTATTTGGGCTCAAAACCCTTGGCTTCTCCTTTGCAGCACTGAGACCCACATATGGAAAAACCCAGTGTCCCATTTCTCTCCTCTTCCAGTTCCTACACAAACAAAATATAGGGTTGAGGTTTTTGGTTTTCTGTTTGTCTGGTTTGGTTTTTTTTTTGTACTTTTAACTCTGTCAATTCTGTTCACATTCTTATGCAAAGAAGAGCAGAAACTTGTCAGCCAAACCAGAATTTCTCTTGGCATCATGAAGTCTATCTTCTGCATTTTGCAGTTTGGTCTTACCAACACCAGGTCTCTGGCTGCATATATTGAAGTTCTGGGTTTGCTTTCAACACAAAATTATCTCTGGGCAGAACCTGTGCTCTGACGTGTCACACTTGGTGCTGGAGCATGAAGGAATTAGTTGGAAGTGGGAAAAGTATTGAGATTATAGTTAAAATGCCCAAAGTGAAAGGCAGAGGCAAACTCTGCCAGGAAAGGAAGCTTTCCTGCCCCAAAGGCACTCTGACCACAACCCCAGAACTCACACAACACTGGTTCACCTCTCCCAGTTATCCAGTAATTGGGTGGGAGAATGGAGTGGGATCTCCCAAGAGCCTTGGGCACCAGGGGCTGCCTTTTATGCATGACTGACACATTCACCCACTCACAAAAAACTGTTTATAGGCAACCTGTGGCCTTCCAAAGATGCTAAGGTGGATCAACAGGCAGTATGCCATATCCTTTTTATTCCCTCCTCACTTATTTTCCACCGGTGTGTTTATTGAGCAAAGGAGCTCCATAAAGAGCTTGGATTTTATCTTCTGCAAGAGGGGATTTGACAGTCTGGTAGCTTGTAGCAGCCAGGAGTCATCCTCGAGTCCACCAGCGCGTGAAAAACACGTCCAGGCTCTCCAGGAGCCACACGAGCGCTTCCTCCTTACTGTAACTCACATTCAGAAGTGGTTTTTTTTTTGTTGTTGTTGTTCACAAAGTTTTCCTCTGGAGCGCTTCACTTAAATACGGATTGCTGGTGATATTCCTGACGTTTATTCATTGCATCTCTAATAACTATTAGTATTCAGGAGGTCACATTAAGAGCCTGGTGGGTTTCCAGCCGCAATTACCCTGCTTTGTTTTACTTGCTTGTCACAGAGCTGGTCTAGGGGGTTATGTTTGTTCTGCTGAAAGAAAGCTTTATGGCATGTTTCAGGCCTGACATTATGACACTGGTAGGCCAGACAATCTGTCGTTGGAAAGAATTTCTGCAAATCCCCAAAGTTTTTCTGCATTTCTATGCTGTCATCTAAAAAGCAGCATCTGCTCTGTAAGGCTGCCAAAAGAAGGTCATATTTTTATTTTTACCAATAAAAGGAAAGGACGAGCCTGCGGTTCAGGCACTGGATGAGCCTTTGGGCAGCCTGGGGTTTGCTTCCCAGTTGAGCCAAGACTTTGGGCAGTTGGCCCAGCTGGGGATGGGTACCTTTCCGTTTGGAAAGCAAAGAAGTGCTTTCCTTCCACCTCTCAGAGCATCAGAGAATCATAGAATTGTTAGGATTGGAAGGGGCCTTGAAGCTCATCTTGTTCCGCCCCCTGCCATGGGCAGGGACACCTTCCACTACCCCAGATTGCTCCAAGCCCTGTCCAACCTGGCCTTGGACACTTCCAGGGATCCAGGGGCAGCCACAGCTTCTCTGGGCAACTGCTGCCACCAGTTTTTTCAGATGGGTTCCCCACACCTCTCCATGCCCTTAATGTCCTTTTCTAGTGTGGCTTTGGGCTGGAGTCACCTTGCTTGGTGCACAGACTGAGGGTGAAATGGTCCAAGATCACAGACACCACCACTGGTCCCTGCATCTCTCCCTCTCCTCATTTGGTCCTGCTCCCTCTGGTTCCTCTGCACCTACCTGTTCCCAAACTGCAGCATCTCTTTTCTTTTTTCCCTTGCAATAGATGCCTTCCTCCTAAATTAGGATTTTCCTCTTCACTTGGCTTTGCCACAGCTCTGGAAACAAACAGCGCACATTAAAAGTGTTTCTAAGGGAGTGTTATTTTCATGCCATCTTCGCTAATGGCATCTCTGTTGGAAACTGTCAGTTGAATGCTGTTTGACACATCCCTGGCTGTCACACGCGGAGGAGAGCCAGAAAACGGGAAACCTTCTTTCCAAAGGAGATGAGATTTCAATGGAAGTGTCAGTTTTTAACTTAAGTCTTCTCAAATATTACATTCACAAAAAAGAATTCACCAACAGCTGCACTTCTAAGAGACCAAGGGACTGATTACATCTGTCATGTGGATAATATATTGCCCTTTGAATGATAGGTGTGTACATGAACTTGCAGAGCCTCTACGACCAATGAAGGGACTTCAAAGGTGGTAGTGGGTGGCAGTGGTGGTGGTGGGCTGGGCTGGAGGCAGGGGAGAGCCCGGGGCATTCACTACCTCAGGTGTTTTCAATAAATCTCATGTACTTCACACAAAGATGCTTTAAAGCCCCTTGACAGCCTCAGCATTTTAACACCTATTTTCGATTATGCAACAGCCACTATTTGTAAACAGGTCAGGAAAATGGTATAAGTGAGCTGCATTCGTATTTTAAACAGAAAGCACAGCACTTCAAATGCAAATAGGAGACATCCTGTCTACGAGAAGTTTAGCCAATTGCTTGATGCATGTGGTTTCAAAGATGGTTGACTTCCATCCAAAAGACACAGATGGGATGACTTAGACACAAACAGCTTTTAATTTACCACTTATGTTGCGTCTTTACTTTACCTGCTGCTCTTAGAGCAATAAGGCTGAAAACACAGACCTAGAAAGAGCATTCCTGGTTAGAGCTCCTGGTTAGACACGTGAGGAAACTGTCCTTGAAATGGCCCTGCTGCACTGAAACGCCACAGTTTCCACAGCTAAAAAACCCCACAGAAATCAAGCAGAGCAGACCAGGCCCCCTGTGCAATGGGCAATCCCTTGTTTAATTTAAAATACAGTCCAAAGGTTCAATATTTTAGCACTGAGGGACAGAGCTGTAGCTGAAATACCCTGCAGGATTCAGTGGGATATCCTTCTTCTGTTCTCTTCCCTCAAAACAGTGGCACAGCTTTCATGCAAAACCTATTAAGAAACAGGGTGACGTTTCACACCATTTAAGTATTAAGGCAGATGGGTAATTCATACTCAAGATATCCAGATACTTTGAGGGGTGATCCAAAGTCTGCTCAGCTCCACAGAAACCTCTGTGATCTCTGGATTAAGCCCAGCAGGCATCTACCAGAAAGGGCAAAGAAAAAGCCAGTTTATTCAGTTGCACTAAAACAGACAAAATAGATAAAAATAAAACGTATGAGTTACCAGTCCACGTGTCTACAAGGGGCATAAGTTTCCATCGACCTCTTTGCCTCAGGGACATGAAATAATTGTGATTCCTATGTGCCAAAAAAGCCCTGTGTAAATATTGCTCATTGCTAAACAAAACAAAAGGTTGTTTGACCAAATCAGATGTGACAAAACAAAAAGAACACCACAAGGAAGTAAACATGTGAAGTCCACATTTTCTGAGGGACTCTTGAAAAATGCTCTAAATGAATATTTTGGAGCTCGGTTTTGTGCAGGTGCTAGGAAGTTTTATACTCAGAATGCCTGGAATATTTTCTCCACTACAGGGAAATTAATGAATACTAGTGCGCCGGAGTCTTTTGTGCCAATACTAACCATTAACTTTTGGCTTCAAGCCACAACTGTCTACTTCGCAGTGGATTCTGCCACCAAGGGAAAGGTCATTACAGGCCTGTGCTTTCTTCTCGTTAGTGAGTTCCAAACTAATTAACAGAAGTTGTTCAGCAGATGGTTCCCTTTCTGTCAGCAAGTACCTACAGTTTAATGGGTTCTGCTGGATTCCTCACCGTCAGTGGGTGAGGCTGGAAGGAAAATTAAAATGTATCATCTTTGATCCACCCATTTGTAATTAGTTCTTAGGGTTTTTACATAATAGCAAATATAAAGGAGGTGGGAGAGGGGAAATGAAATCATTACAAACCCAGAGATCGGCAGCAGCCATGTAAAGCTGTGGTTACGCTATCCAGCGGCATCTCCTCGCTGCACAGCCACACAGGGGTTGTAATTGTTTCAGCTGGGGATTTGAAGATTTACTAATTGTATGTTTTTCAGCGTCCTAGTCTGGAGATTCAGCAGGAAACCACAAAAAAAATAGGAGATGCCTGTGTTTGTAAACTGACGGTGATGATCCCTTCGTGCCCTTGCAGCAGCCAGAGGCCCAGGCAGGAGAGGATGAGCAAGCAGCCAAACTCTGCTGCAATCCAGGGGGGAAAAGTATCCTTGCCCCAGGAGTTTACATTGTCAGCAAACAAAGACTGGTCAGGAACTGGGATCACTATCTTCATTTACAAAAGGAAAACCAAAACTCCCATCAAGGATTTAAGGGTTGCCTCTTCCAAAAGCCCGGAGCGTTTTCCATTCCGTTAGAAGCGCTGGGGTGTGGGCAGCTGCAAATCCCAAGGGATCAATCTCACCTGAGCTCAGCTGTGCAGCCCAGACCCCCTCTGCTTCATCCAGAGGGTCTGAGTCACCCTGCAGGGGCTGGGCCTCTCCATCTCCTCCGGCTGCTCAAGACATCACACTGACAGAAACACTCCAGTTTCCATGGAAAAATAATAAAAATTAGCCCATCCTAATTATTATTGTCATCACTTCTTCTGTTCATAGCTCCACTGTCATAGGGCACAGGAACATTCAATGTGACAAGCCAGGACCCCACTTCTGTGCATTTTTTCCTAGCGCTGTCGCAAAAGAGATTTTAAAGGAGGTTTTTCAGGAGGTCCAGGGTGCACCTCTGTGCTTTGGTTGCTTCCTGCAAGCACGGGACAGAGCACAAAATTCAGCACACAAAGTGCAACAAAGGAAACATCAGCAACCTGTGCAAAGCTTCTTGATACTGAATGGGAAGTGGCAAATGGCATGGGAACAGGAGAAAGGACAAAAAGGCTGGCAGGAATGGGATTGGGAATTTCGGGGACTGTCTAGAAATGCACTGTGTTGTGACATGGTGAAAGCCACACGGTGGATCAGAAAACTTTGCAAGAGCTTTCCAGGTGGGCCGCAGCGGTTGTAAGAGACAGAGGCCACGCTGAGATAGGAAGAGCTTGAGCAGAGTTGCAGCTCCACTGGTGGGCAGAAGAAGCCACGTCTTCAAGGAGTGCTGAAAAAATATATTCATAGAATCACAGAATAATTCAGCTTAGAAGGGACATTTAAAGCCCATCTTGTCCATCCCTCTGCAACAAGCAGGGAATCTTCAGCCAGATATGGTTGCTCAGATCTTGAAGACTTCCAGGGATGGGGCATCCATCACCTCTCCGGGCCACCTGTGCCAGTTCCTCACCACCCTCACTGTAAAAACTTTCTCCCTTATATCCAATATTCCTGTATTCTTACATATATATTCGTAAAGTGAGGAAAGTCTGTTCCCACTGGCTGCACTTTAAACATGCAAAGACTTCACAGCTGCCTGAATGCCTGTAATAGGACTGGGAATTGCAGGAAACCAAGGAAATCCAGAGGGACATTTGGGATCATTGCACTGAGGACTTAGTTAGCTAATGAGCGTGTCTTTGACATTGTCCTCTGTAGCTACAATTTGAAGACAATTCTCTTCTTTTGTTTCTGGGAGGAAAAAAAAATATCCCTTAGGGACCTGTGGTATTGTTTAAAAAAATTACAAAATTTCAAAAGGCTTTTTACTGAAAAAGTAAAACTAACCTAACTCTTGTGTCCATGCACGTAGAGGAGAGGATTTTGGGAATGGTTCTGAGCTTAGTGAAGCTGCAGCAGTAACCACAGGACTTCATTCAGTATGAAAGGAAAAAGCAGTCACACATAGATGTGGTTTCAGGGAGCTAAGAAAGGAGAACCCCCCAAAAAATCAGCTACACAGGGCAGAAAAGATAGGCAAATCAAAGCATCTCTGGTAACAGGGCTTTGAAAACTCTGAATAAAAGCCTAAATAGGACAAAGCAGTGTCTACAAGAGGCACTGCAAGCAAGAGGCCATCATATACTTAATCCCAAGCGCATTCTCGGCTCTCCACGCTCACAAGGAGCTCTTGCCTCCATTGCTTTCACCTCCCAATGCACGTGAGCTGTTTCTTCTCCAAATAAACTCATTCTTCAGGAGGAAGGGTCTCATGAGATGGCAGGTCTTGCAGCAGTGTCCCTTGTCCTGCCTGAGCGCAGTTCCTGGGCTGCTCTGGTCGCAGTCCTCTGAGGCTGGAGATGAAGGAACGAGCCATCAACTTCCATATGGAGTCAAAGCCACTAGAGGGAGTCGATGTGTTTGCATGGTTCACACATCCATTCATCTTCCCTTTCTCACTCTCCCCTTGGAAGAGAACGGGAACAGAGAGGGAGGAAAACACACCGGGAAGCTGCTCAGGACATTGCTCAACTCCCACTGGTGAACGCTGCAGTAGCTCCACTGACTTCAGTGTTTCCAGTGAGTGGGATTGCTCTGGGTTTCCAGCCGTGTAACTCAGCAGAAAATGATCTGTTGGAGTCCCCAGGAATGTTTATGTAAGTCTCAAGATCCCACCAGGAGAAGCAAGGGAAAAATGAGAGTCCAAAAAAAGTTGGATGGTGGAGGTGCTGGAAGGACTACGCAAACTGACAGGGAAAGGCAGTAGGAATTATATGGGTTGGGTTTAGGGGGAAGGCTGAAGTAAGGGACAGGACTTTTTGTGAAGAAAAGGTTGTTATAAAAGCGTCAGGCCGTCCAGCACCACTTGCTCTCCACGGCCAGTGTGGGAGGAAGGGCTGGTGGCTCACACCCTCCACCTCAGGATCCAGAAGGACTCGCCCTTGTGTCACTGCAGAAAGCTGAGGCAGAAAACCTCCTGAGATCCCCCAGCCCTGCATTTCCACCAGTTACTACTCTGTGAACCACAACCTAAAGGCAAGGAAGTGTGTACCAAAGGTGGAGGCGTGCAGTTTTCCGTGATCATCCACACATCCAGCCTTTTGGAATTCCCTTTTGGAATGACCACTGTGATTAGCAAAGAGGCAAGAATGTCCTTTGGCACATGGAGTTCATTGAAAGCCAAGGGGCCATTTTTCCATCTTTTCTTCCATGCTTCAGGACAGCCAAACTGCGTCCTCTCCTGAGGGAGAGCGTAGACCCCTGTCCAGCTCTGCTTCCCAAACTGGGACCTTCACAGCAGGGAGGAGTTGCTCTGCCTGTTCATTGCCACCATGGTACTGACATAGAATCATGGAATATCCTGAGTTCAACCCACAGGGATCATTGATCCAACTCCTGGTCCTGCACAGAACAATCCCAACAATCCCACCCTGTGCCTGAAAGCATTGTCCAAGTTCTTCTGGAGTTCTGGCAGCCTTGGAACTGTGACCATTCCCTGGGGAGACTGTTCAGTGCCCAATCACCCTCTGGGGGAAGAACCTTTCCCAAGTATCCCACCAGAACTCTGTAAATGTGGTTTAAGCAGCAAGTTTTGCACACTCAAGCAAGACTTTCAGACAGAGAACCCCTCCTTATACCCCAGTCTGGGCTCTCAGCACATCAGTGTCCTCTGCAGGTTGTCTGCAGCAGTTGATGATGAAAGGATGTTGGCTGAAAGCTGCATTTATGAGCACCCAAAAAAGGGTCTGGAAGCACAACTGCAACTTTCCTTACTATAAATATTAAGTAATCTAATTGTTCTGCTTTTATGAAGGGAATTCAAGCCGTTCAGGGAAGAGATGTCAGGAACGTCTTCATGACAAATGGGGTTTTCATCAGAATATGACAATTCCAAACTGGAGTTCCTGGAGGGATGTACCAGTTTCAACCAAATTTTTATCTTGAGAAAAGTTGCTTGGGTCTAGCTCATTATCCCTCATGAGTTAAAGGCTGTCCTGAAAAGCCCTTCAGTGGGACTCAAGGAAATGCTCTTTGCCTGGCGTTTGGAGTCACATCCATTGCTCCCCTTGTCAAGGCTCAGCTGATGTGCAGCAATTCTCATTAATCTAAATGTGCATCTAAGCTTCTCCAAAAAAACCTTTTAAGTCTCCTTGCAAGTCAACACCTTAAGCCCCTTTTTTAGGCATGCAATAATCAAGATGAGGAAAATACAACCAGTAAAGCAGAGTTAGAAAAAGCCAGGGAACTAAATTGCAAAAAACTTTCTCTCTTTTTTTCCTTTTTATTCAAATGCAACATTCGATCAAAACTAAGTGTCACAAACATTTCAACACCACAGTAGCATCATCTGTCTGTTCCCAGCAGTGGCCATCTGTAACCATGCTGTGGTTGGACCAAAATATTTGATTTGAAGCGATGCAGGACCTACCACGCTGAGCTCCTCACCCTTGAATGGTCATTCCAGTTTTAACACAAATAAGTAAACCTGAAATGCTAATCCACCAGCTTTCCTCAGTGAGAGCTGTGCTTCCAGTTTGCTTAAGGAGATTTTCTTTTGAGAGACCTTTATCTTTCTATCTGAAAGCTTCCGTGTTTGCCGGGATGCTGGCACGACAGAGTGACTGCACTCGAGTTCCCCAAATAAAGTACTGACAAATTTATTGTCTGCAATAATATTTTCCTACCTCTGTGAGGTGGGTTGAACCTATTCCACTTTCCCCTTAGTAAAAAACAACACTGATGGCGGTAATTTATGTTTCGGTCAAGGCCAAGAGGACTAATTAGAGCATATTAAGCTGAACTGTGCAGGCAGTTCCTGCTCTTCTCCTGGGTACAGATCCCATATGCCACAGGCATCCTCCTATCCATGTCCATGAATGGCTGTTCACAGGCTGCAAAGAGCATTTTGCTAACAGACATTTGTGCAGTTCCTTAGTAGGAACTTCCACTGTTTCCGGGATTCCTTAATCATTTCCCTAACAACCACGGATAACAAACGTGACCTTCCTGTGAAAAATTAGGCCAGGTCTATAAACATGTTATTAAGAATAAATGAAGCTTTTAGGAGAAGGGGTTAGTTGGGGGTCTTTGCTGGGCTGTTAGCCCCTGGAAACTTGAATGTAAATAGAAAACAATTAAAACTCCAGCCCCAAAGGATGCTGCTCTCAGCCAGGGAGGCTGTAATTAGGTTTCTGCTGCGGTTAATCGCTTCTAAAGTGAGTGATCATAAATTACAAACGTGTGCAGAATCCTCCCAGAGCATGGCCTGAAAAGCTCCTCTGAGCTGGCTTGGGAAATGGAGAGGAGAGGAGAGGAGAGGAG
>VZTJ01004385.1:400390-431235 GCA_013397795.1 Orthonyx spaldingii | reverse complement strand
GGAGAGGAGAGGAGAGGAGAGGAGAGGAGAGGAGAGATTTTTCTGTCTTTCCTGCTCTTCCAAGTGTATCAGGCAGGCTTCTAAATCAATGTTGAAATGGGAGGCTTAGGCTAAACCAAACCCCAGGATTGCTTCTTTTTCTTTAAATACACAGGCATGCACACACACATGCATGCATAGTTACTTAAGTGAAGAAAATGTACCTCCAAACATCATATTTAATTTCATTAGCTACTGTTGCTTTCTTGGAATCCACTTATAGCACATGAAGATAAACATTCTCCGAGTGATAAGGGTGTGTTTATAAACTTTGTTTGGGATGAAAGAAGCCCTAACTGGTGTGTTTTTATAGTAGGGTTAATGGTGCTTTACTAATCCTTTGCCTGTGACCAAGAAACACAGACATCTTGACTTTCCTGGGAGACGTGGATGCATTTTCCTTCTTCCCGGGCCCTCGGCGTGCAGCTGCAAGACAATGAACCACCCCCAGCTCCGCGAGGGTGATTTGTGAGGCAGCAGCATCACATTCCTGGGCCTTCACCACCAGCCACTCAACGTTCCCAGAGTGCCGAGTTAATTCAACACATTGTTATTTTACAAATTTGCTTTGTTTTGGGGGGGCCTTTTTTTTTTTTTTTCCCCAGAGAAAACCACCACAGCAAATGCACTGCAGCTTCCAGGCTGTCGTGCAGGTACTGCCTAAGCACCCAGCATGTCCACCTGGGACCCCCAGTCTGTTGGAGGATTTCAGGCCAATGTCAGGCACATCGGACAGGGAAGGCTCCAGCCTTATTTTTGTTGAGTTGGCCACTTCACCTACACCCCTCTCGCACAACTCATCGCCCGTGGCCGCGCTGCCCTCAGCTTCCTCGGCCACATCCTTTTGGCTGCTCTGCTCCAGCTCCTCGCTGCTCAACTGAATTGGAGGCTTCCTCCCCCTGCCAGCCCCTCTGCGTGGTGTAAAACCCAACCTTCCCAAAAGGTCAGGGCTCTCTGTTTACCCGACCTTCTGTTTCGAATTTGGGAGACAATGGCTCGCGGGGAGCCGAGCGCGGGTGATTTGCCGCAGTGCTGAGTCACGGGAGTCCAAGATGGATTTTCTGTTAATGCCGACGCACAGCCCTAATTATGGCAGTATTCAGAATTATCCTTGGACCAGGGAGTGCTACAATGCTGAGAGAAATGGAATGCTGGTGCCCTTGAACATCCACCACATCACCTACATGCCATGGGCTAGGGAAGACTCCAGAAGGGAAGAGTGGTCGTCACTTCTATCAGCTTTCCAGCTGGATATGATCACAGAAACATAGGATCATAGATTCACAGACTGGTTTGGGTTAGAAAATACCTGAAAGCTCATCTTGTTACAACCCCTGCCATGGGCAGGGACACCTTCCACTATCCCAGGTTGCTCCAAGCTCTGTCCAGCCTGGCCTTGGACACTTCCAGGGATCCAGGGGCATCCACAGCTCCTCTGGGCAGCCTGTGCCAGGGCCTCACCACCCTCACAGCCAAGAATTCCTTCCGAGTATCCCATCTAACCCTGCCTTCTGTCAATAGGAAGCCATTCCCCCTTGTCTTGTCACTCCAGGCCCTTGTAATGCTTGAGTTCAGAAGTTCTCTTTCTGGAGAAAGCTCAGAAAGGAGCAAAGGATTCATGGGGAGGCTAGAAAGGAGAACAACAAAGATAAAAAGCAATCCACAGGCATAACTTTGGAGCATGAATGTCTCTTAGGAACTGGTGGTGATGGGAGGACATTTCTGTAGGTTAGTCTGGTTTTGTCTCATGGAAAGTGTTCTGCTTTCCTATCAAGCTGTTTTCAGAATCCAGATCCTGTGAAAGCCAAGAGCTGTTGTAACCCACAGTTCATTCTTGTCTCTCCCTGCTACAAAAAATAGTAGCCCAGATTTTCCCCCTCTCATAAAATAATGCCCAGTTTATCTAAAGGTTGCAGTGAAGCAACCAGTACTCTCTGCAGATGCCCTCCTTCAGCAGACTTGTCTCAGCACACAAATGTTTCTCAAATCAGCAGTGGATGGATGGATGGATGGATGGATGGATGGATGGATGGATGGATGGATGGATGGATGGATGGATGGATCAGAAGGTGTGATTCTCCCTCCATGATCTGTCAAAAGCTACTTCTGGAATATCCCTAATGGGAAACATTCAGGAATAAAAGCCAAATAAACATGAGGTGGAAGAAAGGGGAAAAAACCCCAGACCTAGAATCATGGAATCATTGAGGTTGGAAAAGACCCTTAAGATCATCAAGTCCAGCCATTCCCCAGCACTGCCAAGGCCACCACTGCCCCATGTCCCCAGGTGCCACATCCACATGGCTTTTAAATCTCTCCAGGGACAGGGACACTACCACTGCTCAGAGCAGCCTTTTCCAGTGCTTGACAACTCTTTGCATGAAGAAATTTTTCCCAATATCCAACTTAAACCTCCCCTGGTGCAACTTGAGGCTATTTCCTCCTGTCTTGTTGCTTGTTACTTGGGAGAAGACACTGAACCTCACGTAGTTACAAACTCCTTTCATGTAGTTGTAGAAAGAGAGAATGTCTTTCCTCAGGCTTCTTTTCTCCAGGCTAAACCCCATAAATCCAAGGACTTTGTAGAACTGAAAAGGTTTTCATCCATGTTACTTTATTTTAATGACTTTCCTGCTAAAGGTTTGAAGCAAAGCATGGGATACTGCCCATGGCATAATTTCATAACGAATTCCAGCATGGAATTTTGAATGTGCCACTTGTTGCTGTGCAGTTGGAGGCTCCTTCTCTCTGGAGGCCTCGTTCTGCCTGTGAAACACAATAACCTTCAACTTTTCTCACCAGCTGGAGGCAATGCATGTTCATATTGCCATAGGCCCCAGAGCATCTAAACCTTTTGCTTTGGAGCAAAGTCCTGCAGGAACACGGCCAGCCCAGAGGAGACTGTGAGAAATTCTGTCCTCTGGAGAGTTCTGTTTATTTTAAGCAAAACAGCTAGTTTACATGTTGGCCTTTTAAGCAAAATACTCTGGTTCATTCTGCCTTGGATTTAGTTATGTAACCAAATCGCTATGTTTTTTAAATAATCTGAATGGAATTTGCAACACTGCCTCCCAAGGGAAAGGGACCGATTCTGATTTTCCAGCTGATGCCCTCACACAGGTGAGACTTCACCTTCAGTGCACTTATGCTTGGGGACTGCATTGCTTATATCTGCCTTGCACCCAAGACTCCTGAGGCCTGGGGAAATGGAAGGGGATAGACTAAAGATACTGAGCAAAAGAACATCAGAGCCAGGTCCTGCTGCAACACCCCTGAGCCCTGGGCTGTCTTCTCGCTGGCGTTGCCTCCTGCCATGACTCTGGGAATGATCCAAGGTGACTTGAATGCTGCCTGTCTCTGGCAGTGTGACATTCCCAGGAGGTGGTAGACTCAGCCTTTGAATGACCCAAGCCCTGGCCCATGGCTTCCTGCCTTCCACACCAGCACTAGGCCCTGTCCCTAGGCTGTGTCACCTGGCAGAAGGGGTCATGGGGCTTAGAAATGTGCCATGTCTGGTTTAAATTCCCGGTTATGGAAGGTCTGTATTTGGGGCTGAGGCATCCTGGGGAGTAGTGGATGAACACGGGTGTCAGGAGTCCTTGGCTACTACTTTGGGGCTGATTCACACTCTGGTTGTGAGTCCCCTTCATGTACTATCTACTGAAGTCACTATTTTGATCAAAAGTCATTATTTTGGTTACTACAGGACACCAGTATCATATTTGTCAGCCTCTGTACTTTTTGCCAGCCCAGAATGAGGTCTGCTGTCACAACTGCCGCTGTCTGGGTAAAACTAGAACACAGAATTTCTGGAAAACTTGCTTTTGTGAGATTTCCAACTCAAATTAATGAGTTGTGGAGAAGCACAGCCTTTGATGTATGTACAAACACCATCAAGCTCCCAGCCATCTTGAACTCAAAGAACTCCTAATCCTCAATCCCTTCCCTGCAATTAGAGCAAGGACAGTTGGTGCTCTCCATGGCCAATAATGCCATGTTTTGGCTCGGAATTGTCTCTGCCAGCAAGGAGCTGTTGTGTAAGTTAGAAGTCCATGTGTGGTTAGCTGCAGCTCTGGATTTTTGCAGTGCCTATTTATACAAATTGGATTGACTTTGAGTTCTACAGCTTAATTTATTTTCTGTCACAGTATTGTGCGAGGGAGCAAAGCCTCAACCTTTCAACCAATCCTTACACTGTCAGTGCAAGATCCAAGGCTAAATTTCCTATGGATATATATGAATCTTGACATGGCAGATGGCTCTATCCTGTGTTGAATTATGGAGTATATTGTAACATACATAGTTCCTTGATAGACCTTAATTATTCCAGAGGAGGGAACCAGTATGGTTTAGGCTGAAAATATGCTCTGAACAAATTTCCAGGCTCCAAAACTTATCAAACACCCATTAATGCCACCATAGAAGACGACCCACTTAGGCGATGTGCATAAAGAGGAAATAAATAGAAAACTTTGGGGTGGAAAACAAGGAACATGAATATCATGGATCAGTTCCTCTTGGATGGCATGATGGGGTTCTTCACCTCTTCCCCTGGAGCCACAATGAGTTGATTTCAGCAGGAGGAGCACTGCTGCAAACTTTCCCTCCCCTCCATCTGCTCCCTTCCCTCCCATCCCTCATTATTCACCCTCCCCCTCATGCAGGGACAGAAGGTCCTTGGCAGGTAAAAGTGGGATGTCCTTTCCCACCAACACCAGTGGTCACTTTGTTCTTCCTCTTTCCAGGCTGTGTCTGCAAGACTAGAACATTCCTACAGCAACTCAGTCCGTCTGTCTTGCTCCCACATCCACCACTGTGGTCAAGGACTCAGGAAATGAAGGATTTGGGGTCACTGCTCCAGAGCCTGGCCCTGTAACAGACCTGGCATCTCCTGTCCTCCTCCTGGGTAAGCCCAGCACCCGGGCCCGTGCTTTCCTCGCCTTGCCTGGCCCTGTTCCTCCAGGCCAGTGTGCTTTGGCTGCTGCTCTCTGAGCTCTCGGGTTCTCAACCCGGAGTTATTTCAGGCAGCGCTGCTCGGTTTCTCTTCCAAGGGCTTATGAAACGCTCTTCTGGGACTCTTCACCTGACTCATTGTTTCCTTTGCCACCCCACGCTGGGAAGCACCGCCTTGCCGATGACTTCTTTGGGAAGCTCCTGAGGAGAAGAGAGCAAGAGGCGCCAGGCAGAATCTTTAACCCCCGGGTTTATCTCCACGGGCTCAGGAAAGTGGGGATTTTTCTGCTTTTTCTTTTCTTCTCAGCAGTTGCCCGACTGTAGCTCCTCACTTGGAGGAGATTTGCAGTCACTGAGCTGACACCCGAACACACACTTTGGCCACCTCGCAGGCCAGACTGAAGCACTACAATAGGGACCACGCCGTACTTAGCGGGACACGCCAAAATTGCTAAATGCCGTCTAACCACACCCATCATCAAAGGCCCGAACGCTCCCATTGCATCCGCTCAATTACAAACCACAGAACGACTTTGTTTCAGTCAATGGCAAACAGTCGGACATGGAAGCCACCCACCTTCAAAGCCCTTCTGTTTGTCTGTTTGTTTGTTTGTTTGCCATCGTACTCGGGCCGGCTTTTCCCGCCACCTTCCCACTGCGTGTGTCGGAGCAGCCCCTCATAAACGTGAACACGCTTCTCATTTCACATCTTTTCCCTGCAATTTCTGCCTTTCAGCAGGAAGCAAGGAAATGGCTGCTTGGTGCAGACAGAATTAACCCTTTTTCTTCCTTGCTGATGGTCTGAAGTTTTCCCCCTAGACACTATTTTTATTTTAAGAATTTGTTTTCCCCTGAGACCCTCAAACAAAATATTTCTCAGCTTTGAGGCCAGTGATTTCAAAGTAAGGACAAATATGGTCCCAAATCTACAAACTCTTTTCTGTCTAACATATTATTCCTTCTCAGCTGCTCCTCTTCTTATAAATCACAATACCTCTGATAAAGAGAACAACCAATTCTTCTGCAGGAAGGCAGACAAGGACCCATCTATATATTAATAAATACAGGCTTCACAAAGATGTCTTATGACCTCCATCTACATGTTTTTAGCCCAGTTTCTTGCAAGAACAAGGCCCTGTTTGATCAGATTACATGTCCATCTGCCCATCACTCTTCACCAATTACTGTGGAATTCCCTGCCATTTTCTGGTTGGGTCTGATGAGATCTTCAAGATGTTAAGTTCCTACAAGGTCAGTGAAAAAATAAAAGGGTGGCCAGAGAGAAAAGTTGAAGCAGGAGATCAACTCTTATGAAACCTCATCAAATCCACATGGGCACTCACATTGAAATCACAAAGCCATAGGAAACCAAGGCTTATTAATCCCATTGCTGATGGAACAGCTCAGATTTTCTTTCCATTTCTGTTTTTGTTTGCCTGCTTGTTTGTACATTTGCTAGAACAAATAACTCACTCTTGTGGAGCACTACAAACTTCACAGATACAACCCAAACACAGTTCTGGGTACAAATACTCAGGAATTTGGGAGTCTTCCATCCAGACCCACATCCAAACCATCCCAGCTGAGCTCCATAAGAAGTAACACAGGCAAGGAAAAACTTGTCTGAGTCTGCTCTGACTTTTGGTGTCATTCCTCTGTGGGGAACCTGGCTATACCCTGATCCTGCTTTTCCTGGTAGATCCCACAGATCTGATAGTACAGCACAGGTGAATCCATACCTGGGATATCAAGTCCATTTTGGGGCATTCCCTCAGGTCTTGGAGCTCAAGGTGTTCTGATTTAACATCAATAGAAAAGCCTTCATTTGAAGGTGCTGGAGCACTGGGCCCGGTCACTCAGGAGGTGGTGACAATCTCCCTCCTTGGAGGTTTTAAAGTCTCAGCTGAAGCCATCACTGATCAGGTCCCATTCCAAGCAGAACCTACAGACCTTCAGAAAATCCTTCCCACCAATATTTCTGTGATTCTGGGAATACATCCAATTTGTTTTCCTCTTTATCATGCTTTGTCTGGGCTGGATTGGTTCAGTAAAACCCCCTCCTCTACCTACAAATGCTCTGTGACTGGATTTTCCAGGTTATAAAATACCTGTTCCTTGGATAAAGAAGACATCAGAGACCAATTTCTGCCTGCCCTTTCTTGGCACAATAGTGTAGAATAGCACTGGGGATTTGTTCCTCACCCTCTTTGAACATTTTCACAGCTTCATTTGTGTGTTCTCAGAGTTCACAGCACCACAACTTATGGCAATCAAGAGCTGAATACATCACCCATGTTAGCTCTCAAGAATTATTATTTTGAGAGAAATGAGGCTCCTGCACTTTCCCTGTCACGGGCTGGTCCTTAGCACTGAATTTAAAGTGGAGGGAAAGGGCCAGAATCATCTGTTAGCTCCGAGAAGCATTTTCAGCTCATTAATCTGACTTTTCACAGCCCAGCTCCTGTCCCATCTCTGAGGCATGAGACCATGTGTCACAGAAATATTTATGCCTAATAGCAATGAAACCTTGAAAAGTAAGTCATAGGCAAAAAACGCAAAAGTGCTCATGAAAATTGAATTTATCTTTCTTTTTAGTATGACAACAAAACTACCTGGGAGTGTGAAAGCTGTGAATATCCCACTGAGCACATCTATGTCCAGCAGTGCCCACTCTTGAACAACATATGCCCAGTTCCATTTTGGAAAAGACTTCCCATTTCAGCAGGTCAAGGAGATAGTAAGGATGTTGCTGATTCAAGAAGTCTCTTAAAGAGCATGGAAATAGGTAACATAACCCCAAATCTCTGCTTGCTATATGGATACTGAGGCCTTCAGTTCTGATGATTAATCAGTATTTTTCTCTTTTACCTACTGAAATAAGCAAATAGCTCCAGGGTCAGCTATGAGCACTTACCCTGCCCGTAATCCTGATTTGTGAGGCAGATAGACAATGAATTTAAAATTAGAAAGGGCTAAATATTCTCAGATTCAGAATATAAATTTCATTTAAAGTCAGTTTGCGATTGCTAAAGACTCCGATTCATTAACTAGCTTGTCTGAATATTGTCATGAAAACCTAAGCTTTATTGAGTGCTAAAAGCCTTAAAAAAGATGGAAACATATGAAAATAAGAACATAAATTCCCTGCCACCACCACCACCACTCCAAGTGCAAGAGAGAACCAAACCATAACAATGGGTTCATTACAAATACTCTGTCATTTTGCAATAACCAAGCACTTAAAATGTTCTTGGTAGCTGCTCTGAGGATGCCATTTTTTCATTATGAGTCGTACTTAGTGCATAATTTATAGCTGGCAGGCCAGGGATAATCCTACAGTGTGAATGTGCTGTGAGACTGCTGTAATTACACCAGAGCTGTGGTTATGGGCCTTGTGGAACTGATACTTCTTTTTAATTGTGGCGGTGATAAGATCAAATCCAACACCGTGTATCTCACTGGAAGGGCTGTGGATGTAACCGTAGCTGCCAGCTGCCCTCCTGGGCATCTGCTGTCCCTCCAGGAGCCTGTGGATAAAGGGATGACTTTTCCCCCAGTCTTGCATCCCCCAAACCATCAACCAGTTAGAGCCTGGCCTCACTGGAAACAGCAATACAGCACGAGCGATTTAAAGGAATGGGATAAAACCAAGGAAAACATCCAGATGTTTCTTTTCCGTCGCTTTTGGTCTGTGCTCCGTTTTCTCCAGTAAGTCACTAAAACACTTTGATGTGAGAATTTTATATTGGTGATGGTTTTGCAGCAGCCAAGCCACCAGACAATAATCCCTTGGTGTCGATGTTCATTGGCTTTGTCATCTTCTTAGGACAAAGGAAAAAAAGACCTAAAACTGTTCTCTACCAAAAATAACTTTAGAAAATAAATATTTTGGCCCCATCTTGCAAAAAGTCAGTGTGACATTTAGAGGGAGCTAAGAAAAGGAGTCTTTCCTGCCTTAGGAAGAAACTTAGCTTAACTTGGGTCCTGTTAACTTCGTCATACTATTACTTGGGCACTGTTTGGTATTAGTCACTAGCTGCTCCCTCTCAGCTTTATCCAATTTAATTTCAAATATAGTGCAAACAGATGCCTTTATGTTTCATTTTTAAATCATTTATTGTTCTACATGTAGCAAAGAAGCTTAAAAAAGAATGCGAAAGAATTGCCAGAAAGGTTCTTTGGTTTTTTTTAAAGATATATATATATAATTGCAGTTGTGGTTGCTGTGGTTTCTTTTGGGTGGATCAGAAAAAAATCAAGTCTTCCTTCCTCGGGGATATAAGGGGAAAAAAAAAAAAAGAAAAGATGGAGAGGGAAACTCATTCTCCTGTCTAGTGCTTTTTATCAGTAATGGAATGAAGCAATCAGGTTTGAGGGCTTGTCTAGACGGAGGACTCTGGCACTGGTGTAACTCCCGCGGTGTAGTAAAGTCTCTGTAAGTCCCAACCGCTGCTCACAGCAGCAAAAGAAGCTGCAGGGATGCAAAGCCACCACACAGAGTGAGGGAGCTCCAGGTCCTGCCCAATGCCAGTTTAGGCAATGCAGATTGTTTGGAGAGGGGATGGACACACAAAATTTGATAAATTGCTTTTTTTTAAAATTTATTCAAGTGCCCCAAGGCAACATTACCAGCACAACAGAGCTGTTGATTAATTAAAGTATTTTAACAACTTGCTTCTTCTGGAGGGAAAGGGGTTGTAAATGAAGAAACATGAAGTATTGCTGACCACAGTTCAATAAGCCCAGGTTTTAAAAGAGGCTTATTTTAATGGAAAACATAACATGGCTTTCCACTGACAGAGAATGGGTTTAGATCAGACGTGAGAAAGAAATTCCTGGCTGTGAGGGTGGGGAGGCCCTGGCACAGATTGCCCAGAGAAGCTGTGGCTGCCCCTGGAATCCCTGGAAGTGTCCAAGGCCAGGTTGGACAGGGCTTGGAGCAACCTGGGATAGTGGAAGGTGTTTCTGTCCATGTCAGGGGTCTTTAAGGTCCCTTCAAACTATTCTGGGATTCTATGATGGGCAAAACATTCTTTGAGAAGTTTTCTAACTGAGATACATAATAATAGAGGGTTTACTCTGCTCTGTTTGTCAACAAAGCTTAGAGCACGTGGCAAAGCCAGTCCGTGTCATTATCCCCATTTCACTGGCAGGGACACCCTGTGACTTCCCAAAGGCCTCGTGACAACTCGTGGCAGCATCAGCGAGAGCAAGAACATCTCTTGAGCTTCTTTCCACACCCACGCCCTCGGACAGTGCGTCCTGCACTCGGGAACATGGCTGAGTGGTGGCCTTGGCAGTGCTGGGGGAATGCTTGGACTGGATGAACTTAGAGGGCTTTTCCAACCTTAGTGATTCCAAGATTCCATGATTTGCACGTCCAGGAGAGGTTAAGCCTGGCTGGGTTAATTTTGCAGCCCATTTTTAGCAGAAATGGAGGGAAGCTTTGCTCACGTGTCTCCAGAGTGAAGTTCACTTTAGTGGCTGTGAGGGGACACCTGGGGACACTGGCAAGTTCTGAAGAGCCCGAAATCCCACCCCATAAATATGAATTATCCACGAGATGGAAAGAACCTGGTTTGCCCATAAACCTGACAAACCAGGGGTCAAATCCTGCTCTCAGCATACCATGACCTTCCCAAAGCCATCGTGGGATACTAAATTAAAACAGGTAAAGTCCAGTGGCCCCCGAACACACTAAATCCCATCAAATATTTTAGTGTTTATCAACCAGCATTGGTGGAAGTCAGGGGAGAAACCAAGTGCAGCTCAGATCTGCCCTGTATTTCACCACCTTTAACAGGAAAAGGAAGGTTCCTGTTAAAAAAAAACCCCACAGAAACCCCGCGTGGAGTCAGAGGGCACACATGCAGGCACAGATAGGGAAATATAGGAGCACAGGAAACAGCATCCAGCCAACACTGTCCTGGAAAGGCTAATATTTGTGTAATACTGAAAAGCTTTTCGCCTTTCGGATCCTTCCATGAGAAAAGGCTGAAATATTTGGTGTCCACATTTCTCAAAACGAGAACATACCATACATAGTTAAAGTAATGACTAGTGCTCTTAATCCCAGACACAAACTTTTCACTGAAGCCTTTTTTGGGCTGGGTCATGTGATTTATTCGGTTTTCAGCATCTATATATAAAACTACTTTTTTTTTTTTTCTTCCTGGTTCATCCTTCCCCGTGTTCTAAAACCTGCATGCTTCATAAGCTATTTTGGTTTACCACATGGTTTGGCACTTGGTATTTTTTCCTATGATGTGAAAACAAAATTTCAGCTTGGCTGTTGGTGGCCACGACCTGAGATGCAAATCTTCTCACTCAGTTAGGGCTCTAACGAGTGGCTAATTACCCTTTCTGGTAGCCAGGTGTCCTTATTACTCAGAGACCTTAAATAGGGGTATCCCAAACCCTCAAAGTGGGAGCTGTTTGTCTCCAGGGATCTCCACCTTCTGCATAGGCAGTCCTTTGGCTTTTTTGGTGCCAAAAGCCTTGGTTTGGGGTAAAAAGCCTCAGGATCGGACAGAGCAGAGCAGGCCTGAGCCCTGTAGACTCTTGATCTGCTGTACAGAGCTGCCCATCTTCTGGCACCAAGGCTTTTATTTGCTGTGCATAAATTAATACTAAATACATCTTCAAGCCTTACTTGTCCAGTCCAGAAAACTGCTCTGCTCAGCTACACACATGACATCATCACCAAATTTAGTTGCAGGAAAATAAAACCAGGATTACCTGCATTTTTAGCAGCAGGAGAGGTGAGGGGGGGAAAAAGGATGAGGCTTCCTTTGGGGCTTGGTTGCTGAGTTTGGCTCTTTTTTTGGTATAAATTCTGATCTCACTTCATTTTTGTTTACAATTAGAGACACTGAGGGGGAGGCTTTTAATGGAGAACGGAGAGACCTTTTGCATGGGGGCAGAGTAACTGGGGGCTCTCCGAGCTGTCTCTGAGAGATCACGTGTGGTTTTCTCCCATCGCAGACATATGTGAAGAACTTGACAAAAACCTCCCATGCTCTGAGCCCCAGGAACCTGTCTGGGATTGCTCTCCATGGGGTATTGCCTCCTTTTTCCCTCCCACCAACTCAAGGATCCCTCAGAAGCATCCCCAGGGTCCCCCAACTCCCCACGGGGGGCTGAGGATGTGTTTGGTGGGACATAATTTAGTGCCCTTTGGTTGGTCAGAGAAAAATCACCCCAGTATCTGCCTGACTTGGTTAAAGTGCAGATTTTCCAGCTCTGGAGAAGCGCATGCACCCAGCCACCATCTCCCAGCGCTTGTGTGTACTTTCCTGAGCTCAGCCCGTGCTGCCAACCCCATTGTTCTGCCCCCCACCAAGTCCCTATTGTTCTTGTCCCTTGCTGGTGGCATCTGGCTCAGCCAAACTCCTCCTGAGCGGGGGCCCAGGCTGTGGGGTTTGCTCTGTTGTGTTGTTTTTTGTTTTTTTCCAGGAAAGATTCTGAATGATCATTTTTAGGGGGCCAGTTTTAGGCACTGCAGATGGCGTTGGTTTGCAAAAAGAGGGTGTTGGGGTGAGGGGTCAGCAAACCAGGTGCTTTGGTGGCACGATGGAAGCCTGAAGACTGAGAGTCCAAACTGACATATTTGCTCTGAAAACTTGCCGACAACCCCCTTCTTTTTTTTTTCCTTTCCCATCTCTGACAGGTGCTGCCTCACTGATCCCAAGGTGAGGAGTAGCAATAAAGAGAAGGAGAAGGGATCCTGGGATAGAAACAACACCGCGCAGCAAAGTGCTGGCGAGACCGAAACTCTCCGTTGGCGCTGGGGGCTGGTTTAGGGCGCTGCCATTCCCAGGACAGAGGGAAATGAGCTGTCTCCCAGGACTGTCATCCTGCTGACAGGCCCCACGGCGTGCGGTGCGTCGGAACAGCATGGGAGCACATTTGTTTCCATCGGGAACTGCGCCGGATCCGCGCTCGGCATCCTGTTTATGTTAAAACATTGGCGTTCCAGTTTTATAGGGAAGCTGGGAGAACGGTGCAGCTGGGGCTTCTACTGAAGTGTCACCAATTAAGTCACTTTTCAGCAGGATGATCGCTGCTCCAGAGGTTCCCAAGTGAAGCATCTCCAGTTTCCAAGCTGCTCTCCTGGCCAGCAGATGTTGGCCGAAGCAGATGCTGGCTGAGGCACGGCACCCCTTCAGCCACCCTGGGGTACCTGCCTCCTGCTCCCATGCCTTTCCCATGCCCCCTGGCCGAGACACAGCCTGCACTTTCCACCTCCCCAGTATGATTTAGGGAGCAAAGGACGAGGCGAGGCACAGCCTGTTGCAATTACAGCAGCACCACTCGGACCCCATGGTAACCCAACTGTTTGTTTCCCTGTTGCATAAATGAGAAGGGCAGGATCCCAGCCCTGCAAAGCTCCTGGGGAGCTCTGCTGCTCAGGCCATGGGATGGGAAAGGGTCATTTGGTGGGGCTTTGCTGTAAGTCCCAAGAGGAGATTTAGTAGCCCCCAGTGCAGGGTCAGATGCGTGTCCTTGGCATAGCCAGCTCCTGGGATCATTCCAGCACGGACAAACCGATCCGTGGGACAGATTCCCCTTGGAGAGAGGTTCCTGCAGCTGTGCAGAGCTGATGTGGTGATCCCCAGCCCTGGCCATGCAGGAGAAGCTCTCCAGGGCTGTGGCAGGAGCACTTTGCCCACTCCAGGCAGATGAAAGCAAAGCAATTTGGCTCTTACCCGCCAGCACCAACCCCGAGGGGGATTTATTCACCTGGGACTCCTTCCTCACCTGCAAGCAGAGCACAAAGGAGTAGAGAGTGTCACTACACTCAACCCCCAAAATAAGGCTAAAAAAATCACTCTGAGGCAATTCTAGCTGCAGTGACAGGCTGAGATCACCCTCCACCCACGGGGTTGATGGGGTCAGAATTGCTCCCTTGGATCTGCAGGTTGGAACCAGCAGAGAGCGGGTCTGGGTTTTTAAGGCCACCCTTCAGAAAAGCACCTATTGTCCCATGGCTGGTGAAATCTCTGTTAAATAACAGCCCTGCAGACACATCCTAGCAGAGAGGTTTTACCTTTTTACTGATGTTTGCCTACAGCCACAGAGCTCCAAAACCCCGGCCAGCTCAGTAATACTGCCTTGGCTCCTTAATCGTACATAAACCATTTAAATACACAACAAATAAATAGACACGTTCTGTGTTTCTCCAGGAGGGCTTAGCACCTTTACAAAGGGATTTCTTTGATACTTAAGCAATAATAGATTGGCTTTCATTTTGCTAAGACCTTCCTTATATCAACATATCTCTTCAAGTACTACACTTCCTTTTATGAAACGCTGGAATTCTTTCATGTTGAAAATGCTTTTACAGCCAAGTCCTCAGTTGTGCTGGCATTTCTCGTGTCTTGAACTCCAAACTGGCTAACCGCAGTCTCAGAATTCCCGAAGGAAATAATGAAAATTCCTAAAATCCTTGGCAAGGAAACAGTTGAAAATTTAAATTGAGTTAATCGTTTTAGTGAAAATGCTTGTAATAAAATAAATATGGGGAGCTGGGGTTAGGAGGGGGGGAAAATCTGCTTCAGAAATGAGCATCAGAGGAAAAGAAGAGAAAGGGAGAGAAGATCCTCAAAAGTGAAGCCTTCTCTGCTCCCTTACAGTATTTACTGTCAGGGATATCTGCAAACTCCTGGTGGAAGCAGGGCTTTGGTGGGTGTCCCGGTGCTGTGGTGAAAGTGAGGTGCTTGAGAGCCCATTTAATGCTGCAAGATAACTCTGGTCCTAAAGGTCTGGCATTAGTGATGTCAGGTGTCTTCAGTGGCTGTGAAAAGATTTCTGAAGACAGAAACCTGGATTCTGGGATAGCACTTCTGTGACACCAGGATGATTAAATTAAATTTCAACTCAGCTAAGCTACATAGGTTCTCGACAGGCTTTTGTTTTTTCTTTTCTTGCTTTTTTTTTTTCTTCAATTAAATCTGAAAAACTCTAATTATAGTTGTTCAAATATGCAGGAGAACAAAACACCCCATGTTTTTTGCTTCTTCCTTTCATTTTAGCTAATACAATAAAAGTCTAGAAGAAGACTCAATTACCAGATCTTGGCAAATAATTTCCAGATGACAGGTTGTTTATGGAGATTCTTCACCATATTTTCTCTCCCAACCCTTTGTAGGTGATCCAGCTCAGTGACAATGTGAAAGAACAGCAGCAGCATCCAGGTGATGAATTGCTAAGAGAAGGACGTGGTGACCAAGATCTGCTCTGTACCCTGGGCAGTCATTTCACAGCTCTCCCCAGGCATGAGCTGAAGCCTTGGCAGGGCACTACTTTATTATTTGGTCTTTTGTGGCCACCAGAAGCTTGACATGATATGACAATGTGCACTTGCAGTCCTGGGCTGATGGCACAGTGTGGGCAGGAGGCAAGGGGAGGATTCTGACCCTCTGCCCCACTCTGTTGAGATCCTACCTGGAGTTCTGTGTCCAGCTCTGGGGCACCAGCATAGGAAGGATGTGGAGCTGCTGGAGCAAGTCCAGAGAGACCATGGAAATGCTCCAAGGGCTGGAGCCCCTCTGCTCTGGAGCCAGGCTGGGAGAGCTGGGGATGTTCACCTGGAGAGGAGAAGGCTCCAGGGAGACCTCAGAGCCCTTTCCAGTGCCTAAAGGAGCTCCAAGAGAGCCAGAAAATTACTTTGGACAAGAGATAGAGGGACAGGGCAAGGAGGAATGGCTTCCCACTCCCAGAGGTCAGGGTTAGATGGAATATTGGGAAGAAATCCTTCCCTGTGAGGGTGGGGAGGCCCTGGCACAGGGTGCCCAGAGAAGCTGTGGCTGCCCCATCTCTAGAAGTGTTCCAGGTCAGATTGGACGGAGCTTGGAGCACCCTTGGATAGTGGAAGGTGTCCCTGCCCATGGCAGGGGGTGGAACTGGGTGATCTCTTAGGTACCTTCCAACCAAACCATTCTGTGAAGGGCTGCAGTCCCTTCCCACTCGTGCAGTGCTGTCCTGTCCTGCAGGAGCTGTGTCCCAGGAATGCCACACTGACAGCACTGGGTCAAACCACAGGTTTGTCTGGACAGTGTCTGTCAGTGACCAGTCCTAGGGATGGGCTGTGGGGAAGAACTGCAGTAATTACACATGGAATTAACAACAGAGCAAACATTCTGGAGCTCTGTCCTGCAGTGGATCTCAACACTTTCTCCAGGCAAGCATCCCTGTCCTTTTCCAGTGAGGCTGCAAAACGTGTTGGTATCAACTTTTTCGTCTGGGGCCTCAGACAGCCAACTTCCTTCCACAAAAGTGGGGTGCTTGGTCCAGGTGCTGCAGCAGCTGGACTTGCCTTCTCCTGTAAGCTCTGTCTTGTCTTCCCCCTCAGAGAGGGAATTCACCAGTTATCCATAGGAAAGAAGTAACAGCTGGAGAAAGACTGGAGGTTTTCAAAACTAAACGATGGCTTAAAAAAAAAAAGAAAAAAAAAAAAAGGAAAAGAAAAAAAGAAAATAACAGAGAGAGAACAGAAAGAAATGGCTCTAAAACATGTGATGCTAAGGGGAGGTCAGGAAAACAGAGCCAGCAGGGGTAACAAGTCAGATAAGATCATACCATCAGTGAAAGCACTAGCAAAAGGAAATGGATAGTGTTCTAAACCTCAATTAATTTAATCTAGTGCTTCACTGAAAACAAATTATGATCTCAGATAAAACAAAACTCTGGGAAAAAAAAAAGAACAAAGCTATTGCAACCATGATTTACAGTTCAAAGATATTCTGTTTGTTTCCTCTTCATCAGAGATCTTGGTTTCCCCTTGAGAGCATATGAATAATTAAAGGTGGTCTCTTATGATGTGTTTGCTGCTGCTCAGCGTTGCCAGCCCAAGGGCTGATAGGGGAACAATGGTGAGTTCTGAGACCTGCTGGCTGCTTTTGCCTTCTGTAAATAAACCACGAGGCTCAGTGGCTTCCCTGCAGTCACAGCAATCACACTGCTTTGTTTAAGGAATCTCAATAACAGGCACATGAAGACTTGTGTGGTTTGTAAAACTGAGCTGAGTTTGAGGAGCAAGTGAGGAGAGCCAAGCTGTCACAGCAGTTTTGACTTCTGTGGAGACACCTGCAAGGTTGGAGGGGAGAAGATCCCCTCCTACCAGAGAGGTCCAGCCAGCTCTGTGGGCAAATCTTGGACAAGGGCACTAAGGCAGAGCTGTCCTGCTCCAAACAGTAGTGTAACTCATCACTTCCACACGAGGCCAAACCCAAACGAAGCACAGAGACCACACAAGCCCAGGACCCTCCTCCACACCTCCCAGCCCCAAGTGTGGGCTTTGCAACTGTGCTGGGATCTTGTGTGAGCAGTGGAAAGGGAGGGAGCAGGTTTGAGAACAACTCTTCAAGCATTCAGGATGAAATGGGTTGGATTTCTAAGGTGCCAGTCTCTCCCCTCTAGCTCTAAAAGGTGAATCATTACCTTAGACCTCATTCCTGACTTGTGGCCTTTGGTAAGGGAGATGAGTCTGGCTGAGATGAGGTAAACCTGGCACTGTGAGCAGAAGGCACAGTCAAGCCATCTTTACAATTCTGAGATTCCTTTGCATACAAACTATAAAGCCAGGAGATTCTTGCTCAAGAAACCCCTCCTGGAGACGACCTCCTCTGTGTGACCTGAGGAAGGAAAGCAGTGTACCAACATAAACTCTTTTTTGATATGTGAGGAGAGAGTGAACAAGAGAAATCCCCAACTGTAAGTCATCCCCTTGCACAAATCAGTCTGCCCTTGTGAGCAGTTTAACCCTGACAATGAAGGACAGTATGAAGATTGCCTCTTTATCTGTGCATGGGGACAAAATACAGTATCCAAGGAGGCAAACTGGGTTGCAGAGGAGCTCTGGCTGGTGCTGGAAGCTGGCAGGGACTCCGTGTCAGGCTGGCTGCACGCAGGGATTGCAGCGAGTGCACGGCAGAGAGGATCCAGCAGCAGAATCCCCAGGGCCTGGGGAAGGAAAGTGTCTTCATTGTACCATTCCTAAGACACGCTGGGCACCTCACAAAACATGTGGTCAACATCCTGGATGGAGCAGATCCCAGGCGCTGGTGGGGTCCAGCTGAGGAGCACGTGGGCCGCTGCTGGCGGGACAGGACAGCGTTGCTGGAGGCCAGAGGAGGACAATGGGAGGACACCGAGCATCTCAGGGGCTGCCAGGCCACAGGGGGAGGCCCTGCCTTCAGGTTATTGCTTTGCAGCGTGCCTGCTGTAAGAGGGTTTGGGCCTTGCTCCTGGAATGGGGTCCCCAAGGAGCCACCACAATTGAAGGGAGAATAATGAAAGCTCTGCTCTTAATGCAAGTCACCCACTCTCCCAACGAGGCTCTGTTCCAGGACCTCTGGTTTAACCCAAATTGACACCAACTTGGCGAAAGCCCCCAGCTGCACATTCCTTCCATACAGCTTTACAAGCTGCAAATGCAAAACCACAAACCAAACTGGGAAGGAAAAAGAAAGGGAGCCTGAACCATGCAGGGTCCCCCTGTCTTCCCTCCTGCCCTGGTCACCACACCCCTGTTGCCTACCCCTTTCCTCAGTATCTTCTTACCTTTTAAAGGGCCTCCCAGGAGCATCATTTTAGCTCCTTGCTGAGTGCCAGTATGTCCTGTCTCTGCACCAAAAGCAGAAATCAGCTTCCAAACTCCATTCCTTGTCAGGTTAGACCATCTTCCTAGGAACAGGCTCCTGGTGAGGAATTGGAATGCCTTTAGCCCCCTGGCAAGAGTCATAACTGCTTTTAAAAAACCCAAAACTACTAATAAATCCCAGCAATAAATGCCAAATACTTACTGGACAAGGGAAACACTTGCCAGTTGGTCAAGGCTGCTGAAACTTCATCCGTGGAACTATGGGTTCATGGAAAACCTCCTCACTGAAGGCTCTGTCTGTCGGTGAAGTGTCTCACCCAGTTTTCTGAGCAGAAAGAACAGGCATGAACTGCCTTCCCAGGTCAAGCCAAGCTCCAAAGCACCATCCAGATGTTAAGCAGGTTGGTTCACACCCTGGAGGTTCCTAAACTGGTGATGGGACAACAAATGCCAGCTCCCCCACGCCTGTGGGATGTGTGCCCACCTCTGCTCCTGTCAAGATCCTGTCACCAGCCTTTGTCAGTGGGAGCTGGACCAGTAGAGATGGCACCTGGGGACATGGTTTAGTGGTGGACTTGGCAGTGTCAGGTTAATGGCTGGACTGGATGATCTTAAAGGTCATTTCCAACCTATTCTATGGACACTTTCCAAGAGCAGTGCCACGTGTGCATTTTTGCTCCAGGAGGCCGCTCTCGTGTCGCCGAATTGAAACACATGCTGGAAATGGGATCTTGGATTTCACACAGTTCCCTCTGCACTGCCCTGAGGGAGCAACAAACTTGATCAATCCTCTTCTCTCCCACTTCCCCACCCAGACCTGATCTCCATGGGAAGACCTCTGTTTCCAGCAGCTCTGCTCCGTGCTGGAGCTGGCTGGAGAGCTGCCCGTGCTTACTGGTGTCTCTGAGGTCTGTGTCACACAACCAAGGCTGTCACAATGAAGGGAGCCATGCAGAGGTGCACATCTGTGGTTCCTGAACAGATCTGAGTCACTCCATCACATTCCCACCCGACATCCGCTCTGCTGACTCCAAATTTAGCTCCAGGGATGAAGGTGATTCCTTCTCTCCTTTTTTAGGTGAAAGTCACAAGAGCAGCCAAGAAATCACAGGGAAGAGGGAGTCAGCACTGGTGTCAAGGGCTGGGAGCAGGTTTTGCTTTGCTTTTATTTCCCTTCTCATTCTGATTCCCACGTGTCGCTTTTTAATTTTATTTTTTTTTTAATTTTGATGTCTTCTTCTGCCAGCTTTATTTGGATACTGCTCTATCATACACCAAACTCTGTAAGGATCTGAGGGTGCTCTGGTGTATTCAGCAGTAGCTAAAAGAGAGCAGGAAGGTAATGCTGTGGGAGAACTGGGCTAATCCTTGCCCAGGAACATGCTCCAGTTTATTAATACCAGGGAATTCACAACAAAATGTGCAGTGCACCTACTGGGTCTTCCCATGCTACTTTTGGAAGGATTAAAGCCCCCTAGGACAGCAGCTGCTCTCTGAAGATGTGTTTGCATGCCAGCACCACTAATGCATAGAAAAAACTGGATTTTTCCAATTGTTAATGATTTTAATCTTTTCCTTCTGTTTCTGAAGGGGCCGACACAAAACAGAGTTGGCTCATAGTGTTTCCTTCCCTTTTCCAGTGTGCTTTATGTCATGTTGGTCACACACACACACTTGGAATTCACCTTCTGCCTGAGGATGGCCACAGGGTTACTGCACTTCCATGGATGTTCCTTTGCACAGCTGTGTCCCATTGCCACGCTGAAGGAAAGATGTCCTCAGCACCTTGCTCTGCAGATTTCCTGCATGCATCACACCATTCCTTGGCATTTGGTTCCTTCACAAGCTTTTGCCTGGAAACCATTCCAGGAATTTGTCAGCTGTAGCGTGGGACAAGCCTTGCTCTCCAAATCAGCTGCTCCACAAAGGCCGATCCATGGATCTGCCTGTTCTTTAGTGGACCCAGCTTTGCAAACCACAGTGCAGCCATGCACTGGACAACCTTCCATGTATTTATTTCCTCTTCAAATTACCTGTTTTCAGTAGCTGGAGTTCATCTCCTCCTAAAGGCCAAACCTGAATATTTTGCAACTGAGGCAAAGCACTTCTATGATAGGAATTGCTTTCATTACAAGCACCTCCTGCCAGGAGGACTGGATGTCTCTGACTGATCTGAACAGTCCTGGAACAAGGACCTTTCTGCTTTCCAAGAGATGCTATTTCATCCTGATTTTTGCAAGTGGGATACAAGACTTTCTCTGTCTTCACCACACAAATGACAGATCTGGTCACCTTCACACCATGGCAGTGAAGAACCAGAAAGCAGAAATCCCATACAGGATCCCTAAAGGATGGATCCAGCTCAACCAGTCACCCAGGACAGCAGCAATGAGGGCACAGGCAGATCTTTCTGAGTGAAGAGCACTGCTTTCCCCATCTCAGCTCCTGGGTACACAATTACAGGGCGTGGTCCAGGATGGATTCATGGGAATAATGGAACAAAAGACGTGCAGGACCCTTTTTCTGTAAGCTTTGCTAACTGCAGCAAGTAGACCCCAACAGTTCTCCACACCTTTGATAAGACGAGGGGAAATGGCTTTAAACTGAAAGATTGGATTTAGATGGGATGTTGGGAAGAAATTCTTCCTTGTGAGGGTAGGGAAGCCCTGGCACAGGTTGCCCAGAGGAGCTGTGGCTGCCCCATCCCTGGAAGTGTCCAAAGCCAAACTGAATGGGGCTTGGAGCACCCTGGTGTAGTGGAAGGTGTCTCTGCCCACAGCAGAGGGGCTGGAAATAGATGGTTTTTAATGTCCAACCCAAAGCACTTCATGACTCTACGATCCTGGACACATCTGGGCCTGGCTGTAGCCCCAGCAACACGTGTACACCGAGTTCACATGTGCTCAACAGCAGTGACTGAAATCAAAAGGCTACACAGACCAACCCACCCTTTTTCCTCCTCTTTCCTACTCCCACCCCCTCCCTGGGTCAACACACAGAACACAAATCTTTTTTATTTTTTTTTTTTTCCCCTTCGAAGTGAAACATTCTGTATCTTATTTATTTTGAAAACAATTTATAAGGGCAATAATAACATCCTTTGGCTCCTTGCCTCCATAGCCCCAGGCTCTATACATGCCTCATTATGGGAACAGCACACACCCTGCCATGTACAGGCAACTCACTGTACGCTCATTAAAATTCTGTAGGTATTGGCTGATATAAACAAAGAGGAAAGTGCACAGCACTAGAAAGCCGAGCACAGAAAACGACTGCAGGATAGGTCGTGTGGTTCAGCGACACGGCTCGGAATCCTGGAAATCTGAAAAACCTTTTGTGGTTCCGGCATCCCACGCAACCGCGCGCCGTTCCTGGACGAGCGACGCGGCTACGCCAGGAGGCAGTCGTTTGACATGGAACCACGCTAGGGCCGACGCAAAGAAAAAAGAAAAATCATGTTCGCCTTTTGTAGGAGGAGATAAATAATACAAAAAAATCAAAGTGGCTGTGACAGAAAACTTTGGAGAAAAATCCGAGCCTTGGAAAGCCCAGGCTCTTGTTGGAAGAGTAACGCACCTCAAAATGGCGAAGAAGAGGAATAAAAATGTGCAGAATGTCCTTGCATTGTGTAAAGAGTAATTGCACTGGAAAGGAGTCATAAAGTAAGTAAACATGACTTCCAATTTGATCCATATTAAGATTTATGGACCCTGAAAGTCAATATTCTCTGCACCAGGGCCAAGGTTAACATTGAGTTTGAGGCCAATGGGAAAGTTGTAATGCAGTGCTGGTTAAGAGGCCCTTGCAGAACTATCTGGTTTTGCAGGAGGGTTGGAAGTCTTTCCACATGATCAGCCTCATCTTCCTCTACGTTTCAAAGGCACCCACATCTGCCAGTTTTGCTGTGAAATCTCAGCCACATTAACACTGTGCCAAATGATAAACCCTTTGGATAGCTTTTCCAGCAGAAGCCTGAACCACCTCTATGCTACAATTACCCTGAGGTTTTGATCATGGTCGGGACCTGCTTGTCCCAATCCAGTATAAACACAGATGGAAGGAAAAGTTGACCTCAGCTGATGACAAGCTAAGAACACGTTTGACGATGCTGTAGGAAAACCCAATATTAGTGAATTTCTGTCCTTTGACAATTCCTGCTTTAGGGAACAGCAGGCATACACCATCACAGCAGAGATTTGCGAGGTTGTGCAAGTATAAAGTACTTATTTGGAATCAATAAAGACATGACAATTCTCTTACAAGGAAAGAACTCATCCTGTGCTCTCACAACCTGGCCTTGTCTTTGTAACTTTACAATTTCCCTTGAAATTCTCTGTGAGATGTTAGATGGACAGAGAGCAGACGATCTCTGTATTTTAAAAGTAAAACTGTTGCCCAAAGTCTGCTCTGAGGCATAACTTTATACCTCCAGAATATCTGTGCCTGCAAAAATCTGCATTTCCAAGGCTGGTTTGGGCATTTGCCTAAATTTTTACTGCACCTGCAGAAAGATTTGTGTCCCCGACATGTTCTGTTTTCCTCAGCTTTACTAGTTAGGCCAATAAATGGTACCATTTTCTCCCAGTGAACTTGTGCTTCCCTAAAACTGCTCTGCCAAGTCTTCCTTAGCAGGAGATGGAGGGACAGGGCTGGAGAGAAGACCATGGTTGTTATGAACCTGGTGACAGCACAATCCAGCAGAGCTCACCATGAATTGTACAAATATTTTTGGAGACTGTACAAGACCACAGCCCTGACAGAGAACACGGATTTCTTTGGAACACAGAGGGAAAGCAGCACAGCACTTATTTCAGTCCAGTTCCAGAGAAGCAACTTACTTTTGAAAGTACTTTGAATAAAGTTGCAGTGGTTTCCCCAGAACTTTGCTGGGTTTGTACATTTTAATGTCCTTCTCCAGCTGCTCGCTTTCTCCTTGTGTTCATTAAGCATTTGGTTTTGTTACAAGGCCTGGGCAAAAGAAAAATAGCTGTATGTATATTTAAACAGACTATTAAAATAAAGAGCACCATGTACTGGCACAGAAGAATTCATGGTGGTATTCATATGTTTCTGGGCTCAGCGAGGCTGTTGTTGTGTGCAGCAAACAGCACCTCACCAGTGTTCTCATCACAGCCTTGTTCCTCTGTGCTTCATTTTTCCTTCTCCAAAAAGCACCAGCTTTGGGTCAGAACCCACGAAATACAACTGTCTTCTGTAAGAGGCAAGATCTTGAGGAAATTGGTTCCTGGTGACCACCTATGGCTCTCCATCCTCTCAAACATCTCCCGCTGACCCTCTGCAGTTGTGTCTTGCTCTGTGGCAGCATCCTCTTTAATAAATTAGGAAGCACCTCAGCAGGCTCTAAGGGATGCATCCAGGATGTGTATCCAGGATGTTTCATTATATGGGAATTCAGCATAAAACTGGAGAGAAAAATGGATAGGTGGGAAGAATGTAATCAAATAGGAGAATAACCCCTTACCAGTAACACAAGACTGCAAGCCACGCTCCCAGACCACTGGGCAAGCCAGATCTCAGGGAAAGCAGAATTACTGGGAAAGGAGAATTAGTGCCTGCAATCCAATGACAGCTGCAAACACATCCCCAAACCCACATTACAGCCCTTCCTCAAAACACAATCAGGGAGAAGCCAGCTCTCAACCTAAACCTTTATTTAGCTGTGTTTCACAAATACTGCATAACTTGGCATCGTGGGCATGGCCCTACATGGACGAGGAGAGCGCTCAGCAAGCAGGGAGGCGAGCTGGGAATGCCATTTTCCCACACTTCCTTACAGAATCAATTTTCTTCTCCCAAATGACAAACAGAAAACAGGAGAAGAAGGAGAAAGCTGTTGCCATTCACCGGCTCCAGGATTGTATTAAAAACGACATGGCAACAGCAACTTTGGCAATAAAAGATACAGCCTTTTGAATTTCTGCACAAAAAGGTATTTTGTCCCTAAAAGAGGCCGCTAATAATTTTGTGCAAAATATTAGCACATTCCCACCCAAACCCTTTCATCAGCACTTGGGTATTTGAGGCACTTCAATCATTCAAAGAAAGTTTTGAGGTCCATCATCAGTGAACATCACCCCCTTGGGAGCAGGGAAGGGCATGGGCAACAGCTGTGAGGTTTCGAGATGAAGCTCCAGCTTTCAGCTCTGCGAGTTTATACCTTTAAGAGGCACAAAACGAAAAAGAAACCAAATCCTTGAGATGAGTCACTCCAAAGTGTTCCCTGTTTTTCTCCTCGCAGGCCTCAGCAGCCTCACACAAAGCCCCGGGGCACAGGCTCCTCATTTGGCAGGGCTCAGCGCAGCAGCGGGGCCGGGGAATACCTTTACGCTGGAGAATTTGGCTCTCGTAACAAGGCTTTTCAGGAACATGGCAATTGCCCACGTGAACGCATGGCTTCCTGCATTAATATGCTAAAGAGACAAGACAAGCATCTTTAGCTACAGCTGAGGACTAATTAAGACTGCTCTTTTACAAATATTGCATGGTTCATTCCATTCTTCCCCGATTAAGAACAAAAGAAGAAAGAAGTCATTTATTGTCATGAGTCACTTCAGATACAATGGAAGGAATTCCAACAGATGACTGAGACAAAACAAAAGCTGACATTATGAAAGCCATGTCTAAACACTAATTTAAACTGTCAACTTGCTAGTGAGGAAGGTTCATGACAGAGGGAGAATTAAAACTTAAAAGAGCACATAAATCATTGAAGAGATTAGCAGCGTGTGATGGGGCCAAAGTAGCTGCGCTGGAAACTCCCTGACTGGTAGCGAGCTCCTCGTAATTTGGGGGTGAATGCCATGTTTTGCCAACAGTCCTGGACTAAAATGAGTAATTCGGGCCGCGTTCCCAGGAGTGGGAGCTCTGCGTGAGTCAGTGGCGTTACTCCTGTTTCCAGCAGGTGAGGATCAGACCCTTTGCGTCCCACATCAGATGAAATCTGGCCTGAGCTTTCCTCTGGCTCATCAGAAGGGTTTAAGTTCGGAAAGGAGCCAAAAAATGGGTTTGGGTCACATCCAGATCTGCTGTGAATGATCATGGCTGACTTCCACAAGCTGGCTGCACCACTCAAGAACCTCCCCTTTCAATAGCACCTCAGCATCTCCTCTCTTCTGATTTACAGGGGATTTATCTTGAAGTAGTGCCCCATAATTCTCTGCTTTCCACCAGCAGGAAACTTGTTCATCTCCTCGTTAATAAAGAAACATGACACATGAAAATGCACTGTGTGCTGCAGGGTCTCACTTGTGGATTTATTTCCTACACATTAGAACAATTTCTTACAAAAGAAGCAAGTTTGTACTTTTCAGCCCATTTGGTTTTTCAAAGAGGTTCATGGCCTCCAGCTCTCACACATCAGCTCTACTTACTATGTAGGAGTCTTGGAGGGGCCATGAACCACAGTTCTGCAAAATGAAAGGATACACTATTTAGGTAACATTAAACCTCTGTCTTTACCTGCTCACTGCCATTGTTGCTAATACTCCCAAACCAGAGAAACCTTTATGGATTACCAAGGTAGAACCATTCATACTGAAGGATTTAAGAAGATTTAGCACCTATCTCAGCTATTTTAAAATCCAGATGACCCTGAAATCCACACAAACTTTGGAAAGCTCCATCTTTTTTTCATCTCAACATGCAGACTCCTTCCCTGCTTCCCTCGCAGACCAGAAAGCAATTACTGACCCTGTTCCCCCAAAGCTTAGCTTAGTAAAAAGTAAAAAGCCAAGAAAGTATTTGATAAGTTGCTGAATAAGAAGAGTTAAGAAAATGCAGTTATTTACCCATCTGAGGGCACTTCTGTGGGGACTGGTGGACAATACTGTGTGTCCTGGACACCAGCAATGAAGAAGATCCCCACTCTACTGTATTGCTCTCCCAAAGACAGGGATATTATTCTGGAGAGATCACAGGCTCCCTTTAACTGTCTGAGCATCAGTCTGAAGTCAATGGGGAGACTCTGCACTGGGAAGGCCCAGGCCTTCGCATCCTGCTGGAATTAAGTCACCCTCAGCTTTGGCTCCAATTCAGGCAGAAGTTCAAAAAGTCAATTATAAAATAAATAAAAAGAGGGAAAGTAAATGAGATACAGACCCCTTAAACTTAGAGGGATGAAATCACTGTGGAAGCTGGGGAGGGGTTTGCTGTGAGTTTAGGGGTAATCAGGATCCTTTCCAGCATCCTCGAGTTTTGCTGAGCTTGGTGCAGAGGAACAGATATTTTTCTTCACATCTTCACCATGGAAACAACTGCAGATTTTCCTATATTGCCATTGGCTACTTGTGTTGTGATGGTGATTGGGCCTGTTGTGTTGGGCACTGTAGAAAGGCTGATCAAGAGGACTTTGTTCACTCAAGAGGTGACAGAAGATGACAGGTCAATAATGGGATGAAACTGGTCACATCCGCAGGCGGAGAGGTTTAAAAAGAAGTAGACAACAAATTTTTTAAGCTATGGAGAGTTTCTTATGAAGACCAGATGAAACTAGGACAAGAAATGAGATTCTGGATGAGAGCTTTAGCTGTGGAAATGGGGGAATCCCACTGTGTTCTGCAGAAAGTCTACAAGAAATGACTGTGGATGAGAGGGCAGTGAGATGACCAGGAGAAAATGATGCACAATATGGACAAGAGTGGAGGCATGGCTTTGTTATCCTTTGCAATCAACAGAGAAAGAAGCAGAGAAACACAGAAAGAAAAGTGGATGTTGATCAGTTGAGGAGTGAAATCTCTCTCTGAGCCATTCATGGCTTGGAAGTCGGCAGCAGACAGATGCCAGCTGGATTTTTGTGGAGCAGTAGAAGTGGAAAAGGAGGAGGTCCCACGTGAAAGTCAGAGTTGGACAAAGTGAAGGCAAGCTTGCAGGATTAAGAGGTAGAAGCAGAGAGAAACATGAAAGAAGAGATTTCATGATGAAGAACATCACTTTCTCTCCAACAGGTGCAAGTCTGGTCAAGGCAGAGGAGAATGGGAGCATGGGGTTTGTTCCAAAAATGCTCCCCCCATCCAGACATGAGGGTTATCTGCAGGTCCACCAAGTCCTGGTCTGGCTAGCTTGAGGCAGTGAGCCTCAGACACAAACAGGGCAAAATAAACCACCCAACAAGGGATGTGCTCTGTGCACTTTGGTTACCATTCCTCAGAGCCTTCAGTGGGGCAGATGAAGTCCATTGACGCTGGTGGAGTCAGGCACCGGGCTGATATCTCATTCTGCAACATCTGTAGCTTTCCCAGAAGCCTCAGCTTAAACTTGCTGCAGTGCAGGAGTGAATCAGGCCTGTCCTTTCCACACTGACATCAATAAAGCTACACCCAGGATAAAATTAGCCCCATGACAGTTATTCTGACACTTTCACAATAGAAATTTTTGGGGGTTTGGTTTTCTTTCCTTCCCCCCCCCGCCCCTTATTTTAGTGATTCTCCACTAGACCCACTCGACAGCATGGAAAGGGAAGGAGATGTCCCTGGGCTCTTTGTGTGAGAGGATCACGAGGCAAGAGTCAATGTAGCTGTGCTGACAAACAGATCAGGCTTTGGAGATCTGAGCCTGAACGTTACCTTATGTTTTAGCAGCTTCACTGGCTCCAACGCCTCAGACTGCTTGAATTTCCCACCAGCTCAGCACAGTTCTTTTCCACATATTTGAGGTGTTGGATTAGTCTGGAGCTCAAAGGAGCAACATTTCCAGGCTCTTGATGAAGAGCACGTCTATCAGTTGAGAGCAAGAAGAGCTGCCAAGCTTTTCCAGGGTTGTTTGCCTGCATCTGAAGTGTGGATGAGCTGCTCGGCCCTGCGGGGTTATTTAAGGACCCTCTGATATCTGCCGTGATATGAAGACAACGTAAATATCCTTATGTGTGTGTGTGTTGATGGAATAGAGGTCCATAAATCCATGAGCAGTTGGCTGCATGTTTCTCTCAGCTCCCATCCGTGTTTGTAAACACTGGAGAAAGAGCCCCAAGTCTGTGTCCAACACGGAGCAGTTACGGAACACGCTGTAATCCTGTAATGCGAACCAGAGCGGGCCCGCTAACCGTGCAGCTCTGGAGAGAATTCCTGACATGATCCTTTTACGTATTTTATGTTAATCACTTCCATCTCAGGAACACACACAAACAATACCCCGTTAGACGTTCCCTTTGGCACTCGGACAGCAGCACAAGCTGCCGCGTGTGCCAGAGCGGCGGCCGGAGCAGCCGCAGTAGGGACGGGAGGCCGTCGCTGGATGCTGCTCATGGGAAGCAACCAAAGGACAACGTGCAAAGAGTAGAGCTCAGATTAATTCCTACTTTGGGTGTCTTCACTGGTTTTCTTGGGGGTTTTTCCAGGAGAAAAGTCTCCAGCTGCTTGCCTGAGAGGGCTCATGGGTGTTGGAGCATTGCCATGATCCCAAAGACCCTAAAGCTCTTCTTCATGGGAGATGGAAATTTGCTCAGCGCGGATTTCCACATCGCTGTGCCTTGAGCAGGTGTAGCACAGAAAGAACAGAGCTTGGGATAAATTGGTACCTGTCTGGTCAGGTTTCCCTCTCCTTTATCCAGGACTAGGAGATTAACACAGAGATTTAACTCTTTAAATAAGCCTTGGGATTACCTGGCAAATATTTTCCTGGTGGGAGGAAAGGGGCTGGATCCCCAAGAGCAAGGATTTGCACAGAGGGCTTCGCTGCAGACTGGGACACAAATATCACTTACAGGAGGTTGCACAACTCTGAGAATTGAGGGTGCAAATCCTGCTGTTGTGGGGAGCTCATGGGAACCTCAGCACTGGGAAGCAGGCAGAGGGAAAGGGAGGAGAGGAGGCCACGTTTGCAGAAGCAACTGCTGGAAGACGACACATAAAATAAATCCTCTGCAACGACAGGGGAGATTCCTCATCTTTAACAAAATCCCCAGCCCGTGGTGAGGGCAGACAGCTTTGTCAGCTCGCCACAGGAGCAATTCCAGCGGGCATTTTCCCCCACTACCAGCAGGGTGGGATCCACAGGCACCCTCCATCCCCAGAGGTACCCGGCACACTCCAGCAGACGGGAATCACCGGCACCATCCCACACCAGGCAGGTAGGCAACAGCCAGGAAAAGCAGAAAGGAGGAGATCTCTTCAAATACCCAGCAGTTTGATACAATTTTGAAATGCTCTAAGCCCTCAGATGCTGTGTTTTCTGCCAGGTTTTTTATTAATAAAATTAAGATTTCAAGGGTTTACACGACCCAGGCCTTTGGTTGCAGCAAAGCAAGACACACTGGCACTGGTGCCACTGGGAAGCAGCGCCCGGGCTGGGACATTTCTGCTCAGGATGTACTTTTAAAGCAGTTAAAAAGCAGCTCTGACTTTGAATAGTAACGCTGAAGCGGAATTCGCTCCAACATTCACTAGCCCAAATGTCTTCGCTGAAATCATGCTGTTCCCCTATTGTTATTTAACAATAAATCCTGCCCCAGGGGAAATGCGTATAAATATGAATTTAAGAGTTCCCAGATACAAAGTATCTCCACTTTTTTTACCCTCCTGGGAGATAAATAGCTTAGAAATCTTCCTACAAATATGTGCTTTTCTTGATGGTTTTCCCCTTAATGCTCTAAAATGATTCTGCATGAGGGGAGAGCATCCAGACACTGCAGCATGATGATGAAAAGCATCTTAATAAGTAAGATAATCCCTTTATTTCAGTGCTGAGGGGTTAAATACCATGGTGGGCATACAGATGTGCTGCTCTGGAGCCCAGCTGGACTGTTCTGTGGGAAGAGTAGTGTGGATTGTTGTGTGCACTGCTCCCTCTCTCAATGTTCTGGAGTCCAAGAGGCAGTTTTGGAGCTGCCCAAGGGCTCCCACTGCCTTCTCCATCTCAGAGATGTGCTGGGCAGAGGTGCTTTTGTTAGAAGCTTCATTTTACAGCTGAGGGGAGGGGAATGCTGAACCTCCAAACCTGGATTCCTTGTTCTTCGTGGTCCCATGGGTCCCAAAGCGGTGACAAACTGTGGTCTGCAGGTCAGGGAGGTCAATGGACCCGAGCAGCAACTTAAAACACAGCTGAATTAGGTCTCAGCTCTGCATCCCAACCAGACTCCCTGGCCCCCACTGAGTGCAGAGGGATACATGGACAGCATCTTCTGTGCTTCAAAAAAATGTTGGGGAATAGCTTCACAACCCTCCACTGAGTACATATCAACCACATTTTGCAATTTAGCCTATTTGTGTTGGGAAGGGAAGGGAAGGGAAGGGAAGGG
>VZTJ01004385.1:366317-399803 GCA_013397795.1 Orthonyx spaldingii | reverse complement strand
ATACCTGATATCCACAATCAGATATATCTAGAAATGCAGACAATGTTGCAAACTCTCCAAGCATGGCAGAGTGCAGAATTTTTCTCCCTACATTTTTTTCTTTTTATAACACTTCACCCCTAATAATATTCTCCTCTAAAGGAAACTCTAAAGGTGATTCATCCAGAGAGGGGAAAGGCACGTGTGCACCTCGGCAAGGCACGAGGTGTGTGGTGCAATGGGTGCTGAGCACAGGCAGAGCACCCGGCCTCCCCAGCTGCTGGCAGAAAGACACCTCACATTTTCCATGAAGGCTGGACATAGGCCCTGGGAGTAACTTGGTAAAGCCCCAGGCACTCGGAGAAATGTTGAAAGTAATCCAGCTAAAGCTCCACCTGGAAAGCAGTGGGTGGGAAAAGGAGCTCAGTGATTGGGATGCCAAAAAAGCAGAGCTGAGATAGCAGTGGAGAGGGATCCTCCACGAGCCAGTGCTGTGCTCAGCTGCTGCAGAGGAAAAGATTTGGGTTTCACCACCTCATTTCTGTGTTTGTCCATCCCAAGTGTTAATCAGTCCTCTGTGATAGCAACCTTACAAAGAGCTTCTACCCTGCACAACAGCCACAGTTACTAATTACTGCTGATTCCCTCTATCAACATTTCTTTCGCTCTAGTTTTGCCCTGGGTTTTTCCATCAGTGCATTGAACTTTGGAGGGAGAACAGCTCAGCTTCCACGATCTTTTCCAAGGCACTGGTGGCACCGAGGGAGGATTAACCATCTTTATGATTTTTGCTGTGAAATATTCCCTCTGCTCCCCTCCCTTTCCCATAAAAAGCCAGAAATGCCACTTAAATCACTATTGTTCCCTATGATTTAATTTCATACCACTGCTCAGCAGCTACAGCTATTTACAGCAATCCCCAGTTAAGTGATCATCGATATTTAGGAATTTTTAATGCAGCGAGCTCATCCCCAAATTCAGCATCTCTCCTGGCAGCTGGGGTGTAGATAGGACATGTTTACTTAATGTGCTGGAAGCCCAAATATTTAGTTTGTGGTTTCAGTGACTGAACAATCTGTGCTCGAGGGCTACGTGTGCAACTCGGAGAGCACGGAGGGAGAACAGGTCTGGGACTGAAGGTGGAAATGTCTTTGTCAATACCCCAGAGCCCCCCACAGCCACATCTCACCTCCCCCAACATGAGGCTGGAGAGGGCATGGATTAATACAAACAGCCTGCTGATGTCCCTTTGACAGAAAAAGTGGGAAACTGAGTTTACCTTGGATTTATGAACTGGGAAGGCTGTTCCTCACCCTGATTAATGGTGAGCCACGGAGCAAAGCCGAGGCCGCTCGCGAGCCCGTGTGCTCCGCGTCAGGTGTGGTGGGAGTGAGAACAGTGGGAGAGCACAGAAAGGTCTCATGACAGTCTGTTAACTAATTTTCATGTGCCAAGCGAAGACGTGGCCTGGAATTCTGCAAAAACTATATTTAGCAGTGCCGAGAGTCTCTAAAGAGAGCTTTGTAAGATGCTGGAACGGGGAGGAAAATACACACAGGTATAAAAAGCACTACAAGAAAGCAATAACTTACACAGCTTTGGAGGGATATCCGACAATACATTTACTGCCAGCTGGGGACTGAGATGAACATCCAGCAGGCTGATGAACAGCAGGCTGCCCAGCCCTGCACTTCTGCTGGAATACAAGTGCAAAAGCAGCTCGTGCATGGCCTTTTCATCCATGGATTTCCAGGGTTTTTGCCCTGGGGAGCTGGTGTTTCTCTGGGACATTCCCACATGGCAGATCTCCTTCCAGCATAGCCTCATCCTCGTGCTGAGAAACCTCAGCAGAATCCCAGAAATATGATTTTTTTTTTTTTTTTTTATGTTGCTCTATGTTCTTTTTGGAATGTTGTGGTGATGTAACATGGATGTGAGGAAGAAGGAAAATCCTCAAATCCTCAGCTGTGTGCAGAGGAGGGCAGGCAAAGGCACCAAGGTGCTGCATGATGGGGCAGTGAGGTGACTCAAGACTTGATGGAGCTGGGGAAGGGGATGGAGAGTCAGACCTGTGAGGAGCGGCTGAGGGAGCTGGGAAAGGGGCTCAGCCCAGAGAAAAGGAGGCTCAGGAGGCACCTTCTTACTCTCCATAACTCCCTGACAGGAGGGTGCAGCCGGGGGGGGCAGGCTCTGCTCCCGGGGAACAGAGACAGGATGAGAAGGAACAGCCTCAAGCTGTTCCAGGGAGGTTCAGGTTGGACATCAGGAAGAATTTCTTCATGGAAAGTGTTGTCAGACATTCAAAAGGGCTGCCCAGGGAAGTGATGAACTCACCATCCCTGGAGGTGTTCAAGAAATGACTGGAGGTGGCACTCAGTGGTTTTGTTGATATGGTGGTGATCAGTCAAAGGTTGGACTCAGGGATCTTGGAGGTCTTTTCTGACCTAATGGATTCTGTGATTCTGTTCCACCCCACGGTCATCAATCAATGGCTTGGTCCTATAACTGAGGAGCTGGGGAGGATTTCCTGCATCTTCATGTTGTGTTTCACCATCCCATACTTGCTCATTTGGACACCAGAACAGGAAGGGGGATTTCATCCCAAACGACCCTTCAAAAGCCTCTGGTTGAACCCACCATCACCAGGCAGCATTATTATCTCTGCAGGAAAACAACCAGCAATTAACTTGCTGCAATATACACACGTTTCTTTCATAGAGGAGGGGAGGAAAAAAAGGAGAAAGAGAGGAAAAGGGAAAATAAAGAATAATGCACAGGATCTCCCCAGTAGCACACGGGGCACAATCCAGTACTGTACAAGAGCCATGCAGCAGAGGCCCAGAGGACACGCTGTCCCAGCACAAGGGCTGCCAGCATCCTGACAGAATTAGGAAGTCCTCTCTCACAGTTGCCCTGTAGACATGAAATTACACAAAGAAAGACTTCATTAGGAGCCCGAACTAAATATAGGCAAGTGAGGAGAGTGGAACATTCAACTTTCGCTCTTGGCAAGCAGCACGGCTTTGCAACCTTTAGGATATTGTTTTAACTAAGCTGGAATCCTGTATGGCTGTGATTCTGACAGCTCAGCACCTACCGGGGGAAAGAATTAGGAAAATAAAACCTTTACCTGAGAAAACCCTGGAAAATGTATGTGCCCTCATGGCAGAGTTCTTGCCCAGACAAAACTGCTGCTGTCACTGGGAATGACGGGCTGGAAAATTATTGGCGTCAATGAGAGTTTTGTATGAGCTAAGATGGTGGGGTCAGAGCCAAACTGTTTGCAGCTCGAAAAGTCTTAGAAAACTGTGGATAAAACAGAAAATAACCAATACTGAGCCTGTGACAAGCCTTTCTGAATAGTCAAGGTCCACCAGCATCTTCAGGGCCTCAGGTAGCCCTGTTCTACTTAACGCTCCACATCTGGCAGTGCCTCGGCACCACTGCTCCATCTGCACCTCTGCTGTGGGATAGACCTCCCTGCTGAGGCCTCAAAATGCAATCCCAGAGCTTCAGGAGAAAAAACACAGACATGTGAGGAACAGGATCACTTTTGCCAAACGGTGTGGGTGCTCAGGTTCTCCTCAGGGAGGTAAGACCACCAGTGTCCAAGCTGGCATCACTTGGAGGTCTGGGTCCTGCTTTGTCTTCATGGGAAAAGGTCCTGGCATCAGATGACAGAGTTTGATGAGGACACCCATTTGTGTTAGGCAATCCCAGACCCTTTCCCCTGCAGGAATTGGAGCAGCAAGGTCCCAGTTCTGCCATCCAGCCCTGAGTGTATTTTTGGGGTGTCAGAAACAGGAGCCAGATTCTGGTCCTGGCTGCCTTCATTGCTCAGGAGTTTTACTCTTGCACAAATACAGAGCTCCCAGAGCCAGGGACATCTTTTTAGGGCTATCACACTCTGTTTCTGCCTGCTCTGCACAGGGAACAAGCACAAACACCCAGGAGAGAGCAGAGGATCAGCCTTCCCTGCAGAAAAGCCAAAGGGAGTGCTCACTTCAAGCACATAAACTCCCAACACCTCACCTGGCATTAGGAGTCAGGCATGTAGAGGCTTTTATTAACCTGGCCTTTGGAACAGTCCTTTTGTTTGTTCTGAATCCCTAATAATGTCACCAGTCCCTAATAAAAGGTCAGAAATCCCACACCCATCTGTCATCCTAACAGCATCCATTAAAGAGAATAAAACAATCCTGAATCCAGCTCATGGTGCTGTAAGAGGAGCCAGGAAACCCCCTGAACAAAAAGGACCCATTAAGAGGTGGAGTGGGACAGAAAAGGGAAAACATCCAGCCTGAAAATGATCTCTCCTATTTCCCCACAGCTACGTCAGTGGGGTGAGGCCTTTGGTGGAAATGACTCCTCTGTGGGGACACCGTGAGATGCCAAACCTTCCCAGGGACATCCGTCCTCATGTGCTGTGCATCGCTGCTGTCATGGAACAACCTGGAATAGCTTCTTGAAGACATCTCCCATTAAGTGAGCTGCCTCCAAGGGATAGGGAGGAATGACCAAGCACAGCTGAACCGGGGGAGTTTCCAACCCAGTGGGAATATCCACAGATAGGAGAGGAAGAGGTGTGTGACCCTGGGAGAGTGTTTGCAGAGGGTCAGTTAAGTAAACCAGGTGGAATAAAATCAGTTTATTCTGATCAGCTTTTAGCCTCAGGCATGAATTTGCACTACCACAAACCTACAGACTCCCCTGTCAAAACCTGGAGCATGAGCATGGCACAGAGCTGCCCTCCCCTTCTCCCAGCTCGGGCTGCGCTGCTGGACCTCAGCTCCAGGGTTGGAGGCTCCCAGGACAGAGCAGTTGGCAGCCAAGACCAGCCAGGACTGCAGCTTTCGAGACACATTCCACAAACATCACTGTTTTAGGAAAAACATCGGCAAAGAGCGGTCACGTGTTTCACTCCAGGAGCTGAAGGCGTGAGAAGGGCTTTAAAAAAAAAAAGAAAAAGTCTATTCATTGAAGAAAAGCAGTCCAGAAAAGAAACCAAAAAAGGAAGCAGACCCGATGCAGACCCCTCCAGAGAGCTGTGGGGTATCCTGAACAGAAGAGTGGCTTTGGAGCATCACCCTGGCCCACACAGGCACCGGTGCCCACCTCTGGGATGGGTACAAGGGGCTGACGGGTCTCTTGAGACCAGGGGATCCCAGGATGGCTTTCCTGCACCCATTCCTAGCCCTGTGCTGGAGCTGTGCCCTCTGCAGCAGGCACAGGGAGCTGTGCTGAGGAACCCCTGCCTTCCACTGCTACCAGTGCAATTATTTCCTAAAATGCCACTGATTTTCCTGCTGCCAGGATGGAGACTACCTGCGGCACATCCGATCTCCTTCCTGGTAACTCTGCCTAAAGCAGTCCCTTGTTGTCTCCAGACTTCTGCATTTTCAGTTTGCTGCCTTAAAACGGACTCTCTGCAAAAGGCAGACTCCCCAGCATGGTGGCAGGTGAGGCAGGTGTGCTGGAAAAAGACATTTTACACCATGGATTCATGCTCAGAACAAATCCAGAGCATGGGAATGCTGGTGTGTGGAAGCAGGGATGCCCAGCCCCGGGGTGGAGGCATCATTCACCCACATCCCCAGGCAGGCAGCCCTGCTGTCTGCCCCAGGGTGGCACTGGCTGGGGAAGTGCAGGGAGATCCCAGGCCACCTCCATTCCCAATTTTTCCTGCTCTGTGGCTCCTGGGTGGCAGCAGGATGTTCCAGTGATGCTCAGCTGCAAACACAGCCCCAGAAAGGACAAAGTGATGCCTGGTTTCTGCATCTTCCATCTGTGCCAGCTCTCCAGCACCTATCACCCCTTTAAAAGCACAGCTTTCCCTCTGCCCCAGACCCTTCTTGTGAGCCCAGGCCAAGATCTTCACCAGGAAAGTTCTCTGGAACTGAGAAAAGAGGTAGAAGGGTCCAAAAGAAACACCAGATGTACCAAGCAGTGAAAACGAGCCCTGCCACTGTGCAAGAAGGCACAGGCTTGTATAATATGATATATACTGTACATACTGAGAGAAAGAATATACTTCTCACTGTAAAGTGTTTTACATGCTAACCATCAGGCATACACCAAGTCAATGGATGCTGGCATTTTACATAAATATATGATGATGCAGTGCTATATGTAATAAAAATCTGGAGCCTAAAATATGGAAGCAATTCAAGAAAACAGATCTCACATTTTTGCCTTTGTTACAGTTCGATTCTGACATGCTCTGATTAAAATTCAACATCTGCATGCATTTAAAATTAAAATATATAGGTATTCATGTTCTCCTCCTTCCACAATGTTTTACTGCTGCCTTTTTCTTCTTAAATATTAAAAACATTACATTATTTGATTTCAGATGTCTCAATATATTACACATCACCCTTTCACCTCAGAGCTTTGGTTCAAATCCAGCTCTTCGCCGAGGAAATAGAAAACATCTGAAAATATTTAGTAGTCTCATCTCAGTGTCTAATCACAGTCTGCTCTGACATGACAAAACACAACAAACAAACTGGCTTGCCACAGATGAAAAATGTTTACACAAAAATACTCAGGAGTGTAAGAATGAATAAAGACATCTCTAACTGCATTAAGGCCCGTGTTGTTAAGTAATAAAAAATAGTTTGCAGATAATCTGAGCTGCACCTGCCCCACTGGAAAGGGGAAAAAAAAAGGCAGGTGATTTAAAGTCCTCGCAGCCTAGCAGGTCCCAGCTGCATGTTTTTTTGTTATTCTAAAGCAGGAAGATGTGTCAGGCTACAGTGCAAATATTGTCCATGGGCATCACGGTCTGGAGAGCCTAAGTGCCTCGTGATTTAGGAATCTCCGAAGAAAACTTTATTGCCGGCAAATCCTCCTGGACTAAAATATATGTACTTTCAGAGGAGCGAGCATAAATAAGTCTTTGTCTTTGCTGGGGAATTCAGCCGTCTGGTGGGTGGTGGGGAGGGAGAGCAGCTGTCCCGACAGGCTCCGTGGTGGGCACCGGAACGGGGCACAGCACGGCTCCTCTGCGGGGCAGGGACGGGTTCAGCAGGCAGGAGTCACCTCGAATCCTGGATTCAGTTCTGGGCCCCTCACGACAAGACATTGAGGGGCTGGAGCGTGTCCAGGGAAGGGAACAGAGCTGGGGAAGGGTCTGGGGCATCAGGAGAGGCTGAGGGAGCTGGGAAGGGCTCAGCCTGGAGAAAAGGAGGCTCAGGGGGGACCTTGTGGCTCTGGACAACTCCATGGGTGCAGCCAGGGGGAATTGGGCTGTGCTGCCAGGGAACAGGGACAGGATGAGAGGGAACAGCCTCAAGTTACTCTTATTATTAAGTGTTATCAGAACTCCACATAAGTAAAAGCAGTGATCCTAAAGATGGAGCAACTCTTCCTCTTTATTTCTCTCCTCCATCTACAGACAGTTCCCATCCACCATTCCTGCAGCACTGACCTCATTCCTAGACATGATCACACACTGGCTGTTGTCAAGTTATAGCCCACAGAACTTTTGGGGGAAGTGGTTCCATAAACTATTCCTAAACCAAAGGTTTTCAATCTGCAGGAGCTGACAGGGACCTACATGGTAAAAAAAAAGACTAAAATTCCTAGTCCTGTCTATGGGTATCCTATAATACATTATTTTATTTAGGAAGATGTTGTAGTATTTCCTTCTGTAACAGCCAAATTAAATACGAATAAATTAACATGCTAAGGTTTCACCATATCCCCTTTAATGCGAAATAACATGTATCCCTTAATTCAATCAATTACAAAGTATATTTTTTCAAGGGGAAAAAATACCAGTGTAGCTAAGTCTTTGCAGATCTTGGCATGACTACAATACACAAAGGACAGGCCAGGGAGAGACATCCAATGGCCATGCTGCCTCCAGAAGTCAGGGCTCAGCTAAGGAACCTCTCTGGGAGGAAGATTTGCTCCCCTGGGCACAGCTGAGCCAGGGCAGGTCCTGAACAATCCTGAATCTAATCTTACCCCACTCCTGCTGCAGCACTGAGCTGCTTCCCTCTGCACACACCAGCGCTGGGTTTCTCGCCTGGATAATAATTTCCTTCCCATGTGACTTAGACAATACCCAGAGCATTTTCCATTAAGGCTTTCTCCACAGCACCCCTTGGTCTGGGGTTACATTTTATTGTCTCTGCTTCGTTTTCCTGCACTTTCCTTCTGCTGTTGTGTTTTCCTTTTGCCCCTGGATGAAGTCTCTCTCTTGGCTCACCGTGTTTAAATTCAGCAATGACACACAGGCTTGTTCACACAACTTCACACCTCTCTGCCCCTGTTACAAACCCACCCCCAATTAATTCCCATTCCAAGATGTGAACACCGTTCCCATCAGCCATGTGTCCCTGCAAGGCAGTGTATTAGTAAATTATTTCTCCAGCCTCTTGATTGACATTGCTGAAAAGATACTTTTCATGCATGTCAGGCTTTGTGGGGTGAAAATGCTTTTAGCATGCTCCTAGGATTTACATGGGCTTCCCTGGGCTGCTGCTGCCAAGTTCAGATGCGGCTGGAGCATGTGACATTCTTTGTCCTACTCTTATTACATTTTCCTTTTTATCCAGCCCTGCTACATATTTCATATTTTTCATATTTCTGCCCTGTGATGTAAAGAACAGCCATTTGCTGAATGTCCACTCCAGCATGAGCCTCTCAGATCCTGCAGCAACCACCGGGCTTTCTTCTTCCTTTCTTTTTTTTTTTTAATTTTGTTTTCTTTTCATTATTTACCTCCTCTTTTAATATTTTAGGACTCAGCCCTTCGAAGAGCTGAGCAGATGCCACGTGTCTGCTGAGGCAGGGTAGGAGAGCACACGTGCGCTCATGGGGAGGGACAAACCCCAAGCACCACATGTTTGCTTCTCTCCCGGCGAGCAGAGATCAGGTCTCATTTCTGGCTCTGCATGCAACAGTCCAGCCCCAGAGCCAGAGCTGGGATGTTTCCAGGATGTTTTCCCTCCTTTGCAGACACAGCCTTTGCTGCTCAAGCTCTTCCAGAGCTCCACACCACACAAGCCGTTGCCATACCAGGGACATCTCTGCAACCTCATTAAAGAAGCTGCAGCAGCATAATTGAGAACTGGAAGCCTCAGAGCCAGGCATGGGCAGGGGGAGCAGAGAAGGAAAACATCATTTCACTTGTAAAAGAGTGCATTCAGAGCAGAAAATACTGGGGAAAAAATGTCATGTTTCTCAGAAAAGCTGTTGCATGCCTAAATGTTGGTTTTACAAGCCCAAATTCCATTTGAAAACAGAAAACTCAGGACTGATTTCCTAAGAGTCATATACAAGGAATGGCATTTTATGGATTAAATGTATCATCCAGCATTTCCTAACTGGTTGTCCACTTTGCTTAAGAAGTTACTTCCTAAATAAAATGTAATCTCTTCACTCTGGATGAGGATCTGTCTTTAAACCACAGCACTTTTAATTCATTCCCGAGTTTCAACATCCAGCACTTCAACATCCACACTCAACACCTTCCCCAGTGGCTGTTCTGCCATGCTCTCATCCCTTTCCCTGGAGCACACCAGGAGGCTGCAAATATTAGTGCAGACAGCGATCATGGTTGAAGCCCCAGAACACTGATTATTAACACTGATTATTAAATATAATCAGCAAATCATAGACCAGGAAGGAAAAACCATAATCACAGAAATATTAAGACACACACATTTGAATTGAAGTTGATCATCGTCATCACCTGCCAGTGTCCAAAAATAATAAATAAAAAATCACCTGTTTCCTTGGCAGGCAGCAAATGGAGACCTTTCTTAAATTTGCAGCAGTAGAGTCCACACTCAAATTGTTCTGCTGACGGAAATCCAGCAAACTTCTCCGTCACTGTTGCGGGTAGAGGACAGGCCACCGATGGGAATAGTTTCACAATTCTTTTATTGGAAGCATCTGTAGAAACCATAAAACAACAACTACAACAACAGCAACACAAAGCCATGTTTTCTCACTTCTTTCCGAGCAAGGAGGGTGCCAGAGCGAATCCCCACCCTACCCCTGCACTGCATGGTGGTTTCCTTTGTTCATATTTCACTGCCTGGATCCAGCAGCAAGATTTATGGGCTGGTGCTGAGCTCGGGATGTGCACAGGACTGGTCTCTGGGGACCTGGGCTTGGCCATGCAGAATGGGGGTGCAGAAAGGCTCCTGCGGCTCCAGGGAGGGAGAAATTGGAGGGAGGTTATTCCGGGCCAGATTCCAGCGCCTTCCACTGAGTAACAGCTCCCCGAAAACCCAGCCCTGGTAGCTAATGAGACTCTTCATGGGGAAACGTTGCCACTCCGTGTCTGCGGGGTATCGCACCCAAGGACACAATGCCTGGATCCGGACCGACGTCCCCTGCGCTCCCTTCCGGCCTTGGTCACCATCCCAGCACTGAGGAGCCCATTTATTCCGACGTCAGATGACTTCCCTGCAGCAAAGCGTTCCAGGAGCACTTGCCAGCCTGGCCAAGAGCAGCATTTCAGTGCCTTGAGCTCTGCTGGGACCTGAAGTGGGACTGAGCTGAGTGGATCCCAGTGGGGAAAGGGCTCAGAATGTTGGGAAGATGGTTGTGCAAGAGCAGGACACGAGATCCCAGGTGAACATCTTGGCTTAGACACCTTCCCAATGTGGTTGTTGGTAGGTTACATCAGTTCTGAGCCACCCTACCCTAGCAAAGGGGGGATGTTGCGTTTCCTGACTCTTCAGGCTCTTGTAAGGAAGAAAGTCTCCTATTTGAGAAGGGTGGGAGGAAGAGGCCAGGAAAACAAAGCAGGGAACAAGACAACAAGTCAGCAGTGGAGCCACTCAGCTCAGCAAAAGCAACGACAATGTGAGCACACCCAGGGTTGAGCACAGAAATATCCAGGGTCTGTCCAAATCCTGTAGGAGCTGAGCTCCAACACCTCTGGGCAATGGCAAAATCGGGTCCTGTGTGTGCAAAACAGGAGATTTATTTTTGCAGTCCTGTGCACGTGTGTGTTTTTGTGGTGCATGTGCTCATGATAAGCCAATAAAAGAAACCCAAGTGAAATACAGACTGGGAAGAATGTAACCTAGGAAAGCCATACAGAACTTTTTTCCCCCCCCAGTTCTTGCTCTTTTTCAGTTTGTCTAAATATACCTCGGGGCTTTTTCTCTTGGTTTAAGTGTGCTCTTTCATGGATAGTTTTCAATGTATGTTAAAGTGGCTGGCTGCTGCCAGCTCAGATTTTTGCACTGTGTGTCTCAGCTTTCTCTTCCATTAAGACAAAGTGCTGGCACTGCTCTTTGACCAAGCACATTGTTCATGGTACTGAGCAGCAATTTTCCATCTCTGACTGTCTTTGGGCTCACCCCAGGAGGAAGGGTGAGCCTGGCTTATTAAGCTCTTGTTTCTCAGAGAGCAGCAACATCTGGAGCACGGGGTGGGCTGCTGGCACGCCTCAGCGGAAAGGAATTCAGCAAGGGGTGAGGTCTGCCCAGCTCCAGAGGTGTCCCTGCAATCGGGTCTGGGGACGGAGGAATAACGAAGCCCCACGTAAAGCAGCACGTTTCAACCTGTGCTGGGCTGCTCTGAGATTTTGATTCTTCTGACAGGGAGTCAGGAGGCCCAGGAACCGTGTTAGTCTTGGGTTTTATCATCCAAAGCTACATTCTGCTCTCCTGCTACGCAAGATTTTGTAAGCTTGTGTTTCCCTTGATGTCTAACTCAACGCACTACCAAGAGCCAAGGCAGATGTCGAGGATGAACTCTGCTGCTTGATTTCAGTGTCACATTTGAAGCTCCCTCTGAGGCACTCCTGAAAACTCATCCCAAACGGAGCTGTCCCCTGCAAGACACAGTACAGAAAGCACCTTTGGCTGAAGACAGGTAGCATTTGCTGTGCCCAGCAATGTGGGCATCCCCCTGCCTCTGTTGGGTGTTGCTTTGGTCCAGGTGAGATGAGATGTCCTGGAACAAGCTGGTCTGTTGCTTTGGGACACAGGTCCCCAAGATCTACACACAAAGACTCCTGTATGTCACTCCTCCACAGCTTTTCACCAATATCCTTTTCCTCATGCTCTTACACACCCCAGCTCTTGATCTTTCCTCCAACTGAAACCTTTTCCCTCTCAACATTGCTGGAGAGTCGTGTGGAAAAGAAACCTCGCTGGATGGGGCTTTCCAGTGCAGTGCTGAGGGACTTTATCTGAACCTCCCCCAAAATGTTTATGCCTTTGGTCCCCACGTGTGTTTGCAATTGTGCTTGCTGGAAAGAGCCCACCACCACCGTGGAGATAAGCATGTGACTCCTAGAAGTTTATTTTGGCTGCCAAGCCAAATGTGAAGATAGTCTCTAATTAGAAGTGCTGCCTCTGCAGCAGTGCAGAGCAATAACAGCAGTGGAATTTGTCTGAAGCGTGCGCTCCCCTCGCATGGCTATGGTGAATTAAGCAAAAATGTCAAACTCAGTCTGCAAGCAGCAGACACATTGCATCACATTCCATGTTTACACCACACGGCAGCCTGACTGCAGAGCACGTCTCTTGATGATGTTCATGCTAATTCGGGTTTAAACTCAGAAGAGCCTGAGATGCTCCCCTCTCCACCTTTGCAGACTACTGTGATGATGATTAACAAAGGAGAGTTTCTGGTTAACGCCTGTCATCGCTTAGCTTTGGGAAGATGTGTAACACATTTCATCCAGTGAACCCCAACAGCTGGAGTACACCCACTCAGGGTATTCCTCGCTTGCTGCAACATTTATTTATTTAGAGCTGACTCCTCCAGAGATGTTTATCCTTGCAGAAATATTTGCAAACATCAGGAAATCAATGTAAAAGCCTTCTGCCAAAATAATACCTCTGCCTGGTTTCATTTTAAAGGCTTTAGGCCTTCCTGTAATGTACACAGAAATGGTACTTACCTACAGATGCCCAGCAGTTACAAAGACCATGGAGCTGAATGCACAGTAGCATTTTGTACCATCACAAATACTCTGCATTTCTCACAGGAAGAACAGTATTTTAAGGATTTATGATGTTCTTACTGTGTCTATTACTACACATGGATGTAATCCTCACCCAAATCCTTTCTTTTCCCACTTCTGGGGTTTTTCTCTGTAGCATTTTTCTCTAGCATACCCCAACACCAAAAGACTAAAAAACATTAAGCCCAACCTTCCAGCAGGAATTCTTCAAAACGCAGCTTTTTCCTATATGATAACACTGAGACTCTAAGGTAAAATGTTCTCAAGACCTACAAAACTTAGAAATAATTCCTCCATCAAATGTATGTCTCTGGTTTGAAGCCTGGGGAACCAGACCTGCTCTCAAGAAATGTGAAGCTATTGATTTCCTCCTCTGTGCCAAGCACTGTCAGTACCTCCAGCCCCTTGCCAGAGCACATCACAACACACCAGGCAGGAAGGAAAACCAGGAGGGAAAACAAACTTGTCAACCCCTCTGGGCCCTTGGCTGGAGCTTCACAGGGTCAACAGAGGCCAAGACACAACTGTAAGATTAATTTCTCCCCACCTGCAAGAATTAGTCTGTTTATTTTCATCAGACCAAAAAAAAAAAAAAAATCCCTAAAAAACCTTTCAATATTCACATATTGCAACATATTCGAACCTTTTTAAAAACTAGGGGAAACCTGTTGCTCACAGGTGGGCACGTCCTGTTACAAACCCAGTTTATCTCAGCTTGGTAACACCTAAGGCAGTGTTGAAGCACGGTGTCTTCTCCAGGAACTGCCCCTGTGGTGGTTTGCTCTCAGTTCGCTCCAGTTAAAAGCTGTGCCTGAAGCACCTGACTGTGAACAATCATTCCCAGCGAAATCTTGTGCAAGCAGAACAAACAATTTTCTTCCTAATAAAAGCAAGACCTTCAAGACTGACGGAGCCAACAAGTTAATCAAGTTTCCTACTAAACAGGAAGTTGTGGGACTGTGGCAGGAGGAGTAAATCTGTGTTTTGGCTGGAGAAAGAGTGGAGAGGAATAATACAAATTAACCACTGGGGTTTGTTGTTTATTTGACAGGAAAATACCCTTCAAATGTACCAGTTTGGGCAATATCCAGTCTGATAAGACTGGCCATAAAATGAAAGCTGAGCTTCAGAAGAGGGAAGGGTGAAGCCACCACAGGCATGAGGACCATTGTAACTAAACCAGTCCTGCTACTAATATTTTTTGGACTGCTCCCACAATAGTTGTTATTACCACTAATTACAACTGCAGCAATACTTGCACTGCAGCAGCATTTGGCTTTTCTGCCCTGGAGCAGGATCTCAGTGTGTTGCTCAAATGTGGAACAAAATTAACAGCCCCGAGCCCCAAAAGAAGGTTTCTAACATAGCTCGTTCTTTTGCAGGAGCTTAAAAAGGAGAATAAACTCACTGCTGGTTCCATTCTTGTCCTTATAAACCAGCTTCCACTTTCAAGGGCTTGCACGTTCCCCTGTCATCTGATGGGCAATTAGTCCAGTGCATCTCACAATGGTGGCGACAGACCAAATCAAGAAGAGCAAAGAAGTACAGACAAAAATGCAATCATGTCATTACAGCAGAACGTATGACCACAATTCGCTTCTAGCTACCAAGCAGTACTATGGGACGTGTGTATTCATGTGAAAATAAACCCAACCAGTCATTGAGATATATACAAAATGGATGATTCATGATAATTGTGACACTGGAATTGCTCGACAAAGAGAGGGAAGAAAGCTGTTGATTGCCAGGCACCTCAGGAAAGACCACAGATACAGATAAATTTAATGTTATAGACACTGTGGATGTGCAAATTTCCGTCTGAAGACTAACAGACAGGCCTGTGAAAAGAAATGAAGAAAAACATGCTCGTTAGATTCAAAATAACTGGGGAAAGTTGCACATCCACCAATTCAAAAAGGATGGGAGTCACTGAGTCAGTATGCAGCACTCAAAGGTCCTAATGAGCAATACACCCTTTCTAGCCTTAATCCTTTCAAACAGTAAATGGCAGAGAAGACCACAAAGAAAACACATAGATCACAGCCTAGTTATGGTGCTTCAGCTCTTTGGGATTTATCTTTCTCAAAATAAGCAGCATTATTGAACCCTCAGTACGCTGGGCGACTTGAAAGTGTAAGTATTTGTTGGATCAAAGTATGCATTACTTCAAAAGCATGAAATGCTTAGATATTGAAGGCAATAAATCTCCCTCTGTAAAATACATGCATATATAATTTATATGATAAGCTTAATACTGAGATTTTTAGCTTGGCTTCCAACAGACATGAGATGCAGGCAATTATGTTCCCTTAACAGCGAGTCCGTCTGTCCCCTCTCAGTCCCAAAGAAAATAACTTTGGAGCCCATTAGCCAATTTCAACCAATTTTGGCAGAGGGATTGAGGTCTTGAGGGTATTAAGTTCCCATATGCTTTGTGCTCGTAGGTGGCCAGGTAGGAGTGGCCGACTCATTGCCAAGTGCCTTGAAGGAATGGCATCAGAATGGACACCACCCTTTCCGAGACCTCAGAGAACCCAGAGAGACCTCAGGAATCTTCAAGTAGGGATGCGTGAAAAAATTCACGTCTCGTTAGGCATCAGCAAGTCAGAGCACAAGACCTGAGGATCTCCTGGTAGTGGAACCACTCATTTCTCCTCCTCCTTTGGTCCCAACAGCAGCCATGGTGCCTTCAGAGCGCCTTCACATCCCAATTCTCCACTCACTGCAGTAGCATCTTTCCGATTAATGGGAGCCCCGTTGCATTTTTATGCCTCAGCTCTCTGCTCGTAACTGGGGCTATCTCCTAACATATGGGAACAATTCATTTTCTTTGTCATCCTTTGGATCTGAAACTCGGGTACTCTGAGATGTAACTATACATGAATTTCCCTGAACTAATTACATAATATTTATCCTATTTTCTTTAAAGTAATACTCGCTAGCTAAGAAATGAAGAACTGCATTGCTTATAATAAACTCTGCATGCTACATTGTAATCTAAACTGTACAGTTAAATATGGTGAAGAACTAAAAGGTTTGAGTTATTCCCCTTGGCAAACATTTTTTTAAGGATTGCTTAAATAAGCAGTACAGAAACCAGATGTCATTTGGTAAGAGTATCTGAATGACTAAAAATTTGCTGTCTGGGTATTTTTTTTTTAACTTTATAAAAACATGAGAAATTCTTTGGATTTATATCATATTTAGCAGCTGTGAAACAGTGCAAACATCTGTTTGTACCTATAGGGAGCTGACCTACGGGGTCCTCATCTCTTAATCACCAAGCAACAAGCCAGTCTCATATACATAGTTTATTGTTTTCTTTTCAGCTGCCTCCTGAACTTCAAAGTTTTTATACTCTCATGTTCCATTATCACGGTGAGAGGGACAGTCCATTCATTACAAGCCCAGATCTATGCAATAACTGATCAAAAATGGCCATAAAGCACCGTGGACGCAGAAGTGCCCTCGAACACAGCCATAAGCAACTCTGAGCATGTCATAAAAGCTGTTGCTTCCCTTTTTTCCCCGTATTATTCATTGTTGGTTTGCTGCTGTGGGGTTTTTTTAAATGTAAAGGCTGGAAGAAAAGAAGATGAAAAGGAACAGAAGTCTCTTTTTATAGCCAACCCTACTGTGGGAGAAGGGGTTGACAAGACAACTCCATGAGGTCTCATCTACCCTCTTTTTCTAGATTTCCACAATTGTCAATTATTATAAGGAAAGACTGCTATCTTGTACAGCTATGGAGCATCCCAGTGACAAGCAAAGAGGAAAACAAAGTAACTTTAGTGGATATCCCGTTCCAAAGAGGTTTTAGCCTAAGGAAGATCCCGTCCTCTGTCAAGAGCTCTAATATAATGCAGGGCATGGAAGGGAAAAGAAATTCATTTGAGAAGTTTTCTGCCCTGTTCATTACCACAACACACATTCACACCCCATCCTTTAGTGATTTAGCCAGGAGCAAAATTTTCAGCCTCCGAGATAATCTCTCCCCTTTTCCTCCGAATGTAATATTGACCCTGGGACCTCGGTTTTTATGCAGTGAGAGAAAGGTGCAAACAGTGTGGAAGGAAAGATTTGTGGGCCTTGGACATGAGAGTGGAATCGCACTCCCAGATATACTATGAGAGCTTAAACTACACTCTGAACTAAGGCTGAAAACAAATGGGAAACACTGTATGATTCCATCCCATTACAGTACAAATAAATCATTTCTGGAAATCTAAAACAAATGGCCCAAGCTCAGTTCTATGGATGATCCAAATGCAAAAAAGGCTGCTAATTCTGAAAGGCAAATGCAAGTAACCAATTAAGAATGCAGAAAAAAAAAATAAGGAGTGTAACTTGTTTAGCAGGAAGATGCTAAGGCCACAGAAGTGGGTCTTCCAATCACCTTTTTTGGTATTCCTGAGCAAACATTCTTTTTTGCTTACGTTAATATGGAATGTATTATGACAACGTTCTTATGGATATCCATGCCTTTTGTCTATCAGTACTTGCAGATACATTCAAAACAGCTGCAAATATTTTTTAAATTATGTAAAAGTCCCAAACACTTTGAAAAGAATATTAATATCCCTTTAAAACAGCAGTGTATTATATTAAATTAAGGATAGGAATTTAGAGAACAAAAAAAAAAAACGTTGTTAGCATTAACATTTTCACTGCTTTCAAATGCAGTCGCCTCAGATAAGACTTGGAACTATTTTGGTAAAATTAAAAGCATTGTGGTGTTTGCACATTTAGATGACAAAGCACATAATCACACACATAGGTTACAAGGAAAGGTTTGTCTTCTCAAAACTCAGCTGGATTTTTAATAGCTATTTGAATAAATACAGAGAATTTTCTCCATATCACCTCTCCCTAACTTTGCTTTCCTTCAATCTGGAGATCATCATCGCTACAGTCCCATTCCCAGTGCCCATGGAGTTGTTATTTCCCTTAGTACTGCTTCCTCAGTCTTTGCCTCTGTAGCCAATAAAATAAAATAAAATAAAATAAAATAAAATAAAGTACCTTGGAGGGGTTTTCAGGAGGGATCTGGAAAGGGGAGGTATCATTTCTTGCAATGAAACCCTCAACCATCTTCCTGGAATGTCCTTTCCACATCCATGACAAGGCTGGCAGCAGGCAGGGGAGTTATGGGACATGAGCAGCTCTATCTCTCCCCTCTACCAAACTCCTGAGTGAGAAAAAACCAATAATTAGTGCTTTCCCTGGCCATGGGAGCAAAGCCATGGCAACAGGGGCATTGACACCACCAAAAGAGCACCAAAAAGTACCACAGAAAGTGCAGAAGATCAGTGAGTGCCCAAACCCAGGCACAGCCTCTTGCAGGTCCTGGCCAAGGGACAGAACAGGAAAGGTCTGCACTCATCACATACTTCCACACAGCGTTTTTGGGGAACATCTGCTCTGCAAAGGCAGGAGGATTTGTGTCTCGACTCAGAATCCAGCAGAAAAGAGAAGGGACAGTGCAGAAGCGCCCAGGAGATGTGACACACCACGCTCGGAAATGGTTGCACCAAAGGGTGCATATGCAGAAGTGACTGCCACTTGGAAATGCATTTCCTGGCTCTTGGGTCAACCACTATTTTTAATTTTAATTTTCATTTTAGTTTTTAATTTTAAGAGACACCCATTGCATAACTCGGACGTAGCAAAGGCTCCTTGGGAGAGGGCTTTCCTCCATTTCTTCTGGCTGTTTCTCTTCTCCTGGACTGCAGTGTCATGTCCTTTGGTCAAGTTCTCCCTGGCAGGATAGACTAATGATATATCAAATAACAGGGAGAATGAACAAAAGAGGGAGGAATAAAGCTGATTCCATGACTCCATTGCTGGGTACTTGTGGACTGTTATTACTTTCCTTTTTTTTTTTTTTTCTGGTAGGATTAAACAGTTAATAAATACAGATTTCATGGCCCATAAATAACATTGTATTTGTCAGCTCGCTCAAAGAATAATCGATACTTAATGCATGAGACTTTCCAGTACAACAAAATAAGCTCTGCATTTACTTGTCCCAGAGATACCTTGGAATCCTCCTTTTGATTTTGTTCTTGCCTGAAATACCAGTTATGCCTCCCAAAAACCAACCAGTGACTTGGTTACATGCAGATGAGTGCCTGCAAGACTTCCGGAAACAAGACCTAGACCTAAATAATTCCTACATCTGTGGAGGCTCCCTTAATTAATATTTGGTCAATCAGGATACAAATTCTGGTCAGAAACAGCCTGTAGTTCTTGGCTGTCCCCAGCTGCTGATTCCTTGCTCAGGCTTCATCTTGTTGGAGCAGGTTTTGGATACAACTGGCTCGGGACTATCAGCCCTTCCCTCTGTCAGCCCTCACTGAGACAGTTCCTGTTATCCTTGCTAAAAACACTGGAGATTTCTGGTTTGCCCATGTTGCAGTATCAGCCTCTGAAATTAATCTCTTGATTAATCTGAAGTTTGAAAAATCACAGAATTGAAAGGGAACTTAGAGATCATCTCTTTCCAACTCCTCAGCCATGGGGAGTTTCACTATCCTGGGTTGATCTAAGCCTCATCCAGCCTGGCCTTGAACACTTCCAGGGACGGGGCAGCCACAGCTTCTCTGGGCAAACTCTTCCCCTGCCTCAGTGTTAACCCAGACAAAATTAGCAACATCAAACTATCAGATTATTCTTCACAGTGACCAAATATCAAATCAATATCAAAACTCAGTTTTTATCTGTAACATTTTAACTATTAAAAAACCTTATTTTGCTCCCTCTGCTCTGCTTCTTTGGACAGGAGCAAAGCTACATATTCAATGCATTGTTATTTTGGCTTTTCACCTTTCCCTTCCACCTTATGGGTGGCGCTTATCAAATCTGCTTTTGCATCTGTACCTAATTTAAAGGTTATAGTTCATCAATTAACCCTGCTAACACCACCCAAGAGGCACAGCAGCAATATGAATTTAGTGATATCTGGAACTCTGCTCCAAAACCTCAATTAAAAATTTTTAAAAAGGTTTTTAAGCAATGTTTATAAATATAATTATAGATCTATAAATACAGCTATAATATATTATCTATTACGGGTTATATTTTATATATTATCTACTATACTTTATATATTAGAATATACATATAATATAATAGATATATACCTCACCCTTTTTGATGCCAAAAACTCCTGTTCTGGGTTTCCCTTGAGCCAACCTCCCTCGTGTATAAAAACATCATTAGGATGCTTTTTGTGTGGCATCCTCAGAAGCTCCAATGGTCACCACCCTCCCAGAAGGAAATTTGCTGAGTTTGCATGTGGAAACAGCTCTGCTATCTGTGCCTGTGGTTACCTGGAAATTCCAATGGACAATTTTTGGATTATAATTCCACTACCCGCTCAGCTACCAATTCTTGTAACCTGTCCCTGCCAAGAAAACTCTAGGAGAAATAAAATCCCCTGAAAATCTTGCTCACAATGCTCCAGCTCAGAGTTTGGCAGCTGCCTTCCAAAATTAAGTGATTAAAGTAGTGCTAATGAGACATTCATCCCCTGCACCTTTTTCCTTAAAATAAATACGCAGGGCTCTGCATTACAGGTGCATGCAAAATTGCTTAAATAGACATCTTGGAAGCACAGGAAATAAAAACAAAGGACACTCTGGCAGAAAGTTCCCAAAATACTTGAAAATGTAACTGAATAAATAACTCTTGGTTTTGGACCGAAATCTGCAGACCTTAGCAGATGTGTCCAAGCTAAACCAAATATTCAGGGAACTGGATCTCCTTTCTGATGAGAAATAATGAAGAGCACTGCACTGGCAAGGAGACAGGCTGGAAGAACCTACTGGTCTTTTCCAGCTCCGACTTCCGTGATAGCTCGGAGTTATCCTTAGGCATTGGCTTGATCCATCAATGAAGTTACTGATTGTGAGCCCAGGCCCCAGGGCTGCCAAACCTACATCCATATTGAACTGGAAGCATTCAAACATTCATGGAGTGAATAGGATTATTGGATACTCACAGGCGAGCACGTGCCCCTGTGGGAGTGGAGGCACAAAGATCATGGAACTTAAGTGGGAGGTAAAAATCCACTCAAGAAGAGGAAAAATACGGAGGCCACTTTTTAAAACTTTTTTTTTTCCTAATATTTAAGACATGCCACCATGGAGGTGTCAATTTAAATTATTAGGGAAAATACTAAGGCGAATAAAGAAATGGCATTCCACAGACCTGCATGGAGGTGTAAAGGGGATATTTTCAGTGGGGCTTTTTTTCAGGCCCTGCTCTAACAGTACCTGCCATTGTATTTGCAGGGCAGGGTGTCAAATCTGCTTACAGGATTTTTAGCTGCTCTACTTTGCAATCCTTTCTGCTGCAAGGCCCTGCTCCTTCAAAGGTGAAGCCCCCAGCAAAGCCCTTTTCCCCAACAGCAATGGCTGCAGGAGCAGGCCCCTAGTTTGTAAATACTAACTTTTTTCCAATGTCAGATTATTTACTCTCTGTTCTTTGAACCACCCAAGCCAAATGGACGGGGGCCAAGTTTGTTAACAATAGCTCTTGGCTGGGACACGCCGCGGGGCAGCCACAATCCTGTTTGCCTTATTCCAGAGTGGAGCCCCATCGACTCCACCGGTGGCTTTGGGAGGGCAGCAGGCTTTGACACGGGGACCTGCCCGCAGTTCTGCAGGATGCAGAGAGCCCTGAGTGACCTGTGGGCACTGTGCTGGAGCCTCCAAGCACAGCAGCGAGACCCACCAGGATGAGGGGCTGAACCCCAGCCAGAGGAGGTTTGTAACCATTGAGGAGAGCCTTTGCTGCCAAACTGCTCAGGCACATCCACCTGAGCCTTCTCCATGGGGTTGCAGTGGCCGTGATGGGGATCTCAGTGAGAAAGGAGATCACAGAATGGTTTGGGCTGGAAGGGACCTTAAGGACACCTTCCAGGGTGCTCCAAGCCCCATCCAACCTGGCCTGGAACATTTCCAGGGATGGGGCAGCCACAGTTTCTCTGTGCACCCTGTGCCAGGGCCTCACCACCCTCACAGTCACCAAGCCATTCCTGTTTGTCCTGCTTGTCAACATGAGACACCCCTGTTTGCAAGGTCAAGTCTTGCCTCCTTATTGATCAATCATGCAACACCAAGCAGAGGAGAGCAGTTGCCATTTCACCACAAATCTCCAAATTCACACCAAGAAACCAGCACCGGCTGGCGAGATGGACACCCCAAAACACCCTCAGCATGGAGGCAGGAGTTGCCTTTCCCAGAAGAAGCCCATCTTCAGGCATCAAGGTAGGAACAGCAGTGGCTGACCGCCCCTGCAGGCCTTCCTCAGCCTGTGTATCATCCTCCTCTTCCTCCCAGCCCTCTTCCTCCTCCTGCCTTTCCCAGAAGAAGCCCATCTTCAGGCATCAAGGTAGGAACAGCAGTGGCTGACCGCCCCTGCAGGCCTTCCTCAGCCTGTGTATCATCCTCCTCTTCCTCCCAGCCCTCTTCCTCCTCCTGCCTTTCCCAGAAGAAGCCCATCTTCAGGCATCAAGGTAGGAACAGCAGTGGCTGACCGCCCCTGCAGGCCTTCCTCAGCCTGTGTATCATCCTCCTCTTCCTCCCAGCCCTCTTCCTCCTCCCTGGTGCCAGTGGTGCAAAACATGCTGATCCATGAGGGCACGGAGTGTGCTTAGCCCGGCGTGACCCGCACAGATGGCTCGCAAAGGAAGCGCTCGCACAGCAGAGCCAAGTGGCCACACGCTCATCCAGAGACATTCCTCCCCTGATTAGGAAGGTTGGGAGGGAGCCAGGGGTGGGTCAGCGATCTCCTTCCTGTGGCTGCAGCCATTCCTGCCACAATTTGGATCACACCTCTCGGAGACACTCTCGGGTCGGGCACGGGAAGTTCACGGCGGCAAACGCGCCGGCGGGGAAGGGGGAAGAGCATGGGGATAGAGGGGAAGTTCACTGGGGTTCAGCCAAAGCTGGGTCCAGAAGAACAGAGGCCTGATAAAAAGGAGAGAGAAATTGTGATGGATATGACCCCCAGGGACTCCTCATCCCATCTCCAGGCAGTGCAAGGTGCTGGACACATCAAGAATGAAGAGAGCAGCTTCAAGAAACCCACAGCTTAGAGTGGTTCAAAGAAATGAAGGTACAGACCTACCACCACACCTCACCTGGGTGAAAATCAAACTCTCCAGGTCGGAGCATGATATTTCTCATCTCTTCTGGCATCCCCAACGCAAACTGTCCCAGTGAACTTGGACAGGTTTGCTGCGCTGCACACACTCTGTGCTCTACAACACAGGAAAGACTAAACAAATCTCTCCAGGCAGCCGGGGTCAAGCCATACCATTTTTATCCCCGAAGCCAAGGAGGAGAAGATTGCACTTCCTAGCAGGGAAAACAACGACGCAGCAAAACGAAAAAAACAAGGGAAGCATTACTCAAATTATCTCCACAGCGAGTGGAGGGATGGGAGTCCAGAGAACAAAGAGATCAGATGACCAGATGGGACAGATCAAGCTGACCACAAAGCCTCTGTCCAACATTTTTTGACAACCGCTAGAGCCATATGTTCATGAGGATTGTGGAATAACTGGGAAGGGTGTGCGGACTCAGAGCGAGCCCGACCGCACTCGGAGCTGCGTGGCTGTAGGGTGTGAGCCAGGGAACCTCTGGTGTGTGACCCAGATCCCAGCCCTGCACCCTGTGGAGGGAAAGGGGCTGGTAGATCATTTAGCTCACCTCATGGCAGGCCCTGACCAGCCCTTCTCCTGTGTTTCCTGGTGTTTGGCCCATCTCTAATGAGCCATGCTCTGGGGGGAATTCTTAGGTCATTTATTTTGCATCATGTCTGCGAGGAGTGGTAGCAGGACTATGGCTAATTAGGAAAGCAGACAGATAGCACCAAACAAAGCCAAGGACAGAGGGATCGTGTCTGGGCGCACAAAGGCTGGGAGTGACCCTTTCTGCCAGCTGCCCCATGGACCTGAACATCAACGCTCCTGAAGGGCAGAAGCGGCACATCCCAAATGGCCTGTCCTGCCCCATAAAAAACACACTTTCCTCATTTATTTTGTCAGCTGCTCCTTTTGATTACTTAGCACATTCCAAGAAGTGCGAGGAAATTCGATGGATGACGTCCTGCAAAGTAAAGGTGACAGTTTTCAGGAGCAAGGAGCAATGGCAGATACCCCTCCTAGGGATGTGCAGGGACACTCAGCCCTGCCTTCAGGCAGTTTGTCACCCACTACTGAGTGGTGACAAATTCAGCAAATTTAGGACACAGGACCAACCAGCTACCATGGCAGACAATAGTTTTTCCCTCTAAAATTAAAGTGGAGAGAATTTAACCGCCTAATATTACTTAATTTTCACTCTGAGATGAGTGACCAAGGGACCATTTCCCATCGTAAGTTTCTAAACTGCCCCTGGGCTTTGACAGAGCTTTGGAGTCCTTCTGCAACCAGAATAACACAAATAACTTCCAGCAAAAGAAATAAAACAAGTGCCAAACAGCACCAAACCTGGGCAGAGGTGTGCTCCTGCAAAACACCTGCTGGACACCCTCAAGCTGCACCACAGCAGCCACAAGGCCCCTCTTGCACCACTTTCCCCACCACCTCAAAGCCCACACAAATCCCAGCCCATTCCCTGGATCCCCACATGATCCACAATTTTCTTTTACCTCCAAGAGGCCAGATTGCCCCTCCATCAGCAGATCCAGCCTGTGCTTTGTGCTTTGTTGTAACTCCCCAAAACTCCTGACCAGAGAAGAAAACAGCAATTTATTTCTCACCCTAAGGGCCTGCAGGTGTTTTGGGATAGTGCCGCTGGAATTTATATCCCATAGGCTGCTCTTAGGCAGTGGTGGCCAAAAGCTCAGCAAATGTCCATGGACTGAGGGCCTGGTGCTCAGCAGCCTCCCAGTGCCACATTCACCCAACTCTCCCGTACACAGTGAAGAAGTGAGTTCAGAGGAGGCCACGAAGATGATCAGAGGGATGGAACACCTCTCCTGTAAGGAAAGGCTGAGGGAATTGAGATTGTTCAGCCTGGGCAAAAGAAAGCTCCAGGGTGAACTTTTTGTGGCCCTCCAGTACCTGAAGGGGCTACAAGAGACCTGAAGAGGGACTTTGGACCCTACAAGGGCCTGGAGGGACAGCACCAGGGACAATGGCTTCCTACTGACAGAGAGCAGGGTTAGATGGGCTGTTGGGAAGAAATTCTTGGCTGTGAGGGTGGTGAAGCCATGGCAGAGGTTGCCCAGAGAAGCTGTGGCTGCCCCTGGATCCCTGGAAGTATTCAGGGAGAAGTTGGATGGTGCTTGGAGCAATCTGGACTATGGAAGGTGTCCCTGCCCATGGCAGGGTGTTGGAAATGGATGATCTATAAGCTCCCTTACCTTAACCATTTCAGGATTTTACGATTCTATGAAGAAGAAAAAGGCAGAAACCCTGTGAACAGAAGCATTCATATTGTGACTCCACCACTCTGGAGTCAGGAACAGCAGAACAGCCACGAACTCCACGGGGAGGGAGTTTCCCATCGCTGTGATGGGAGCGTTTCCCTTTGCCAGGACAGCACATCTGCTCTGCAGTGGCCACACTCCACGGGCGCTGGACCCACGTCAGGAGCCCATCCCTCCTCTCTGCCCTTCCCCATCCTCCCCCACTCCCCAGGGGCAGAGATACTTCCCGGGCAGATGGAAGCAAGAACCAGGTTAGGAAACGCCGCCGAGCCCGTTCCCTGCCGGATAATGTAAACAGGGCTGTCGGACACGGCGAGTGCTGCCAGGCTTTGATCAGAGCCAGCTGCACGGCCGGACTCTCCCCACGGCCATCGTCCTGCTCCCCTGCCCCGGCCCTGCGGGGGCCTCGTCCTTCTGCTGGGACAGAAAAGGAGCTCTCACGGCTTTGCGTCTCACACCGGCAGTTTTGGGATGCGGAAGAAATAATCCGGGTTATTCCCCAGCAGCAGCTGGGGGAAAATTACTCCCTGCTTTTGGACCTGAGAGAGTTCCCAAGGGGAAAATGGTGCCTTGGGTTTTGGGAATTTTGTGGGCATTTGAGCTCCAATGTAGCTCACTTATGGCTTCTGTCCACCAGCAGAGCCAGGGAGCTGGGGTGGGATCTTCCCATCAGCCAAGCTGCTCGTGGCTGTGCCTTTTCCCACTAGATCACTTCACCCAACCTGGTGAAACAATCCAGATTAAAAAAAAATAGGAATTTGGGGAGAGTAGTGCTTTTTACAGGTCCGGATCACCCCAGGAATGTGGTTTGTGGCCCAGCCTGCAGATGGTTTCTCACCCAGCAAGGGCCAGCGGGGACATCACATCTCACCTCATCCCACCCAGCTGCTCTCACCCCTGTCAGGAGCGGTGCTGCTCCATTGTCCCTCGGGATCTGCAGGGGTCGGCTGATCCTGGCAAAGCCTCAGCTCCTGGGATTTGAGCACTGGGGGAGGGAAGGGGATGTAGTTACAGCTGCAGGGACATCCCCGGCCTATGTGCCAACAAGAAGTCTTACAAGGAGTCATTTGTCAGATCCAGTTTTCCAGAATTCTCATATTTTCCTCCCTGCTACCTTAAGATCAGTTTTACTTCATTATTTCTTCTATTTATTACTTAAAGTTTATGTCTTTCACCTGTAGTAAGGCAACCACAGTCTTAGGAGAGACAGAGGGAATAAATTGGCTTGTTTTGGTACAGATTTTGTCCACAACTGTGCAATCCCTATGTTATGGTTGGGAGAAAAGTGTCCGAGGCTGGAAAACACCAGCATTTTCTGCAGCAGCCTTTTTGAAAGTAGTAACAGCTCAATGAAGTGGTTAGGAGTTTACAAGGGCTTGGAAAAAATTACCTCCTTTTAGTAAGTGTTAATTATATGACTAATTAAATAGAGAGGAGGTTGAAACACTCTCCTAGTCATAACCTGTGTGCTCCCTGCCCGCTCCTTGCGTGACAGAGAAAACAGGGAATGAATCCTGTTTGGCCTTCACGGCAGGAAGTGGCTACTAAACCAGCTCTAGCTTCTAATTTATTTACCTGGGAAGCTGTAGGGAACTGTTTTTAAATTGACCAACGTTTCTGCTACTTAAAAAAAACCCCAAACCCACCAGCCATTCAGTAAAAACACATTTGGAACAGCCCGAGTTTTAAGTAAGAGATATAAAAGGCCACTTTGTTTATGTTTTTCAGCAATGGTATGTTGGCTTCTTTTTTTCCTAAATGACGGCGAAGAAAAAAAAACATTATGTTAAATCTCTTATCTCCACGCAAAGTGGTTGCAGCTATCATAAAACACACACATTGTGTCATTTCAAAACACAAATGGGCTCACGGTCAAACATTCTTCAGATTACCTCCTCTTTTCTTTTCCCTTTATAATTTTGTGGGCATTAATAAAGTTTAGCATATTCAAGCGAGGTGCTTTGTTCCTCCAGTGAGGAATTAATCACATCCTTCTGGAGAAGCACAAAGAAACCACAGGGTCAGGACTGAGCTGCAATTGCTGCAAAAGCCCCCCATGATGCCCAGTGCTGTGGCACCAACCTGTCCCTGATCCCATGGACCTTTACAGTGCCCAAAAGTGATGGGAATGGGGCTGTGATACAGAAATCTGGGGCCAGCAGCAAGATCCCTGATCCAGAGCTCTGTTTGACTGAAGGCAGCTCATTTAACCTCCCTGTGGCCGGCAGAATGAGTTTAAAAGCTCCCTTTCATGGGAGATTTCATTTCCATCCAGTGGGACTACATCTCAAACACTTCAGACCTGGAACCTGAGGACAAAACTGCTTTTTTGATGGTCCCAGGATGATCTGAGCTCACCAGGCTGCCACAGGGGAGCTGGTAGGAAAGACAGGCCCTTCCATCCACTGCCTTCTCCCTCCCCACTGCCAAAATCCAGGCTCTCACATCTGGCCAGCTCCCACCCACCTGGGCAGGTCCTGCTGTTTGAGGGCAGGGCGTCAGACCCTGGGCCAACTCTAAGGAGAGAGCATCAGCCAGCCCTAACACGGGGGCAGCTCAGCCAAAAAATAGGCTCTAAATATAACAAAAACACGGGAGGTGGAAAGCAAACAGTGCCAGTTAAGGTGTGCTGTGCCTCGGAAGGGTACGTGGGCGAGGTGGCAGCACAGCTGCAGACTGTCCTGAATGTGCTGCATGTCAAGAAGAAAACTCTGCCAGCACTGCCAAAAGGATTTTTTTTTGGCACTAAAAAGGACGTTTTGGCAAAGCTCAGCACTTCTGATGCTGCTGGGGCTATTGGATACCTGCTGGCCACCTGAGCAAAGGGAGGGGTGCCCCATTTTCCTGGATCCTCCACAACCCCTCCAGGACATTTCCCTTGGAAAGGTTATGCACCCCAGAGCCCTCCTCCATCCCAAACTGCCTCCAGTGCTGCTGGAGACCTGTTTGACTCAGAGGTTTCCATGATGCCTGCTGGTTTTACTTCCCACATCCTGCCCCATTTCAAGGTGACTCAGAGAGTGATGTTTGAGTCATGTTTGAAGATGCTGAACCCAAGGGATCACGCTGAGATGGCCCAAAATTACAGGTGGATTTTCCAGCCTCGCTCATGAGTATTTCCACCTCCTCCCCTTTCTCTCTCCTTTTTGTTGCTTTCGAAGGCTTGTGGCTGCAGACAACTGAGAAGAGGATGTTGTGCAGGGACATGGCTGTGGGTATTCCTGGGAGAAGTGGCAGAGGGGGAAGTGGCAGTGCCAACAGACTGGAACTCCTCCCTGGGCAGATGCAGGTCATTGATATTTGGCTGGGTGAAGCAGCCATGAGGTGAGGAGCCTGTGAGGAGGCAAGGGAGAGCCTTCCACTCCCATACACCTGCAGCATTTTACTCCACAGCAACCCTTCAGCCTCCACTCGCTTCCAAATGATGTCCTTAAAGATGCTTCCAAATAAGCAACTAATAAAGGAACAAGCAGGAACACCGACAGAAACTTGGACATGGAAGGGGTGCTTAGATTTTTGAAAATGAGGAACCAGAGGAACAGAAATAGTCAGAGTTTGTCCTGACCAGTGGCACCTGGCCAGCACACACGACCAGCCACCACCAGCATGGCCAGTGGTACCAGCTGGCACCACTAAAGTCTGTGCTGCCACAACACCCCAGTGTCACCACAGCAGAAGCTGCCTGGGGCTGTGGACATCTTGAGCACCGAGGACCCAAATCCACCAGAAACCAAGATTTTCAGGTGGTTTGATCCCCAGCATTGACCTCCATCCTCAGGGTTGTGCTTTGCTTTGATAGTCTGGTGAGCTTGAAGGTCTGGTACCACCACAGGCACACCTGAGGGTCAAGCAAAGACAACCAAACCACGCTTGGCTCGGGGAGAGGTTTCCTCCTCCTGCAGCAATGGGAACTTAGAGGAATCACAGCATCTCAGAATGAGCTGAGCTGGAAGGGACCCACAAGGATCATCAAGTCCAGCTCCTGGCCCTGCACAGCAGCATCCCCAAGAGTCACACCCTGTTCCTGAGAACATTGTTCAAACACTCACGGTTCAAACACTGCCAGGCTGGTGCTGTGACCACTTCTCTGGGGAGCCTGGTCAGTGTCCCACCACCCTCTGGAGGAAGAACCTTTTCCTAATATCCAGCCTAGACTTCCCCTGACACAGCTCCAGGCCATTCCCTGGGTCCTGTAACAGGTGACCAGAGAGAAGAGATCAGTGTCTGCTCCTTCTCTTCGCCCCATGAGGAGGTTGTAGACTGCAATGAGGTGTCCCCTCAGCTTTCTCTTCTCAAGGCTGGACAGACCAAGTGCCCTCAGCCGAGGTGAACCCCACAGGTCTCTGCACACCAGCAGCCAGCTGGATGCTGCCAGACCCCACCAGCAGGAACCAGGACCAAAGGCTGAAGAGAGAGTGTCCTTTCCAGGTGATTCTCACACACCTGCCCTAAATCCATGTTGGTGGGAATGACACACACTGAAACCATCATCACTTTGCAAATCCATCCTTCCCTCCACCCTGCCAACACCCAATCCCTGAGCTGATGCCCCAGAGCCTGCTACCCCAGAGAGACAGTCGGGAGTGAAGGAGGTAAAGGAACAGCAGATATCCAAGTATTCGAAACAGAAAAGGTTAAAAGCAGCACAGACTGTGAAAACAAAGGCTTGGACTTCAAAACAACCTGAACACACCATTTCAGGGAAATTTCTGAAAATGTTTGTTACCGCTAGTGCCATGAAAGCGATGGATTTAAGGAACTTGGACGTGCTGGAAACAGGCTCTGCCGGAGCGGGCCGTGAGTCACCCGCTCCGAGCGGGCACGGCCAGCAAACAAACCCCCGAGCACCACACAAACACTGATAACACTTGCACCAGGCAACAGCCACAGGGCCTTTCAGCAGCTGAACCAATCTGTTCCCACTGTTACGCTGCGTTACTTCAGCCACAAAGTGGGGAATTATTTTTTTTTTCCTTGCCCTGCTAATTAACATTTGTTCGCGCACAAAATGCGGAGGCCGGTGCCAAGCGGACATACCTAGATAGAGCCTAATATTAGATTTCACAAAAGCATTCATCCTGTCTAAACAAACATCCTCCATAGAGTGTTAACCTCAAAATCTTTGCCCAAACAGATGTTCCCACTGCGGGCATGGCTCGGCATCGTTTCCCGGGACGAAGTGAAGCCTCCACATCCATGACCATCCCCAATTAACCCAGGCATCGACAGGAAAACACTCTTGTTATTTCAGGAAGCTTTGCATAAAGCTTCCTTTTGAATTTAAAACTGGATCAGTCATTATTTGTCTCTAGCAGAGGTTTCATTTAAGATTTCTTCTTCAAGTTACTCACTTTTTGTTACAGCCAGAGACAACGTCCTGCTTTTAACAGCTGGGAAAATTCGCTGGCAAACGATACAGGGTGTTGATTAACCAATATATGGTTCAGGTCTGGTCTAACAGGCAGGAGGCTGAAATGGAAAAGCAAGTTTTTTAACAATTTGTTATACACAGTAGCAAGAAAAACAGGAAGTAGGTGTTTATTAGCAGTTTCCAAATATACCAGCCAAAATAAAACTCCCCATGCAGTCTGAGGTATTCAAAATACAGCGACGACCAGAATTCCTCAGATTATAAGAGGGTAATTAATCACAAACAGCGTTCACAGACCAGTGATTTGGAAACTTCCTTTTTATTGAAGATCTGGATCAAGAGCAAACTTCAAAGCAAAACTAATTGATCTGAGATTCATTGCGTCTGGGCGATAAAGCAAAAAAATAAAATATCATTCTGACGCAGCCAGGTCCGTGGTTTACATTCATCCTGCCCTGACAGCCTGTAAAGCACATTAAAAAGCCATTTTTCACTGAATGCTATAGCTCTGACCTATTGCAACATAAAAGCTATTCACACATGGGAGACTGTTGCTTCCTCACAATCAGTGTATTGCACCCAAAGCCAGCCGTGTTATTCCAGGCTTGTTCCTCAGGAATGTGAGCATATCTTGGAGACTGATTCATAAAAGGAAGAGAGCAGCCCACTTCTGGGCCAGGCTCACATGCTTTATTCAGAAGTGAAATGTTCTGAATTTTGTTTGGCTCCAGCACCTCTTAACTCTGCTGGAGCCGGGAGAGCAACTTGAAATGAACGGCTCTGTCCTCCTTTTTCTAAAAATTGCCAGAAAATAGTGGGGTTCAACAATTTTTCTCCATCAATGTTGTATGCACATCCCAGCCAGGAGACTGTCATTCACCAGCAGCCAGAATTCACTGAAATATTTGTGATTTAATCTGTATAATTTGTCACCTAAGGCATCTGGCTTTTTTCCTTGTCCTCCACTGGAGGATTCAACAGGTCCCAGTGACCACCTCCATGAACACACAGCCCCACTCTAAACCCATAAGACATAACACATACAAAAAAAATAAAATCACTAAACTTTCAAAGGTATTTTCTCCACATCAGCTCTCCTGGCATGTGCCATAAATGCTCCTCAGTCCCACACAGGATCCTGCCATCTGATTTCACAGGTGGCTGAGGCAGAGCAGGAGGCAGAACCATGGGGCAAGGGAAGTAGCTGGATTTTTGCAGGGTTAATTTTCATGTCAGACTGGAATGGCAGGGTTAATTTTCATGTCAGACTGGAATGGCATGGATGGATACAGAGTTTAGAAGAAGGGGAGAGTGAGTTTCTTTTTTGACTGTAATAAATTCCCAGGCTGAAAGCACTCACACCAAGCAGAACTTTTAAATCAGACAATGGTTTGGGCTGGAAGGGATCTTAAAGACCATCCAGTTCCAACTCCTGCCATGCAACACCTTCCATTATCCCAGGTGGGCTCCAAGTCCCATCCAACCTGGCTTGGAACACTTCTGGAGACGGGGCAGCCACAGCTTCTCTGGGCACCCTGTGCCAGGGCCTTCCCACCCTCACAGGGTAGAATTCCTTCCCAATATCCCATCTAACCCTGCCCTGTGGCAGTGGGAAGCCATTCCCCCATGTACTGTCCCTCCATCCCTTATCCAAAGTCCCTCTCCAGCTCTCTTGGAGCGCTTTTAGGCCCTGGAAGGGGCTCTGAGCTCTCCCTGGATCCTTTTCCTGCTCCAGCCTGGGTCCAGAGCAGAGGGGCTCCAGCCCCTGGAGCATCTCCATGGCACCTCTGGACTCTCTCCAGCAGCTCCACATCCTTCTGATGTTGGTGCCCCAGAGCTGGACACAGAACTCCAAATACTTCCATCTATGCTTCTGCTTTGTTTTTCTGGATAATCTGAGGAGTCATTGGCAGATAAGTACTGAGGTGATTCCCCCTTCAGCCCTAGACCCTGCCGGGAAGTTCTGCATCCCGAGTTGTGTAAATGACCAACTGCTTGGAGAAGAAACTCTCCTTTCAGCTGCCCCTGGGCAGGAGATGCGCCCTGGTTCTTCCCTCTCAGGAGAGTTCTCAGGGGGTGAAGTCTGGGGAAAGGTCTTGATCCTGCTAGAAAGACACAAGTCCCAGCCAGGCCGTGCGATGGGGTGTGCTTGGATCACACACCAAACCCTTCCAAAGCCAAGACTTCCCACTTCAAACTCTGTCAAAACACAGACGATACGGACGCATCCAGTTTATTCTCAATAGGTTTTGCAGACTTTCATTTTGCTGGGCTGCTTTCCTGGAATCAAAGACAGAAATCTCTAAGCTGTCAGATCGCCAAAACCTCTGATAAAGATTTAATTCTAAATGCAGGCTGTGATTATTTGATTTTTATTCTTTTTTTGTCTGTTGTCTGCTGATATCTTCACCTGTGTCATCTGCCCTCAGCCAGGCAGCCCAGTGCTGTGAACAGGAAAGATCACCACGAACAAAACCTTTTACAAGGGATTAAATTTCATCTAAAAGCATGTAATTCTCCATAGCCAGGAGCAGTTTCTAATCTTCATATATAGGAACTTACAAGGCAAGGAATTCAAAGCCACCGGATTAAATGAAAAATGTGAATGAAAAGCTACATGCTGATACTCAGCTGACCTAGGCAAGTTACTGTACATTTTTCAAAGTTTTAAATTACCACTAATGGAAAATGTGGGGAGTAAGGCTGAAGTGTCTCTCTACATCATTCCTTACCAAAAAAAAAA
>VZTJ01004385.1:347793-366268 GCA_013397795.1 Orthonyx spaldingii | reverse complement strand
AAAAAAAAAAAAAAGTCCAAAACAATGAATGAATATTTTCAGCTTGGCCTCACTTTGCTCTTACTGTATAGATCAGCAGGTATCATCGGATTAGATTAACACCAGCTGTTGGTTTCTAGTAAAAGAATTTCCCAAAAAGGTAAAATATAATTCAAGCTTAGCAGCCTAGATACTTTGGAAGAATAAAAACCTCCGCTCGTGACTGTAAAAAGCAGAGAAAAAGACATTATAAAGCATTTAAGAGCTTTGGTTTCAATTATTTTATATTAAAGGATAGGTAAGCTTAAATTGTTCAGGCTCTTTATAAAAATAAAAGGGATTGTAAATAAAATTGGAAACAGATATACAACAACCGAGTTCCCACAGGTGCATTTTCTTTACTGGGGAAATACCCGTGTGAACTTCCAGTTTCCCATCATGTAAGGGGAGACAATGAATTCTGAAGTTACCCCGTTTGCCTTCGGACTTTGCCACAGAAGAAGAAACCTCTTGTCTCTTTAGACCCCAATGTCCCTGTGTGTGTCTCACACCAAAGCAAAGGCTTGTGCTGCCCGTCGGGGCTCAGCGCGAGATCAAAGCCCTGGGCCACTCACAACAAAACAAGAGGGTAAAGCCCAAAGAATCAAAGAGACAAAGGAAAGGTTTAAGAGATAAGGATCAGCCCCAGATATGATATTTCATCCAGATCAGATCCGGTGCAGAAGTTCAATTCAAAGTTCATAAGACAAAAATACAAAAGAGATCAGCTCCGAGGTTTTGTTCTTCTCTATCTCTCCAGGTCCGTGGTGACATTCCCATCTTCCAGGCAACAAAGGTTTCACCTGTATTATGCAAACACATAGAGCTTATCTCATCTCCTGCTCCTGGCTATGCATCTACTCAAATATGTATTTCAAGCATTTCTAATATCCTCACCCAGCCTCAAACCAAATGCCTCCAGCTGCATCTCACAAACAAGGTGTCAAGTCCTGGGGTAACCAGCCAAACCAGAAACTCACTCCTTTGCTCAGAGGAAGGCACCTCTCCACTCACTGAAGCTCCACCAAGACATCATGGTGAAACATCTGGAGGGGTGTTTTAAAGACCAGGAAAAAAAAGGGGGAAAAAACACCCCAAACCATGCACCTCTGGATTTCTCAGAGGTGCCAAACCTGGTGCATATTATATTTACAGCTGTAATTGTCTTGGCTTGCAGGGGAGTGCTTGGGAATTACTTGGTTGAAAGAGTCCATTTATCAAGAATTTAGGAATGAGAGGATAATGGCTGGGGAGGTCTGTAGGTGTTTGAAGGTAGAGGAGGCAACTGGGAACTGAGAAGTCATCACCCTCAGGCAAGGTGCACACTTGGGAACAGCTCCTCTGAATGAGGTGAAAATATCAGCTCTGACTCTCAGTTGCTGCAGGCAGGATTGCAGAGCCTGCAGAGTGCTGTGCTCCACAAAATCCTACAGCTCTTTAAAGCCTTTACAAAAATACAACAATCATCTTCCTCTCAGTGTTACAGACCCTCAGTTTTTTTCATAGAATATCCTGAGCTGGAGGGGACCCACAAGGATCATCCAGTCCAGCTCCTGGCCCGGCACAGACCCCCAGCAATCCCCCCTGTGCCTCCCTGGCAGCGCTGTCCAAACACTCCTGGAGCTCTGGCAGCCTCGGGGCCGGGACCATTCCCTGGGGAGCCTGGGCAGTGCCCAGCATCCTACGGGGGAAGAACCTTTCCCTGAAATCCAACCTAAACCTCCCTGGCACAGCTCCAGCCGTTCCCACAGGCCCTGTCACTGTCACAGTGGATGGATTCATGGATGCAGCTCCTACAGGCAGGTCCCCAGGGCAGCCCCAGCTGCTCCAGACCAACACAAACCTGTGCAGCCCTTTGGGGTGAGCGGCTCACAACACCCCTGGCACGGGCTGGGCAGTGCCCATCCGCAACCTCCGCGCAGGAGCAGAGCCATGAGCACTGCAGGGGTGCTTTGCACCAGCACACAGAGAGCCCCTGGGGAGGTGGAGCCCTGGGAAAGGGTTCAGCAGGACCATTTACCATGGGGGTTTGAAACAGCTGTTGCCTAAACACAAATGTGATGATATCACTGGCCAGTCTCAGTGGTCTGCAGACACACAGGTTGTTTCAGGCAGGGCTGAGCAGAACACTGAGTTCCCTTACAGCAGGTGAGGTTTCTGCCTGAACCCCTAGCAGAGCCTGCTCTGGCATCTTCACACCCTTCTGCCAGCTTTCCTCACCCCTCTGCTCAAACAGAGTCACCCTGTTCCACAAGAATTTACTGGAATACCTACAGGGTTTCACCTCGGTGCAAAAGAGAGCTCTCTAACCTTGTGAAGCACCAAATCCAAGGCAGCAGTTGGATGTAGTAAAACACACAGGAGAATCAAGGAAAGGTTTGGTAGGAATGATGAGCACCTTTCTATGCACAGTGTGAGGCAGCTGTCATTGCCTCCCTCTTAGGCAGAGCTGCACAAAACTGTGTGGAAAAAAAAGCAAAGAAAAAGGGATTTAGAAAAGTGCAAAAGAAAAAGTAACTAGAAGACACCATTCTTAAATGTGGTGAGTGCTGCAGGCTTGTGGTCAGGTTAGGCTGGTTAAATGAGTGCTGCAAATATAGAGCAAATGGGTCAGGGCTCAACACAGCACCCATTCTCTTACAGGGATGGTTTTGGCAGTAAAATATTGAAGTACATCACCAGGCCTTGGTGGGGTAAATGCCCCCAGTGACAATGGGATTGCACCTGAGCCATGGGATCTGTGCACGGCCTGGCAGTGAGGTCACCCTGGTGGCACAAGGGCAAAGATGCATTTTCTGAACCAGCTGGATCCCGTGGTGCTTTCCCAGGCACCACTAGGCTCTGGATTATCCCACTGCCTTTCCAACATGAAGGAATCGGGAGCCCAGGGCCTCCTGAAGGAGCCAGGTTTTGCATGTGGGGACAACTCGTGGGATGGAGGAAAGCAGTGGCTGTTCCAATATTTCCTGCTTTGACAGAGGTTTGTGAATGACTCACAATCCTCTGACACATAAAGACCCTGGAGAATCAGCCTGGAACATGAAGTCTGTCCCCACCACTGTTCATCTGATGCAGCACAAGTGCATCACTCCAGAGGTTTTATTTCAGCCAGGGGGGACAATTGGCTCCCTCTCAACACCACAGACAAACCCATCTCCTGTGGGACGTGGGGTTGTTCATTTTGCCCCCGGAGATCTCACACACAAACCCATCTCCTGTGGGACGTGGGGTTGTTCATTTTGCCCCCGGAGATCTCACACACCTTCTGAAGTTTCCTCACATGTGGTCTCCCAAGGTGCTTTCACAACCTCCACACCACAGAGACATCAGCCAGCAACAGCCCAGCAGAATTCCAGACTCATAAATCTCACAGCAATTACGAGGCTTCATTCAACCTCCCCGTGAGATAAAACAACCTCTGCCTTGTGGTGTCATGAGGGGATTTTTTTTTCCCTTCTTTTTTTTTTCTGTCTTTCCAACACATCAAGCTGGTGAAACGACACGATGGAAAGAGGTGGGATTGTCCAGGATGATTCTTCAGCACAGCCTGACAACACCACAGTGATTGGGAAACCTGCACCACTGTTGGGAGTTGCTGTTTAAATTGCTATTAGGTGAAAAATTAGGTAAAAAAAAGTCACAATGTAAAAATAAATATATAATGTCAATAAATACGTATATAATATATTGTGATTACATAAATATAAATAAACAACTATATAAATAAAAATATAAAGATAATAAATATAAACATACAAATATGTTCCCAGAATAAAATAGCTTAGATAAGACTATGCAAGAAGTAAAAATAATGGGTTCTTTAGTGCTGCAGTTGTGGGGGGTTTTACTTTTACTATTACTATTATTATTATTATTATTATTATTATTTCTTGTCATTGTTGTTGATGTTGTTATAAGTACTTTTTGCTGTACATAATTACTTCAGTTCTTACAAAGTAGAACCTATGGCAAGACAAAGAAAAATTAAAAAAGAAGAAGATGAAAAAAACCCCCATGTTTAAATTTGCTTTTGTATTAAGCAGTCTTGAAGCTTTGATCTGTAGAAAATGCCAAAAGGAGGAACTGATCTGTCTGTTCTTACCTGGAGTCTTGTCACAGCAGTTTTGCACTTGCTAAGTTCTTAAAAAGGCTCAAACAATCATGTGGGGTTGAATAAAATTCAGAATTTCAGTCCATTGGACATCTCTAATATCATGTCACCTGTTTAGATGTTTGGTTAGAATAAAAATTAAAAATTAAACATCACAAAGAATGTAAAACAACAAGGTTGGGGAAATTTTTATATCAAAATCAACACTTAAATAAAACTAAATTAGTAAAACTAAATGAAAAATAATAAAATTAACTTAAAGTCCAGAAGGTTTATTTCAGAAAATATAACTTTTTAATTTTGCGCTGAAACAAATCAGGCTTCCTGGAATTTCATGAGACAAAGAAATGAGGATTTTACCCTTTTTCTTTGACCGAATCCCATCTTTTACTGGAAAGAATAGTTACCAAAACCATAAGTGAAGCTGTTAAACTGTGATTTTTGGGCCCCACATGAGCAAAGGTGAAACAATATCCTTATCCACAATCCCATGGAGCTCACAGCAATTACATGAAGCTGGAACAGCATTTGTAGTTACATATTTTTGAATCCTAAAGGATTTCATCCTTCCCAGTCCCAGAACACTGAACCAGCCCATCTATTCCTTATTTCCTCAGACAAACAATAGGCTCATAGGATGCCTTGGGTTGGAAGGGACCTTTAAAGGCCACTTTTTTCCACCCCCTGCCATGGGCAGGGACACCTTCCACTATCCCAGGTTGCCCCAAGCTCCGTCCAGCCTGGCCTTGGACATTTCCAGGGATCCAGGGGCAGCCACAGCTTCTATGGGCAACCTGGGCATCACTGCCCTTATCATTAATAATTGCTTCCTTATACTTAGTCTGAATCTGTCTATTTTTAGTTTAAAACAGTTACCCCTTGTCCTACCAAGCATCACCATTTGTGATCCACCAGGGAGAGACAGAAAAATCCAGTTACTGCTGAGAAAGGGAAGAATTCCCAGGCATTCTGAGCCCAGCCCTGCTGGCATCGCTGGGTGACAGCCAAGCAAGAGCAGCCCCGTGCAGGCTCTTCAAAGGCTTCCTGCAAGTCCTTGACCTGTCAGAGATTCCCATTGCTGCTTGTCCAATAGCTGGAAAATGATTTACTGGATTTTGCTTTCCTTGCCAAGCTCTATGGGAATGAAGTCACGGGTACCCCGCACAGGGCTCTCAGACTTTCCTGTACCCCCATCAGCAATGGAAAGTTGTTTGGGTTCGATGGGCAAACAGCTTCCTCTGGAAAGCTCTTCCCTCTCCAAACACATGACTGCGCTACTGGACACCGTTCAATTCAGCAAAGTCATCAAGTTAAGTCATCTGAGCACATTTTTGCAGCGAGAGGAGGCTGTGTGGTGGGCTGGTTTGGGAGAACAGTTGGATGCAAACCTCCCCGGGGGGAACAGATGCGGATGACACGCTGGAATCCGGCCGGGTTTCCTACAGCGGGTTTCCTTTACTACAGCCGTTCCACCCCGGCCAAACCCAGACCAGGGGTGCTTTAAACCCATTTCTGCATCTGCCTTCTGCCACAGCTCCTCCCAGAGCCCACTGCAGGGGCCTCTCTGCTACCTGGCCCGGAGCAGAGCGGCTTTGGGGCTGCTCTGTGTTGTTGTTGTTGCTGGTCCTGCTCAGCACAGCTGAGGCATCTTCCTTCCAGATGTTTGCAGGGTGTGTTTGTGCTCGCTCCGCTGATGCATGAGCACAGTCACAAGACAAGATGCTCAGCACCAGCCAACATGCCCCAGCCTAAACAGCAGCCTTTATGTCCACCTCACCTGTCCTCAAAACACGGCGGGGTTTGTGATTTCCTATGTGTGTAATACAGCAGTGAGCGCTGAATAAATAAACAGGAAACCCTTAGGTCTGATGATGTTGCTCAAGAAAGGCACAAAAGCAAGAATTCCACTTATCTGAGCATCCCTCCCAAATCTGCTTCCCACACAACCTTTTGGGACATCACGTTTGCATCAGTTTCCTCAATTACTGATTCTATCACTGGTGCGATTCTTCAAGCGGCCTCCCAAGGGTACCGCAGAGATGAGCTGGGGGTGGGAGGAAAGGGGGTGTAGTAACTTAGCTCTTGTTTTCCTGAGTGCGCCTGAGGCCACGAGCCATGAGTTTTCAGCTTGTGATTTAACCAGGTTTCCTGGAAAGGCAATTCCTTGGATTTTCATCCTACACCTTCCTCCTGGCCGAGCTCGCACCGGTCACATCAACCCACTGCATGGCCAATCTGAGTGTGTGGGACCGAGCTGGGGCTTGTGACAGTGCTGGAGGGACCTGAGACAGGCAGGGACAGAGCCTGGGGGGCCGAGGCCGAGCAGGGGCCCGGTGCATGGAAAGGGATCTGCACTCCTGCACAGCCACCGAGAGATCCGAAATTCTCGAACGTGCCGTGCAGCCGAAGGAAATCAGAGCACGGGATTGAAAGACCACTTGGAAAACATTAACAGCTCATTACTGATGGTCTGTTTAAAAAACCCCATTAATGTATATACACATGTCCCTGGACAGCACGTTTACCCCCAGCTAATGGCACTGAGTGGAAGCTGGAATGATCTGTGCCTAACGACTGAGCAAACTCCCAGCCCTCCCTCATTTGCACTTTTCCCGCACAGGCTCCTCCTGACCTCTTCAAATCCCATCCCAATTACAGCCTCCCACTTACCCTTCAACGTAAATAAATCCTGCGGGGTGGGGATGGCTGCTACCAGCACAGAGGAAAACAGGGGAGGGAAAGCACAACCTGCAGCCGGCTCTGGAAAAGGGCGAGAAAACAAAGCACAGGAGGCAGGGACAGCGGGGCTGAGCCGTGGGATGGGAGGTGACACCCTCGGGATTCTCAGGGCTTGGGCACAGCTCAGTCCTCTGGGGAGAACTCAGAATCATTCAGGTTGGAAGAGACCCCTAAGACCAACGAGTCCAACCATTCCCCCAGCACTGCCAAGGCCACCACTGCCCCATGTCCCAAGTGTCACATCCACATGGCTTTTAAATCCCTCCAGGGATGGGGACTCCACCACTGCCCTGGGCAGCTGTGCCAGGGCTGGACAAACCTTCAGGAGGAAATTTTCCCTGATATCCAAACTAAACCTCCCCTGGTGCAACCTGAGGCCATTTCCTCTCCTCCTGTGCCCGTTCCCTGGGAGCAGAGCCCAATTCCCCCCGGCTGCCCCCTCCTGTCAGGGAGTTGTGCAGAGCCACAAGGGCTCCCCTGAGCCTCCTTTTCTCCAGGCTGACCCCCCACCCAGCTCCCTTCTAGTGCTCCAGGCCCTTCCCCAGCTCTGTTCCCTTCCCTGGACATGCTCCAGCCACTCAGTGTTGTCAAGAGGGGCCCAAAACTGAACCCAGATCCTGCAAGGCAGAGATCCAAAGCAGCATAAAGATACCCACACCAAACAGATGGATATCCAGCACACCCCTACAGGTTATCCACACACCTGCATCTTCTCCTTGCTTGGAAGCATAGGAAACTCCCTTAGGAAACTTAGGATCTTCCCCTGGGAAAAAAATGCCATCTCCCCAGATATATTCAAGAGGTCTCTGAGAGAATAAAACCTGAATCTCTGTTGGCTTCCTCAGGCATCCTTAGGCTGCTGCTACACTAACAATATTTTCTCTGGATTTGTGGATGCTGAAGAGCACTTCTGGGCACTGGAGCAGGGTGAATGCCACATGGATACTCCTCACAGCACCAGGTGAATGGGGTCAATGAGCCAGCTAAAGCCATCCAGGCTGTTCACTCCTAAATCTCACCTCTAAATGCATCTTCCTTAACTTGCACTCAGTCTCATCCCTGGGCTGGGATGCTGGGACCTCACACTGCAGTTTCCCCAGGAGCCATCACTTTCTTTGCAATTTCAAGCCACTGGTGCAATAACAGGTGTGACAGGTCTTGGGTTTCAAGTTGCTGGAGGTTGGGGATGTCTTTTAGATTTTTTTTTTCCCTTATTTGTGGGCTTAATGTGGAACTCTTCTACTGATCATTAAACAATTACCCTGTGGCTTGAAGTTGTTTTCAAAGGACTAAATGATGTTATAATGCTCTGGAACTGTCAACTTAATATATGGGGCTGTATTCAGCATAAATTATAGACAGTTTCCATGCCACAAAAGCCACACAAGTTCATGGATCCAGCCAAAATATTCAGCAGAAAGTTGTGCCAGGCCGCAGGGCCTGTTCTGCCAAGACATGCAGGTGTTCACCATGGAGAGCAGCCCCACCACTGATCCAGGAGATTCCACATCTCCTCCCAGCCAGCCACAATCTCCCTGGCTCACCTGAGCCAAAGCCTGGCACGATCCCAGAAGCCACAGCGGGGATTTTCAAAGCTGTCCCAGCCCTGAGGTGACACAGCCCTTCTCCTGCAGGTGCAGGAGCTGTGGATGGAGACCTTGCCAACAGCTGTGGAGAGACATCCAGCTCCAGGGTGCAACAGGGCTTGGAGCCTTGGGCATCACTGGAGCTTTGTGGGATTGAGGTGACACAAGGCCACCCCCCTCTTCCTTGCTCATGAGGCTCTTCCCTGTCAGGAGAGCAGAGAGTTGGGAGGCTGGAATATCGAGGGACAGATTTCACACACACAGTCCTGGAGACAGGGCCCAGCTCATGGACATGGACACAGAACAACTGAAGTGGACAGTTCCTCAACCAAGGCCAAGGCTGCTCCTCTGCTCATAAATCCCAGATTTGGGGCATCTCCAAATAAAGTTCTTCCTTTGGAGGACACGTGTGAAGATCAGGATGGGAGCGCCTGCAAAACAATCTGTATGAATAATCCTAATTATCCCAGCAGCTCAGCCCTCTGCTGCTGGATGCTGGGGCTTGGCAGGATTCAGTGCAAGGGGAGGGTTATTTGTGTGAGTCTGGGTCTCACTGTCATGTTTATCCCATGTTTCAGAAGAGCATGGAAAATACTGGAGAACATGCCAGGCACACACACTTCACATTCAATCCCTGGAATGGTGCTTCAAGGCCTAACCGAGGCCTTTGGATCTCCAGAACACCACCACAGGCTGAGGAAATGCCATCTGTGCTCTGACTTGAGTTCAGGGGTTGCAAAGAGGCTCCTCAGCTCCTCATGGAGATGGGGAAATATCTCCAAGCCTGTCAGGTTTCTAGAGGCATTTGGAGAAAGACCTTAATAATGTTCTTTAACTTTTGGTCAGCCTGAAGTGGTCAGGCATCACTGGAGGTCCCTTCCAATGGAAATTATTTAATTCTGTTCTACCCCAAAGGACATTCAAGTAGCAATGGGGAGCCACCAGGCAATGCTGCCTCATCTCAGCATAAATATTGACTTAATAGCAAGTTGCAGAAATAATGATCAAATAATCATCATTTTGGTTGCTCAAAGGGCACTTGGTTCACTGCTCAGCTGGACCAGGCTCCCACCAGCATCTCCATGGGCCATCCTCTCCTAGGCCTCCCACCTCTGTGCCTGCCACAGAGATGGTGAACTCCAAAGCAGCCCCAGAATCTGGAGATGCTTCTCACCCTGAGTTCCCAGCAGATGGGAAATGGGTCCTGTCATCCACAAGCCTCAGGGGACATGGGAATGATGAAGTCCCACCAGCTTTTCATAGCAAATTTGTCCACAGAGTGCTGGCTCCTCCAAGGCGGGGATGGAAGAAAATTCAGCAGCATTTTTGTGGCAGATTCCCGCACTGCTTGGCCTGGCTCTGCCTTTTCCAGGGAGCAAAGGGAAGAGCCCTGTGTCCTCATGCAAGAACAAGGTCAGCAAATACTTAGTCCATCCCTGCTCCTGGTTTTGCTGAGTCTGAAATGAGTTGTCCAGAACAAGATAAACGGGGAGCAGCGGATGTGTGCAGGATGCCATGGGCGCCGTGCAAAACATCCTGTTGTCCTCTGCATGGCCAAGTGGCAGGGACAAACACGGCTCATCAGGGTGGATGAAGGGCAAACTGTCCCATCTCTGCATCAGGGACCTCCTTTAGCGTGGAAAAACTCCCCTCCTGCAATCTCCTTAGGGCAGCCTTAGTTGCTGGATGGGCTGAGCTTGGTATCAAGGATCCTTCAGGAAAATTCACTGCAGTGGAGACGAACCTCCTGCTATAGAGTCAGAGCAGGGCTGAGGGAAGGGAGGGGCAGAGCTGGCCCCCAAAGCGCTGGTGCACAGGTGGCTCTCCCAGATGTCACATTTTGCTCCACAAGTGACACATTTCTACAGAGAACTTCCAGTCATCACTCACATGGCCTCTGGATCAGGCCCACCCAACCCGATCACGTCTCCCCCCAAAACCAGAAAATGTCCACTTGTGCTTCACTTGCTTTTCTGGGAGCATTAGCACATTTCAGCCACATAAAACCTTCACCTTCAAAAGCGAAAGGGGAGAGACAGAAAGGAAAGCCATGGAAAACAACCGGCTTAGCCCCAGTTATGAACAGAACAACACCAACCCAAGGGGAGCTGACCTGGTCCAGAAGGGTTTCTACACATGGGGCTTTGGATCAAGCAGGGATCCAAGGATGCCACGTGGCAAAACGATGCAGGGATGCAGGAACAGTGTCAGGATCGCTGTCCCCTGGTTGTCCCCAGGACGCTGGGATGCTGCCACCACCCCATTCCCAGGCACCACGTCCAGCTGCAGCTGCAGACAGCCGTCATCGCCCCGGCTGTGGGGTCTGTCCCTGGTGGTTTGGGACTTTTTTCCACAGAAGATGCTCCTAACCAAAACCAGATTTGATTCCCAAATATCCCCAATCTCCCTTAAAGCTTACAAATCTTCCACACCTGTGTTTGCTCATTGCTGCTGCTGGGCCCTGCCCTGGGAAGGATGATGTTTATCCCACTCCTCCACAGCTATTTACAATGGGGTTTTCGGATGGAGATGGAGCACATATTTGTCTAATGGCAACTGGGCAGTGAATTTAATTCTCCTCATTAACAGTCATCAGCTTAACGGGAAGCAATAAAAGAGGTTTTTTTAAGTAGCAGCTGCTTGTGAGATAATATTTATGGCCGGGACTGTCAGCGGGATGAGTGCATTGCTGGCTCGCAATAGGGGAAACTGAGGCACAAGGCCATTCACTGACCCACCCTGGACCACACAGATGGAGGTGGGAAGAAAATCCAGCCCTTCTCTCCTCCATCCTAAGGCCGTGCTGCCCCAAGGCCACACAAGCCATGTCGTTGTTATAAGCCAGCTATTGATCCCACAGGAATGGGAGTTTGTGAGCAGTGCCCTGTTTCCAGCACCCAAGGGAGTCACAGCAGGGCACCCCATCCTCTTTTTCCCTCCATAAGCCATTTCCAAATCCCTGACTGGCTGGGGACAGCAAGTGCCCCTACCCATCAATCCAGGAAAGGGCATTTTGACCCCATTCTGATGATGAGAAATAGTTTTGTCTGGGGTTGCTTCTCCTTTGACCATGGCCAGCAACAGCCACAGTGAAACCTGGGATTGCAGGTGCTCCCTGAGTGACTTTGGGTCATCCTGTGCCCAAAGCTGCAGAGACCCCACAGGGGAGAGCTGCTCTCTGCTCTCCTGAGAACCACATTTGGCTTTCCCATTGGTAAAGAGCAGTCACCTCCAAACAAGGACAGATTTTTGACCTGGGTAGCCCTACTGAAATGGCCCATCCGGGATCTCATTTCTGATGACTGCATTTTTTTCTTCCAGTGCCCCAAATGTTCCTACTCAGAGATGAGCAACCCTTCCCTCTCATTGGGATTTACCCCAACACACACACAAACTTCTCCTCCAGCCTCCCATTTTCCTGGCAGAACCAGACCAGGCTGTTCCCTAAGGTTGTTTGATTCTGACACCAGTCCAGTAAGGTCTGAAACAACTCCCCATGAATGCAGGGGTCAGAAAACCAGCCAGCATTTAGCCCTGCCTTTGGCAGCTCTAGGGGAAAATCCTTAATTCGTCCATCCCAAGTGTAATTTGGGCTCTCTCAATTGTTTTCGGGCCAGCAAAGCCCCCAGGTCTTTGTTTTCTGCCATACCCAAGAGAACTGCTGAGCTCTCTGTGGAACCCTTCCCACTACAGTTCGTTGCTTGCACCACCAAACTTTGCTCCCAAATTCCATCCTGCTACTGAGGCACATGTGAGCCTTGCTCAGTGCTACCATTGGTTAATCAAATTAAAAATATTATCTTTGCAAATGATCCTTGGGGACTGCCTCTTACTGGGAAACTGTCCAGCTCTACAAACTGTCTCTCAAGGAACACTGCCGTGATTATTTTTAATCCTTTTAAACATCAAAACAAACAGTGACTCCTCAAGCTGTATATATTAAATCTCTTCAAGTGACACGTAGAAATACCTGTTTGTGATGCTCTGAGTGCAGAAGGGGGAAGGATCAGGATGTTCCACAGGATTTCTTGCTCGGTGCCTGCGTTGATGGTGTGAAGGCCCTCGGATGAGGGTTCCTGTGGTGCAGAACAGGACGGCAGCGCCACGTGGGGTTGGAGCCCTTCTCAGACATCCAAGTGGGAGACACTGATGGAATACAGGCCCCAGCTTTCCTCTTTGATGTAGAACAGCAGCAAGAAACTCCCATCCAGGACCAGCCCAGCAGCGTGGGGTGCCCTGAGAGCAGATCAGAGCTCAGCCCCAGAGCCCAGCCACTAGCAGCCAGTGAAGCACCGCAGGGCTGTGCTGCTTCCACCAGCCCCAACCCAACTCACAACTTCATCCATTCACTCCCTGCTCCCCAAAGAGCTTTTTCCAGCCCGGAGAAGCATTTTCATAGAATCACAGACTGGTTTGGGTTGGCAGGGACCTTACAGCTCATCTCATTCCACCCCTTGCCATGGGCAGGGACACCTTCCACTAGACCAAGTTGCTCCAAAAGACAGGAAAAAAGGACATGGGTGGCTCTTCACTGAGCTCCCCAGTCCTCCTCCTTTGGAAACAACTGCTTAGTGTGGCATTTAAGCAGAGTGTTTGCTTCTGTTTATTTAATTCCCTATTAAACGCCCTTCAACCTGCACATCCTGTCCAGGGCTCCCCTGGTGAGGTGTAAAATCAATTTGGCATTTCTGAGCTCATCTTGGCATGAAGGATTTCACTGATCCCAGTACTAAATAGCAGGTGTGCATTACAGCCCAGACAAAACCCACAAAGCCAACAACAGCAATGCAGATTGTCACCATCTTCCCTCAAATCTGATACTTAAAACACTGCAGTCTGTATCAGGAGATCTCTTTGTAACACATAATCTCACATTTTACTGAAGGAACAGGTGAGGACCAGCTGGACTGCTTGGAAAACCACTTGCTCTTTGCCTGTGGGACTCCACTGTGTCCAAAAACGTAAGAGCTGTGGGGCATGAAGATGAACTTCTGGGTGATGGTTTCAAAACCATTAAAAGGCAACAGTTCAAAAGGAATGGATAAACCAAGTGTGGGAATCACTGGTACAGGATTACACTGAGAAAAATAAATAAGATTTGTAAAGTAATTCTATAAATTGCTGGAAGTCAAGTTCACAGTGTCCTATTAAATAGTGACCCTGATTTTGAATCTGGAAGCTCTGACCTGAAAATAGCTGGAGACTGATGGGTGCTGCAGAAAGAAGTTGCTATAGGCCTGCTCTGATCCTGCTTTCTCCCACAGCACTAGATGGACCTTTGGAGAGAATTAGCACACACTTCATTCTTGTTTTTCATTGTGAGTATAGAGTAACATCAACATTTTCCATCCATAGTCTGCTAGAACTGGGACTCAACATCTCCTTTGGGAACCGTGTGGTTCCCCTGGATCTGCACATTTGTGATCTCCAGGAAAAGGGAGAATCAGACTCAAAGTGGAAAGGAAAATCTGCACCTATAAATACATTCTGTGCCAGCACCTGAATGAAGAGAAGACTGGAAGAAATGCCAGTGGTGTAAAGTACCTCGAGATGCAGCCACGCCTGGAGCATGTGGACAGATCCAAAGCATGGGATTTGGATAAAGGTTTCCTTGGCACCCTGATGTTATGTAATGGGCAGCTCATCATAGATTCTTCCTAGGATGAAATCCTACTGGTTATGGCCTTGTTTGAGCAAAAGGTCCAGCCAGCCCCTGTGGTCTGTAGCACAGCCCTGGGGCTGGGAGTGATGCCCCATCCCTGGAAGTGTCCAAGGCCAGGTTGGATGGGGTTTGGAGCACTCTGGGATAGTGGAAGGGGTCCCTGCCCATGGCAGGAGGGTTGGAACAAGATGAGCTTTAAGATCCCTTGCAACCCAAACCATTCTGGGATTCTGAGATTTCATGTCCCTGCTCATTGCAGGGGGGTTGGACTACAAGCCCTTTAAATGTCCCTTCCATCCTAAAGTATTCTGTGATTCCATGGTGCCTCTTGTGGACACGGATCCCGTTAAATCCACTGCCACTGCTCAGCAAATGGGCTCAGAGCAGCTCTCCACAAAGCCAAACCAGGGTTCTGGGAGAACACCAGGGGTCAATGGGATCCTGCTATTCCTGTGTAAAATATGGAATCAAGGCATGAGCAGGAGGCAGAGGTGTCAAGCATGAAAAATGCTGACAGTGAGAAAAACAGCACAAGGCTCCAAGCCGGGGCAAGTTCTGGATGGACCATTCAGAACCAAAGTCCCAGCACATTTTTTTCATCTTCTGGGTGGAATGAATAAATCACAGCTGATCCAGCAGAGCCAGAGTTCCCCATGGAACCTTCAGGCCTCCTTGGGCTCTCCTAAGGTGCAAGTGACTGATGGAATTCTGCCTTCTCTGATTGTGTCTTAGTGGATGCTCTCCAGTCTACTAAGGAGCAAGTTTGAGGCACTGCTTTAACAAGCCAGGTAAAAATAAGGTATTGAAAATCCTGTTTTACACTTTCAAACAGGACACTTGAAGTGGATGAGCACTGTCTGGGCCATTTCTGATGCTCCCTGTCATTATCACTCCTGCCTAGAAAACAACACGGACATTGGAGCTTCCTCTTTGTTATATTATATGGGAATCCACCACTGGTTTGAGGTGAAGTGATGGATCTTCAGGAGGACGGATTCCAGACCAGAGAAGAGTTTTGTGCCACACCACAGGACAGGGACTGAGGTGTCAGATACCTCTTCTGGCTCTGCCTGCTCCTCACACATGACTCTGCCCAGGTCTCCTCATCTCTCTGTGCTCAAGACCCATATCTACAGTGGGTCAGTGATAATCTCCTCTTACCTGTTCCAGTGATTCCAGAGACAGACTCGGCAGCAGAGGACCTTCAGACCTGCTGCCATGCTGTGAAACCCCAGCACAAAGAGAACAAAACCTCTGTGGATGTCAAGATATCCAAGCCATCCCAACCTGACTGTGCTCATCGTTTTGTGATGGGTGAGAACTTTTCCAGAGGTGTCCAAGCACTGCAGCAGGGAAGGGCCCAGTCTTCCTTTGCTGGCTCCACAGTGAAGCCTCTGTGCTCCTCCCAGAACAGCAACATGCAAACCTCGGTGCTTCTCTTCCAAACCCATTTGCATTTTTAGAAACTAATTTGCAAAGCCTCTGCTCCTGTGGCTACAAGCAAAACCTGGCTGTCTGTGCAGCCTTCTCAGCCTCGGCATCTCTGGGGCAGCAGCTTTGCTTAATGTGATGCTGTGAGCTTGGACTTGGGGGTGGATTTACACCTGGGAGAAGAAAGTCCTGCCTAAAGACTCTTGGGATCCTACAAGCCAAGAGGGAAAGGGTTGGGGATGGGATCAGTGTAACCACAGGTCTCTGGGGGGAGCTCCTGACACACGGCAGAGCCTGGGACCCCGTTTTCCAGCACACCTGACCCCACACTCTCACCTGTGCTCAGCAAAAACATCATTCCAGAGCATCCAGTGCCTCTCACCAACATCCCTGTGACCATTGCAGCACAGGAGGTGAGGAAACCCCACTGAGACTTTCTCCTCATTTCCTATATCCACGAGCCAGGCAGACAGGACTTTTTAGGTATCCAAAGCCACAGCATTCCTGGGGAAGGCACAGAGCAGTCTCATCCTGGTGAGCTGCAGAGCATCTCCCATCCAGCTGACACTTCTGGGTGTGCTGCTCCATGGGCACAGCTGCCAGAAGGACACCAGATGGTGGGAAGTGGCTGCACACCCACCTTCAACCTGCTCCCCTTTCCTTCACAGCTTGGATTGAATAAGGGGGGCATTAAACTGATATGCCTTATCTCAGACCTCCCAGGGATCCCTGCAGCGGCCAACACAAACACAGCGCTCGCTCCGAAATAAGTCACCTTCACAAAGAGTAAGTTCCACCTTCAGAGGATGATGGCAAGAAAAAAGTGTCATATTTTTAAGCAAAGATAAGCACTGGGTGCCTGAGACTGAGCCTCACTTCAGCTCTGCTCTGCTGAAACCAAACCAGCACATCTACAGCACGGAGCGCTCGGCAAACAGACAGGATCGGTCACCACGTTAATTCCAGCACGGGATTAAACCCCAACAACTGCTGCAAGAAATGCACAAAACAATGGCCAGAAACACTGTGTGGAATTCCAGGGTCTCTCCACACTGGTGCTTCACTCTCAGCTTCCCAAAAGCAACCCTGAGCTGAGAGAGCTCAGGTCAACACCAGTAAAACCCCACATAACTTGAAGAGGCAGGAAAAAACCACCACTGGCTGTCAGATGGAAATGAGGAAGGGAGTAATTCTGCCTTCTCTACAGTTTTGGTGTGTTTTCCTATTTTTAAATGATTTAGCAGTTTGAGGATTTTGCTAAGTACCTCTCCAATCACACAAGGTTATGCAGCAGTTTGCCACCCACGAGTGACAAGGACACACACGAGGAGAGGAACCCTCAGCCCCTGTGCTCTGTGTAAAATGCAGAAGTTCAGCCGTGATGAATAAATTCCTTAATGCATTCACGAATATTTTGTCACAGAGATCACTTTTACTGTCAGCAGGTTTATGGCCACAGTTTAGATTCCTATAAATTTTACATAATTTTTTTTTTTTTTTTTTAACAGTTGACTTTTTCCTACACTTTCTGAGCAGAACATCCCATGTAGGATCTCACCAGCCCGGGTAAAGGAAAATCTCCCAAAGGCCTCAGGACAAGAGCAGCACCTACAGAAAAGCGAGTCTCCACAGGGTCAAAGCTTTGATTTCATCATCGAAATGCAATGCAAAAAGAAGCACCAAAACAAACAGCTCCATAAAGCAGCAGGAACGCAGCAAAGCAGTTGGAGGCTCCTCCAGTAAGAATGACCTAAATCCAAGAAGCATTTGTGCAGATGCTGCTCAGCTCCACAACACCCTCACAGCCTCCGGGACAACCCGGGATGCACCGACGGACAGGGAGCGAACCTGGGAGAAGCCTCTTTTTTCAGTAAAGTCACACTGATTTTTTTTTAGGTTTGTTTTGGTTTTGGTTTGTTTTTTTTTTTTTAGTTTTTTCCAAGGTACCCTCCCACAGTGGCTGCCCCACATCCAGGGCTGCCGGGGGGGGCCCGGAGACCCCCTTTCCCACCCGACCCCGCAGCAGCCGGGGTTATCGATGGAGATGTGTGTAATTGCCCTGTCAGGCAGCTGAAAGGCGCTCGCCTTTAGCTGATGCCACTTCAAAATGAAATTCTTTCTTTGGCATGGCTATGTCTGATATGCAGGCATCAAAGGGGAGGCAGCAGGTCGCCGGTGCCCCAGGCCACACATTTCCCTTCTAAAGGCAGGAATGAGAGTGTCAGCTCGGGGCCGAGGGGGCCCCGGAGACCCAACACCCATCACTCCTCCACAGGGTGCTGGGAGCCGGGGAGGCCCCCCCCAGCAGCTGGGACAGCCGAGGGCTCTCCGGCAGCAGATGGGACCCTGTGGCCTGAACACCGCTGGGATGGAGGGGTGGGAAAGCCTCGCTGGCACAGAGCAGGTCGAGCGCTGGGGTTTTTTCTTTCCGAGAGAACCACGGGGCCACGCTCGCCTCCCCCCCGCAGCTCCCATCTCCTCTCTCCACCTGCACTCTTCAGGGAGCCAAGGCTCTTGGCAAGCTTTCCGCTCCAGTTTTTATTGGTTTCAACTAAGCTGCCCCTTTCAGAGGGTTGGAAAGCTTCAATCATTNGCATCATTAAAAGGTGAAAACCTCAGACAACAAAGAAAAGGGAAAAAAAAAAAAAAAAAAAAAAAAAAAAAAAGAAGGAAAAGAAAGCATCATGCACCCTTAGCCTGCTGTCCCTTCCCACTCCCACGATGGCCCCACGCCACCCATCCCAGGCACAGCTCCCTATTTTCCAAGCCAAACACAGCCCCTCCAATGCATTTGAGGCAGGGTTTTCAAGGTCCTGGATACCTCCAACTGTACCTGCTCGGCTCCAATCACCTTCCTGCTCGGAAGCAATTTAGAAAGGACACAGCACAGGTAGCTATTAGCTAACACATATTTAACTGCTCCAGATA
>VZTJ01004385.1:172054-343881 GCA_013397795.1 Orthonyx spaldingii | reverse complement strand
CCCGCACGGCCGGGGCGGGGTCCCCGGGGAGGTCGGGGCACCGCGGGGAGCGGGCACCGCGGGAGTCTCCGAGGCACCGGGCTGAAAAGGGAGACTCGGGACGGGAACCTCGGGAAGCGGCTGTCCCCCGAGGAGAAGGGCGGGAGAGCTTGGGACCGAGAAGCAGCTGCGCGGGGAAAGGGACGGCGGCAGAGCGCGGGTTTCTCCTGTGCTCCCACCGCCCGCCAGCCCCGAGGGTCCCCTCCCGGGAGTTGGGAGCCCGCTGCCAGCACTGGGGGTAATCCCCACTACCTGCCCTGAGTTCCCTCCAGGTTTTCTCACCCTTCTCCCTGGCTGCCTGAATAGCCCTCTTCCCCTTCCCCCCAGGCCAGGCTCCCGGGCCCCCACCTAGGTGTGCAGCAGGCGCCTTCCCCGCCCGCACGGACTGTGCATGGCCGCAGCTGGCGGCTCCAGAGAGGTACGGACAGGGCTCTCCGGGAGGAAGGATGCTCCCTGCCCCGCAGTTCCACCCGAGCATTGCTCTGGGCCAACTTTGGGCTGAGAATAAGAACCAGACTTCCCAAGGTTTGAGGCTGCTGCCAGGTGGGGGTTTGAAACAGGCTGGTTTGCCATTAGCACACGTTAACTGGACACAACGCTCTCAGGCACAGGATGGGATTCTTGGGGCTGTCCTGTGCAGGGCCAGGAGTTGGGCTTGGTGATCCTTGTGGGTCCCTTCCAGCTCAGGATATTCTGTGATTCTCTGACACACTGGGGGTGATGTCTGAACAAGATGTGGAGAAGGCAGCTCTGGGGAAAGACCCCCCCGAATGAAGTGTGACAGGTGCCACATACTTTGGAGGCACAGAGTAGGCTGAGCAACTCCATGGTAAATAAAGCCAACTCCACCAGGGCATTAAAATCTGTCCCTTTGCCCTGCTGGAGTATTCCTTTGTGTTGGGCAAACTGTCATCCACAGTGAGAACACTTGAGTTAATTTATGAGACCAAAAGATGTGGTTATGGAATAGCCATGGGAACTCCTAAGCTCATCAATTAACCACAACCAAAAACCAGCTCAGAAATGATGACTGTGGCCACAAACCACGGGGCTGCTGTGCCTGAGCACAGCAAACCCACACCAGCGCCTCGGTGTCCTCCCAGCGCTGCCCCAGAGCTCACACACCATCACAGACGCCTTCTTTTCATATTTCACTTTTTTTTTTTTAGCTCAGACCTGACCCATGCATTAGAAAAGCCCAGAGATGTCACCGAAAGGACACGCACAGATAAAAGGCAGTGCTGACACTGTAATATCTCTGAGTTATTCCTATACCACTCTGAGTTTAAAAGAAACATCTGTTAGCAAGGTATTTGGACTATGAATCCATCAAAATTTGTGAAATATTGCTATCGCCATTTCAAATGTATCACACTGTGTGTTATTCTTAACAAGGAAAAACAATTTGGGGAGTAGCTGCTGTGCAACTTTTTTAAGTTAAATAACATTTTCATTGAAAATACTCCAGTCTATAAACAAAGTTTACATGAGGGCCTGTATAGCACTGTTCCTAAAACAGACCTCTGCACTGGGAAAAGCAACGGGCTCCCTCTTTGTGGGATACGTTCCTTTCTTTGTCTGAAGACCTCACTCAGGTTTCCTTAGGATCAGAGAGCGACCGTGCTGGAGATGTTTGTCCCAGAGGAATTCAGTCGCACAGCATCCAGCGCCTGCTCTCCTAAGCCATCCTGTTAAGCTGAGATCCCAAAAATTGCTTACGTAATGCTGGTTAACCGTGCCCCTGTGCGAGGAGGTGGCCAGCTGGGGCCAGAGAGCCAGGGCACAGCAGTGTGGTTTGGGCTCTCGTAGGAGGCAAGAGCGTATTTGAGTAGCTCCTTGGTTACTAAGAAGTGTTAGTCATGGGGAAAGCTGTAGTATTTATTCCATAAAATGTAAATACATAACCCAAACCACAAAGGAATAACCATGGATGGAAATAGTGTAGCGTTTACTGAAGGAGCTGGGCTGCCTTTCTACAGAAGCTGTATTTCCTCGGCCCCATAGAGCGTAATTCACCTTGAACGGAGCTTCTGCTCCAGCCCGTGGAGTTACACATCAGCTGAACTCGGTCCAGGCACACTAAACAACCCCGTGTGTTATATATTCCAACCAAAAAAGTGATGCCAAAACGGAGCTAAAAATACAAATGTGGAAGGTTTGAAAAGCAAACACTGCTTAATTCAGCGGTAGATGCAACATTAGAGATCCAGCACATCAAAAACAGAGAACATTGTGTCTCTGCTCAGCGCAAGGCCCAGCTCCCCGATCACACCTCGCACGGGTGAGGGGGGATTGGTGGGGGTCTTGCCTGTGACCCAGTCCCAGTCCTGCTTAGGGATCTGCTGCCAGGTTTTTTCCTCTCTGTCTTCTGTGAAAAACCTGGGAATCTCTGCACCTGGACAGCAAGACCATTGGTCTCCTCTGGCAGCAAAGCACCGGGGTGCTGGGGATGTCACCCTGCAGAGACTGGCCAGACAAAGGGGTCATTCATCACTGCAGACCTTGGCTGTGACAGCAGACTTTGCTGGTGGCAGCAAGAAGCCCAGGAGCTGGCAGGTGTCCTGGAGCCCCAGTGCCCAGCTCTGCTCGCAGGGGTCAGGAGCTGAGGGGCAATTATTTGCTCACTTCTGTTTCAATGCAATAATCGTGTTCCTTAATCCAGATGTGTTCCTGGTGGAATCCCTGCCACTCACATCTGACCCATTTCCAGGTTTTGTGTGCTCAGGACCTACCAAGCAAGCAAGCACTGCAGGTCGATATTCAGCACCTCTAGAAATTAGGCCAGCTCTGTTTACAAGGGAAGCTTCTTCTCTAATGGCAGCATTTCAGGAGGTGCCTCTGGACTCAGACCTTCCCAAACCAGTTCTTGCATCCCATGTTATTTTTAGAGCAGCTGCACCTTTTTGGGCTCTAAAGTTTGCAAACAAGCTGCCTTGGGGAAAAAAAAAAAAAGAAAAAAAAAAAAGAACTTGCCTCACCAGATTTGTGCTTGAGCAGAAACAAGCCTAAAACCATAAATAAATAAATAAATAAAGGCCTATGTCAGAGACATTTTAATGACATGAATTACAGGAGGAGATGCCCATAAGTGTGCTAAGATCAGTTCCCTCCTACCCTTTCCTTTCAACTGCCTAAGCTTGTCAATTAAAACAAAGGGAACTGAGCAAACAACTCCAAGGGATTTCATTTTCCAAAGCAGCTCTTCACCAAAGAGCTGACCGGTAAAAACAAGTGCAGCTGCTTGAATGGCAAAAGGAACATTTTTTACAACCACTCTGAGATTTTCACAATTTCTCTGAGTGCTTCAGAGCCGGCCTGTTCTATGAGAATGTTCTACCTCCTCTTGAATAAATAAATCCATACTTCTCCTAAAACACAGAACTGGGCCCAGCTTGGACTTTATTTCTGCTTTACATTAAAGTGTCTTTGCCAAGGTGTCAGGACCACATCTAGAACCACTCCTGAGCTAAGAGGAGAATCAGGTTCAGCATTGCTGTTTTATTCCAAACAGGGTTTGGTTTTTTTATTTACAAATCCCTACAAAAACACTGTGTGGGAACATTACAATAATGCAGTTCTAAAAAGGCAGTCTTTGGTAATCAGACACATGGCAGTCGAAACAGTAGGATTGTCTGCTCTTTTCTATTTTTAAGGATGATTTTTATTGTTTTGAGAATGCTATTAAAAGGTTGGCTGTCCCACGCAGGGTGAATCTTAAGTTGCTGCTACTTGACTCATTCACTTTGTCACTCTTCAGAGATGCCCAAGACTGAGCAAAGCTAGAAATGTCACCCCTTGCTGTTCAGAGACACTGTCTGTCTTCTGCTGTGAGTGTGAGGTCTCTGCTGCTAAATATTGTTGCTTTAGAGATGCTGAGCCTCAAAACTCGGAGGTCTGTGTCTTTCTGGGACATTGGGAAGAATTCCTTTGCAGAAAGGGTGGTTAGGCACTGGAATGGGCTGCCCAAGGAAGGGATGGAATCAGCAACCCTGCAGGTGTTCAAGAAACAACTCGGTGCTCTGGCCTGCTTGGGAAGGTGATGATCGGTCAAAGGTTGGACCCGATGATCTTGGAGGTTTTTTTCCAACTTTAATGTTTCTATGATTCCATGATTAGGGAAGAGCTTCAGCAACACAACTCATAAAATAAAAGGAGAGCCATTTTAATGGTCTGTTGTTAAAATTCCCCTGAGCTGTGTTAGAAACACATCTGTTGTAAAATCATCCCCACACCAATGGTTTTCCTCGAGGGATGCACAACAAGAACACGCACTGATCTCGTCCAGCTTTTGGAGAGAACCCCTGCCTTTAGCCCACGTTTGTTTCCGCGCTGTGTTGCTCCCCACGCCATCAAAGCCTCATCCCTGAGCAGAAGGAGGATCTCCAGAAGGTGAAGGACTCCTTCCTCCTGCTCTGCAGTCGTGGCTGGTACTAATAGAGAACATCATTCTCCTAACGAGCGCCATCCAGCCGTGAGGCTACCGGAGATCAGCAGGTTCCTTTTGGATCTGATGAATCACGAAGGCTTTTGGAGAATAGCACAGGGCTGGCACCTCCCTGACCTTACAAACCACACAGTGTGTCTCTAGCCCTGAGATGTGGCTTTGTCTGAGTTCTGCTGTGACTGATATTTCGCTCTTCCTCGCTGTCAAAATCTGCAATTCCACACAACCTCCGGGGTGCCGACATTTGTCTTTGTCCTTTAATTGCAGTTTGAGACCTGCTGCCAGAGAAGCTTTAATGATCTCAAACACTACTACAAGGTGTAAATAAGCAGAGCAGGACAACTGCTGTAGGAATAATTCACATGAGCTCTGTCGGATTTTTAGCAATAGCAAAGGACTTTACTGGTAGGTGTTACAGCAAGCGCTGGGAAATGTCAGCACACGGATGAATTTTGAGTTCATTAATGTGAACATCCTTACCTGAAAGCAGAGGGGAAGGATCCTGCCCAGGAGTCCCTCTTGGGAAACGTAGCTATGCCCTGTGGCCTCCATCTCCAGCAATAACAAACTGGTGGGGCTCGTTTGTACCAGTTGCCTGGTGACAAGGTTCATACTCACAATTAATCATCATTCTTAGAAAGTGCTCACTGAATAAACTTACACAGGGTGTGTGTGAGCAGGGCATGAGGCTCCCACAGACACGTGACACTGAAAAGATGGTTTCTGAGGGAAAGGCTCCTGCTCATACTGTCATAGGATATCCTGAGTTGGAAGGGACTCACAAGGATCAGAGTCTAACTGCACAGACACCCCAACAATCACACCCTATCCCTGAGAGCGGTGTCCAAACGCTCCCAGAGCTCTGGCAGCCTCGGGGCCGTGCCCATTCCCTGGGGAGCCTGGGCAGTGCCCAGCACCCTCTGGGGGAAGAAGATTTTCCTGATCTCCAACCTAAACCTGACACAGCTGCAGACCTTCCTGACAAACCTTTCAGCAGAACCTACTCCAGCCCAGCATGGCAAGGCTCTCTGTTCCATTATTGATCAAGCAAGCTAAGAGTGAGGTGTTAGCTGGGTTTATTTTCAGTTAGAGACATTCTTGCTTACTGTTACCTGCTCTGCTTCGTTGTGGGGCACTAAAAAACACTTGTAAGCAGAATCAAAGTCCAGCTTCTCCCCCAAACAGCCACGACCCAAAAGTACTTGAGTGGGGGCACAGTTTGTGTCAACAGTAGTGAAACCTGATTTCATTTTTGGCTCCTTTATACATAAGCAATTATCTGTTTTCCCCTTCCCTGGTTCCATCATGCACAGACACTGACTCAGCAGCCCAAAGCAGGCCTTTAGCAACCAGGGAAGTTCAAAGCCAATAGATTTGGTGCAGAGCTGCAAGTACTGGGATGCCTAAAGGAAGATTGTCCTAGTGATGAAGGACCTGATTTGGACTTCAGAAGGTCTAGGTTCAGCTTTGTGCTTCTGTGACAGTGGCTGAATCATCAGGAATCTACTTTACCCAGGTGGTTAAGAGTATATTAAACAGTGAAGAGTAATTAAAAAACATGGGGGAAGGAGGCAATTAGAATTAAAAGCAGGTCAGAGCCTCCATTCTGGAAGAACAAGAGCATTTTGCACCATTCCCAGAAATAAATAAAAAATAAAAATTACTTCTGAACAGGTCCCCAAATTCCAACCCAACAAACAAAATGTTTTTGAACCATTTCAGTGGGACTCTGAGCCCTGGGAAAACACTGGAAAGAGTAACAGGACATGGAGACTCTGTATGAGCTCTCACTTACAGCACGTGGAATAAAAGTTGTGCTGCCCTGTCCATCACTGGAGAGACATCTGGTGATTCACCTGTCACCCATGGCAGAATAAGAGGAAGAAAAAGAAGGAGAAGAAGAAGGAGGAGAAGAAAAAGAAGAAGGAGGAGAAGAATAGGAGGAAGAAGGGAAGAAGAAGTGAAACCGAATATGCCTGGAAACTAGAGATTAAACACATTGTAGTCAGAGGTGTGTTTCCAGCATTTTCCAGAAATACTCATCAGGGCTTTACATTACTGGCTGGCAGCCAGGTGGCCTGTGAACTGAAGGGAGGCCAATTTCTTGACCTGCAGGTTTCAATGCAAAGACAGTCTGTCCTCTCTGATACCTTATCCAAACGATGTGGGCAAACCAGCGTCGTACGTGCGTTCCGTGCGTGTCCGATCCCACAGGCAAACCAGCCTTTCTGTTTCTATTTCCTAAAATACCAGCCACCAAACAGCTTCCAGAGGGATAAAACTGAGGAACTGGCTTTAAAAAAAAAAAAAAAGAGAGAGAGAGAGAGACAGTGAGAAGAAGGACTTTTAGAAAAGGAATATCTAAAAGTCAGTTTGAAGAGGGAAAAAAAGTGAAATGGTAAAAAAGGAGTGAGTCTGGAGATATCTCATACCTCTCTCTTGCTTATGAAGTGTGGAAGTGAGGGGGTGCTCACCTCCACAGAGGTCCACCTGGGCAGAGGGTTTACAGAGCCAGACCCCAGAGGATCAGCAGGAAGGCAGAACAGGAGAGAAAACTGATATGGGAAAGAAGTGAAAACCAAGAAGGCAAATTCACTCTGGGCAAACAGCCAAGGCAAGGCCAAGTGCAATTCTAGAAAACAGGACTGGAGCCAGAGGCACCAAGGTGTCACGACAGGCCTGCACTGGTGTGCAGTGACAACCCAGAATGATGCACCTGCCAGGAGCCCAGCATCACCCAGACATGAAGAGAAATAGGCTTAAAACTAGATTTTTGAACAAAAGTCTCAGGACGGAGGGTCTGAACCAGCAGTTTCCATTTGTGCAGGATCTGGAGTCAGCATAAGGCTGGTATGTCCCAGCAGCAGCCCCTGGGCACACTGGAGTTACACTTTGAGTCAGGGCAGCCAGAACTAAGAACAGTTTCCCTGAGGACCTGTTTGTTCCCCTGGTTTCACCCTGCATTCCTGCTTGTTCCACCTCTGTCCTGCTGACTCTGCTGCCTTTTCCCACCCTCTGTACACATACCTGATAGAACACCAAGCCTCAGAACCAGGTATTGTATGCAGCACCACACCCCAATTCGAAGAAATATTGCAAAAAGCAAATGTGCGACATCATTTGTAAAACTGGCACCAGCTCACAAATGTTCCTCACAAAGACCCAACACTGAGGTTACTCCGTGGCTGCCAAAGAGTCACCTGTCCTGTCTCCAGAGGCCTCAGCAAGTCACTTCATCTCCCTTCACTCTTTCCCTCCATAGCACTTAGGTGCAGAGGCAAAGTGGGGCAGGAATGCTGAGGCCCACCCTCTCCAGCTTAGGCTGAGGAGAAGCTGAGTGGTGTTGGGGCTTCAGTGATTGCAGGATAAAAATTAAGTGGGTTAAGACAGATGTTTGAAGAGCAGAGGATAAAATGAGAAGGTCAAAGAAGACTTAGGGTCCATGAGTATTGACTTGAGTCAGGGGGAGTGGAGACAAACCACAGACCCAAAGCACAAAGTAGCAAGGTGAGGTTGATGGAGTCTCTCTCAGGGTGGTGCCATGAGGTGAGTTTGGACTCGGAAAGCTGTTGTGTGATTTGTTTCCCTCTCTTGGGACCACTGGCTGTCCCCAGAACAGCCACCATTCGTTTTTCACAGGTTCCCCAAGTGTTAAGTCACCAGGATGAGCCCACCACAGGAGGTGCCTTGACATAGATGGCACAACTGGATCACTTCCATCGTGTTTTCTGCTGGAGGAGAGGGACTGGAGCAGATTCCTGAATGTATCTATGTGGTTGAGAAGGACTACAACCTGGGGGCTGAGCAAGAGTCACCAGAACTTTGGACACCCAAGCACTGTGCCTGTATTTGCAGGAGGTGCACGGCTCCAATGTCTCAGAGTAGCTCCCAACCCACTCTCAACACTTTCCAGAATACAGAGAATTAACCTCAGCCAGCATCATCCCTTTCCTGTCCACACAGGATCATCCCTGCCCTACTGGGTAAAAACTCCTTTCACCCAAACTGGCAAAACTCAAAGCCCAGTCTGGGGAAAAAAAAAAAAAAAATCCTCAAACCCCAAATGAAACCCAAAAACACAGCAGCGCACAAAAGGCATTTTAAAAACAACAACTAACTAAGGGCTGGGCTCTGTTCTCTTGCTTGAGGCACGCAAATGCTCTGTTCCTACATTTCAAACTCTTCCCAGCAACAGAGCTCCCAAAGCACGCTGTGCCTGTGGGGTGAGCGGCTCCGTGTCTCCCGTGGCAGAGGGCACACGCAGTGATCTGGCTCGCGTTACTGAGCGGGATCAGGTGATAGGTGAAGAGCCACGATGCTGAGCAGCAGCTCAGAAGGCAGGTCCCTTCTGTCTGAAAATCCTCCTGCACCTTTCTTTTCCACAGTAAGTAGAGGCCCTTCATTCTCCAAAGGTTTTTGTTGCTACCAAGCTTTATGTACTTACACATCCCTGCCAGAGCAAGGTTTCAGCACAAGAGAATTGGCACAGTGTGTCCCAGCTCACAGAATTTTTTTTGTTATAATAAAATCTTTTGTAAAACTGTTCACTCTACTGCCCCGTGAGAGATGAATTGCAAATTCAGCCAAAAAAAACCTGCCTCACATCCCTGAATCTTAGGAAATGTAGCTTTGTCACCTTTCAGTCTCTTTGTATGCTGTTTGATTTTCTCCCTGTAATTTTATGCTGCTCAGGCACCTAATGACCTAAGTGGTCCCAGGAGAGAGGAATTGGCTTCCTCTAAATAAATTTTTAAAAAAATTTTTTAAACTAAAAAAAAAAAAAAAAAAAACCAAAAAAACCCCAAAAAAAAAAAGAAAACCAAACACACACACAAAAAAAAACCAAACAAAAAACCAAAACCAACCCCCCCCCCAAAAAAAAACCACCCTAAAAAAAGGTGTTTATTTGCAATTTACCTTACCTGACTTGTTTAAAGTGTTATCAGAATGCAAGCACCTATTTTCTTCTCTTCATTTTCACTCCATATCCAAGATTTGCTTGAACTGAGAATGTCTAAAGCCTCAGGCATGATCCTGGGTGTTCTCAAGACTTAAATGCCACTGCTTAAAGAGTTAAAGATCTAGATGGCTGCACTAAGAGGATGATAAACTAATCACTCACTCACTGCTGGTGAGCCTGGTGTCATTTACTGAAACATGGAATGCATTTAACAATGTAAGAGAAACTCCATGCAGTGCAAAAGCCAAAGATTATTGTTAGATTGTCAGGGTTTACTTTGGAGAAAGTCCTCAGTCTAATTACCTTTGTTTAAGCAACAGAAGTATTTTTGCCCTCGTTGAAGAAGTTCACATTTTCCTTTCAAGCCAATGGGTGGTTTGGGTTTTTTTAAATGCTGCTAAGAATTGCAGATTCTGTTTAGGGGGCTACAAAAGTTTAAGACAGGGACTAGGTAGAAGAAATAATTCTTCCAGGGAGCAAGTAAAAAATGTTTCCTATCATCATAATCATGAGAAAAGTATAAATAAAAATTAGACTCATAATACTGAGCATTTACCTATTGATCTGTGTCTTCCAGTTCTGTGAAATGGCTGGAAAGGAAAGGATAGCTCTTGGCACTCAGCAGAAATGCATATTTAAAAGCCACACTCTTTTTTAGTGCTATTGGAAAAAAATGCTTTAAATCCTTTTCATTGCAATCTCTGAGCCTTGAAGGCGGAGAAAGAGCAGGTCCAACATTTTGGTTTTGCATTTTTTGCACCAGAATTTGGTGAATATGGGCAGGTTTTCTTAAAACAAGATTTCACTTAAAGATCAAGATACCAAACATGAATAAAACATCAAAGGGATTTTTTGGGGCTCACCCAGTGGGCATCCAAACTGCAAATATCACTTTATTCTCTTTTACTCTATTAAATTCCGAACAGCAGGACTCCCTTGTGCTAGCAGTTGGTACAGGACCCTTTCCCAGCACACCAAATCCCACAGCTACTCCCAGTGGATACCACCAGAAGTTTTTCATCGATGGCAAAGCAAGGCCTGGAGTGACAGAGCCAAATGAAGGTGTGACCATAACTCATCGTGGTGGATCAGTGTCACTTTGACCCAGCAAACACAGGCAAGAACAGGCAGTGCAGTGACATCAGCATGTCCTGGCAGCCAAACCACCCTCCTGAGACTCTGGCTGGGTGCTCTGATGTGGCCATGGCACATCCCTGCACACCAGTGTCAGTCTGACCTGGTAAACACAGGTAAGAAAAGCAGAGGCAGCAACATCAGCTTAGCAAGGGTTAACTGCTTACCTGTTCTCCAGAGAGTCTCGGTGGGCACTCTGCTCCCCAGCTCGGACAAAGCTTGTCCCATGGCTCTGCTGCTGTGACCCAAATGACTTCTGAGCAGGAGGAGGAGGCAGAAACACCTCCTGATGACACCTGCCTTCATGACAAGCCTGGCAAGGCAGCACATGATCATTTTCCCTGCTGGGTGATGGCTGGTGGCTCAGGCAGTTCTGCTGACCTTGGTTAGGGCAGTCACTGAAGGAGTAAGGAAAACTCCAGCCTGAACCAAAGGATCAAAATCCAACTGTATGGGTGGAAATTCAGCTGATCCAACAGAAATGTCTTCAGCATCACCCTGAAATGAACATCAAAAATAGATCAGATTGTTCTCAAGCAGTGGCTATTTCCCTGTACGCCTAAAAGGAGAATCCAAATGAGTAAGTCAGGTGTTGCTGTGCACACTGTAGAGATCTAAAGGCAGCAAAGAGAAATGCTATTCAAAGGAACCTGCTCTTCCTGTTGTGTAAACCTCTCTCTCTACAAAGAGGCAACATTTTCCCTAGGAACTGTGTGACAACACTTGCCTCACTGCACTGCGTGAAAGAGAGAGCAAACACTTTGAGATCAGTGGGACCAAGACATGTGTTTTTTTTTTTTACAAGGGCATGGAGTGACAGGACAAGGGGGAATGGCTTTAAACTGACAGAAGGCAGGGTCAGATTAGAGATTAGTATGAAATTCTTCCCTGTGAGGGTGGTGAGGCCCTGGCACAGGGTGCCCAGAGAAGCTGTGGCTGCCCCTGGATCCCTGGCAGCGTTCCAGGCCAGGTTGGATGGGGCTTGAAGCAACCTGGGATAGTGGAAGGTGTCCCTGTCCACAGCAAGGGGGAGAACAAGATGGTCTTTAATGTCCCTTCCAACCCAAACTATTCTAGGATTCTATAATAAGAACTGGGGAACTTTTGAAATACACTCACAGCTCCACAGACCACAATTGCTACTGCAGAGCAAACTGTTTCTATTTCATCTATATGTGCATGATTTTAGGACTTGAAAAACTGCTGCCCTTGTACTTCTCAGCAGCTAATAAAAACCCTTGTTAGCAACATCTGGATACAAGATAAGGGAACCTTGCAAGGAAACATGAGGCATTCAGCAGGTTTCTGCAGAGGGTTCTTCGCCGATCCTCTGAGGACTCTGCTCCAAAGTCCGCTGAGGTGTTGGGGTGTTTTTCCATTGACTTCACTGGGCTCCAAACCAAGACCTAAAGCCTCCCTGCTGTGTTTTGGACATTTATTTGTGTTTGATCTGTAATAAGATCTTTCATTTCTCTTATTCCTGTAAAAACAAATAAAGCCAGAGCACAAGAAAGCAACTAAACACATGCTTAGCTTTAAGCGTATCCCTAAACCCACTCACTTAAAGTCCTTAATTCTATGGACTCCTGGGAAAGAAAAGCACATTCTTAAAGTTAAACACGTGCTTGGGGTCTTTGCTAATTAGTGATGGCCTTGTGTCTTACAGGGCCCTAAACACTTCTTAGAGCATCTGGGGTTTTAGGGCCCATATGGGAGAAATTACGTGGAGACCATCTCAAAAGAGCAACTTTTAGTGTGGTATCTGATGCTGGAAGTCTGTCTTTAGTGGCTTGAAGAGTGATTCTGTTACAACACCATTTACAGCTAGCTGAGGGAAGAGTTTCTTAGATATCTGTAAAAATAAGAATATCTAAAACCAGAACCTTTCCTTGGCTAATACTACAGCACCATCTCATCAGGATGATCAGTCTAATCAAACTAAAACTCCTTTTTGGAATGGATGTGCTTGCTGGCATCTCAAGAGCAAAACTGTCTCATTTCAGCCAAAGTTTTGTCCCTGACATTGTTCACTTTGCTCAGAGGATGAGTCTGGCTCTGGAAGACAACTGAGCCTTTACCTTTGGGTCAGGCAGCGAACTGGAAGAACATTCCCGGCAAACTGCACAGAGCAAAAAGCATTTTTCTTCACTGCACCATGTTTATTTTGGACCTCTGCTAAAGTGTTAGAACTCTCAGCTATCCTGATCAGACAAGACCTGAAATGTAACATGTCTGCCAGGTCAAATCAGTGTTGTTCCCAGTGAGAGAACATTTGGGAAGTTTCTTCACAAACAACATGCTAGCTAACAGGAAACCTCTCACTTTGTCAGCATCTCCTCCACAAGGACTGAAATTTGTCTTTCTGTGGTTCTTGCACTCTGTCTCTTAGATCTTCCTCAACTCTTTTTCAAGGTGCATCAGTGCACTCAGCTTCAAATGCCCTTGGCCTTTGAGTTCTCTATAAAATTTTATGCTGTCCCCTGTTTATAGATTCATTGTTCTGCAGGCTGAACAATGAGGCCATGTCCATTAGTGAGGAATCTGGATCAGATGTGAGCACACAACATTTCTCTCAACTGCCAAAGCACGCAGCCTGGTGCTCCTGCTGGCTTTCCTATTTATACAGCCTGTGGGAAGACAGGTGATATCTGAACCCAGCATAAAGCCTTCAGAAGAATATTTTTTTGAAAGGAAAGTGATTGTTTGAGTGCTTTACATCATGTGGCTGCAGTGTCTTTGATCTGAAACTAGATTTACCACAGCTTCACACTTACCTCTGAGGAACGGGGAAGTTGTGAGTCGATGCATCAACCATCAGAACCACCACGAACAAAAGGCTGCTCCAGGCTGTGCTTGCCTAGAAGCACCAGCAGCACAGTCCTCCCCAGTCCCAGGGCTGGTTAAATACCTGAAATAACCTCAGCCTAGCCCTTGATGTTTTAAGGATGGAAAGGAGAACAAACACAGGGAACTTCTCCTGGACCCTTCTGCAGACCCAGTTTTTAAATTGGTGATCTCCTTAACTCCCTGGTTGGGCAGTGCTAAAGACCCAGCTTATAGTGACTCTACAGAAGAGATCAAACTTTTGTAAGAGGCATCAGATCCACCTTCTGTCAACCTCAAAACAGTAGCTCCAAAGCAAAAGGGCCCAGGATGTCCATCTAATGATAATGCCTTGGATGGTTTTTCAGCTGAAACAGTCGCACTGGTAGTTCCAATGTTCTCTGATCAGCCCATGTAATAAAGGAGAATTTACAACCAAAAACTCATCAGCATCTTCTGTGCTGAGTCTCTGATTGCATTAAATGTCCTGGAGTTATTTTAAACTTTTAAACTACTTTTTGGGGAGGACCTACATCACTTGTTAGAGAACAAGGGTTGATATCACTGCGGGGAAGCTGATATTAGAAAGTCTGCATGAAGGACATACTATACAACTTTAAATTACTCTCTGGTACCCTGCTCCATGCTCTCCCAGAGACCTCTTTCCCCACAGCCTGTGGAAATGAAATACTGTCTTCCTTCTGATAGCAAATAGGTAAAAGAGTTTCCCAAAAAAGTTGGGGAAAGAAAATTGTGTTCAATACACTTCCTAAACCCAAAGAAGAAAGGAAGGCTGTACTCTCAGTAGACCTCAGAAAATTCACTTCTTTCACCACCAGATTCCTGTTCCCAATGCTAACTCTAACCTCTCTGTTTCCCTTCCTTTCCACACAAGATTGATTCACAGAACTTGATTTAAAGGATGTTTATTTCCATAACAAAAATGATCAGGGGTCTAGAAAACATGACCTATGAGGAAAGATTGAAAGAATTGGGTTTGTTTAGTCTAGAGAAGAAAAGACTGAGGGGGAGACATGATAACAGCCTTCAACTATGTAAAAGGTTGTAGCAGATAGGAAGGTAATAAATTGTTCTCCATGTCCACTGGGTATAAGACAAGAAATAATGGGTTTAAATTGCAGCAAGGAGGATATAGGTCAAACATTAGACACATTTCCTAAGAGGAAGGACAGGTGAGAACTGGAGTAAATTAGTCAAGGAGCTACAGACTCGCCTGTCACCAGGAATGGCTCAGACCTGGCAAATCCCGCCTCGGGGTAGAGGGATAGATCATCGCTCAAGGTCCTCTCTGCCCCTTTTCCTCCTGGTCTCTCTTTATACCAGTCAAAGTGATCAAAAGTATGTTTGTTCCAAAGAAAGGAAAGAGAAACTCTTTCTTGAGCCCTCCCTGAGATTTTTACTGCTGGTTTTATCTGTAGTTACAGCTCATTTGAAGGCATCCACATTCATTTTTATTTAGATGATTAATGAAAGGATGATTTTTACAGCCCTATGCCCCTGCACATTTTCTGTTGTGGTTCATGCTGTAAAATGACACATCTGCACTCTGTTCAAAACCTTTCCTCCAGGTGAGACACCAACCCCACAACCACCAACCCCACAGCACGGGTTGGGTTTGGATTTTGAATCTCAGCTCTGCTCATACCAGTTGTGTGAAGCCCTCCAGTTCACCACCAATGCTAAGGACAATGGAATAAAAAACCAAGCTCTCTGACCAATGAAGAAAAGATGATAAGGACAGCAAGGAAACATCTTCTTTTGGCATTTCATGGAAGCAAAATGGTTCTGGATCCACTTATGACTTTTTACGTGTCATCTGCAAAGCAAAATTAGTCAATGTGAGGCACAATATCTTCTGCCATTTATACCTTAATAAAGATTTAACAATGCAGTTCCTTCATTATTTTAATTTATTTTCAAATGGCAATAAATCATCTTACCTGTGGAGGTCTGTGTTGCCATCATACTTGAAGACAACCATTATAATTCAGCCTGATTTAAATGTTTCAAACAGCAATCCCAGTCACCAGAAAACACAGTTTTAGAGTGGTCCCAAAGGTTTATTGTGTCAAGCCCATCTGCAATTTACCTTCCATAAAAAGAAAACAGAACCAAAATCAGAAAAAGGCAAGAATATTTGTATGAACCTTTTTTAAAATGTTCTGATTGTTCATCTGAAATGAATTTTTGAAACTGTTGGCATAACTGCATTTCTAAAGTGGTTTATGCACACACATCCCCATGTATGTGGAACCTACCAAAAATAAATGGAACATTTTATTTCTGGCCAAATAAACATTTAGTATTGTACCAAGAGAATATTTTTTTAAGAGAACTTTTATTCTCCCTAAGTTCATGTTATTAACATGGGCAGACAACAATAGCACTCGACATTTCATAAAAGGTGTTCTTCCTTCAGGTTTCCACCTCAGCTTCCTATAGAAAAGCTGTGACTCCTACAGGTCCTGTTCGACTGGGCTGGTCTGATAACAGGGTTTGTCTCCATCTGCTGGTGTTTCAGCTTTTAGAGTCTCAAATGTCTGAAAAAATAGTAATATTTTTGAAAAGATTTGAGAAATTCAAGAGATAGTAAGTTCTCTATTCCTATTATTATTACTGAGACCAAGTATTGTCTGTAGGGCTGGATGCCACTAAGTAAAGTCATGTTGATTTATTGATGCTGATTAGGAATTGATTTTCTCTACTCACACTGATTTAAGATTCTTTTTTTTTTTTTGATATTGGGTAACCTCCTGCTTGAATCAACCCACCAGGGAGGGTGACAGATTTACACCCAGGGTGAAACCCTACGTAGTCATCACCCAAGTCACCAGCCATGAAGCACAAGCGTCCACCTGTAAGACTTGATCCTTGACTTTGGACTGACAAAACCATCAGGAATAATTCCATCAGACAGGGCTGCTTCCCTTCACTGATGCCAAAATGTGACAAGTGCCCCATCCCTGGAAGTGTCCCAGGCCTGGTTGGATGAGGCTTGGAGCAGCCTGGGACAATGGAAGGTGTCCCTGCCCATGGCAGGGGGTGGAATGGGTTGGTCTCTAAGGTCCCTTCCAACTCAAACCATTCCGGGGTTCCCAGTGCAGGAACAGATACCTCTCATCGTGCCATCTAAAGCCATGAAAGGCAAATCTCATCCTATACTCCAGATATTAACTGCACCCCAAGGGCTTGTTCCTTCAGATTAACACGAAATTCTTGTCTTCCAGCTGGATTTAGCTGGTGAAGAACCTATCCCAGGTCTCTCTCAGCAAGGCACAGACATGTACAGTGATCTGGCAGCACATCTAGAAGTCAGGGAGCTGACACACAACACCTTGTGCACATCACATGGCAGGATTCATCTTACCTAACTCCATCCACCTGAGAGGCAGCCTCAGGTCTGAGCCAGTCATTTTAGCTCCCTGAACACCCAGCAGAGAGATGCATTTCCAGAGGGCAACTTATTCCATGACTTCAAGACACCTGTCTTTGGCAAGATAAATCCAACCCTAACAAAACATTGTCACCTACATTTTTTTTCACTTCAAAAGAAAAGATCACTGTCAGCCTTCCCACCTGGCAAACAGCAGATCAGATCTGGACTCAACATTCATCTGATGGGCAAGTGAGGCTCTGGAGAAGGCAATGGAAATGCCCTGAATTACTTCAGCTGAAAACTACAGTTGTTTGCCTTGTCAGAACAACTACTGATGCTCCCCTGGCCTGATCCTACAAAATTTAAATACCTTTGTCAAAGGTATTTAGGAAAAGCTAATCAGAGCAAAGGTTTGATCCATCAAATCTCCTGCTTTCAGCATGAAAACAGAATTCTCCATGGAGCAGCTCCAGCTAAATCTCCTTGATGGGAAATGGAACATTAAAATTGTATGTTAAAGACAGTGCTCACCAGGATATTCAGTTCCTAGATATAGGAAATAGGTTTTTATGTACAGCATTCTTGATTAAAATAAGTCTCCTTGTAACTTGTTTCACCAGTGATTCTAAAGATGATGATCATTAAAGTCCTGTGTCACGTGCTGCATAGGCTGCACTTACTTTTACATTTAAATGCCCACATGCACATAAATGCAGCCATCAGAGCACCATTACATCAAGAATATACGATTACATCAAGATTTATTTCACTGAATCCCCCCTAATTAGGTCATAAGGTATGATTAAGCAGTTGTTAACTGTGTCGTAAGGAAGTCTACAAAGGGAATGAAATATTTAAAACAGTAATAACATACCTATCCTGCTTTGCTATTTATGCACAGTTAAACACATAAAAACAAAGGAGCAACTCTTAATTACAAGGACAATTTATTTTGCTGACCTTCTTTTTGGGACACAAGCCAAACCCACTGGGGGTTGGTTTGGTGGTTGCTCCGGTTGACTTTGCAGGGAAAATGTCCTGGCCCGTTGTTGGAGAGGCTGCAGTTTCTGCCTGGAGAGAGCAGAGCCTTTCACAGGGCTAATTTACAGCCTTCCCCAGTGGTCAAGGGCAGCCATGAAGTACACAAATTACAGTTAAAAATAGAGATGGCTTTATGGAATCTCATTCCGGTGGCTTCCAAAGGTGTGGGGCCAGGAACACATACATCTCATTCCATGCTGCCTCTAAGCTCTAAGTCCATTTTCATTTTTTTTTTCTTTTTTTTTTTTTTTTTTTTTCCTTTTTCTTAACTTTTCCTCTTGGATCCTGAGCTCCCCTTCAGTTTTGAACTTCCATAGGAAGGCAGGAGGTTAAACCAAACTGCTAACTGTGTCTCTTCAAAACTGACATTTAATACAGGGTATAAATCACTGTGGGAGCCTGTTATTCCTTCAGGAATGCAATTACATAGGGTCAAATAAAACATGAAAGAACCCAACAAGTTTTAAAATGTAGTATGTTCTCAAAAGCAGGCAAGAAGGAATGCAAAGCAGTCCAAATATGCTAACATCCACATGTTGTCCTGTATGAGGGGGATTAGAAGGGAAGGTTTCTGCTCTTTAATGATTATGTTGTTAAGGGTAGGTTTGTTGCAGGTTCTTGCTGAATACCAGCCCACTCAGGCAGCTTTGGGCAGATTACTGTATTTATTTAAAGCAGGTGTCTTTTATGTATCTCATTATTTTAATTGCCACCGTAGTTGTGTTTAAGATACCATTTAGCACAAAATAGGATGTGCAAAGTGGACATTCACCTTTTCCTCCGGGACTCAGAGGTGCAGCCCCCACTCTTGCGGTGATGGGGAGATACCAAGGACACACCAAGGGAGAGAGGAACACAGCACTGCAAAATCATCTCTCTGATAAACTAATCCTCCTGATTTAGGCCACCTCCATCTCACTGTCATTGGTTTGCTTGTGAAAAAACAGGCAAAAACCTAAATAAAAACTCATGAAACCTGTTAAAATCCGAACCAAAGATGGTTCAGCAGGCTCAGCACCTCCTATAACATCACTCCCTGTCACCATTTGCATTTCACTCACATTTCTCTGAGAAAAACCCTTCTGCTTTCGTATTTCAGCAATGTATTTAAATAACCTGGAAGAAAAAGTCCAGAGGTTCTAGCAAATTTTTGAGGTCAAATTTGCCACCCTCAATTTCACTACTCTGTATTTTATGCACCGAATAGTTAAACTAAGCAAACTTTGAAGTTTCTTAATTGAAAATCTGGGGTTTATCGAAGGCAATTTTTATCTGAAAGTAATTTTTTTTCAGCTAAATGGGATTTTTTAATTCAAAATGAAAGGCTTTTTTTTTTAAAAAAAAAACACAATTATTAAGCATCTAAGTAAAAGAATTGCTAGAAATATTTCTTTTTTCTCTTTTTAAAGAAATGACTTCTCCCCAAGAGTGAGTGATGTTTAAAAACTACGTATATGAGGGAGTACTTCGCTTTTTAAAAGCCTTATACTTTTTAAATTGCTTCAGTCTTGCTGTTAAAAGTTTTGCTTTTCACATTTAAATGCAAACATTTCCCTTTTTAACCCTCTCCCTAAGAAAGTAACACTAGTAATACTCTACATTTTAAATGTTTTCCAGGGAAAAACATTTAAAAGAAATATGTGAAATAACTCATTTTTCTCTTTTCAAGTGAAGCAGGGAAAACCTTAATGAATTGGGAAAAAGTAAGGGTTTCCTCCAAACCTTTTAAAAATTGCATTTTTACAGCATATTTCCTAATGGGAAAATTACAAGTGGAGATTTTTTCCTACAAAATCCCCATAGCTGCCGCTCTCAGACTCCCTGGTTTCACCTCCACTAAGGCTGCCAGAATAAAACTTTGGATTTCTCTCCCCTGTTTTATAGCAACCCACTGCATTACAGCTCCATGGGTCACTGGGCCTGCCAACACTTACACATATCCCCAGAACAAAGCCTGTGAATAAGATTTTGCAGAACAAACCCCTTGTTAAAGGTCGAGGTAACACTACTGTCCATTATAAAGATAATTAAATACTTCCTATTGCAAGAATATGGTTTTATTTGCTTAAAATGTTGCCCCACTCCAGCCACATGGGTGAAATGCCTCATGTTAATCTCGGGCCTCAGGGTTGGTTTGTGTGTGGGGAGGATTTTTTAATATATTTTTAATATCAAGCAGAATGACTCACCTGTTTCAGAGGGGAACAACCACTGCTCCAGGGGCTTCTCAAACAATCCCTGAGCCCTGTGCTTTGAAATGTTCTCGTATCCTAATTCTTTGTAGGAAGGGCTTAAAAATTCCTAGCAAGGGAACCTCTGGATAAAGAACAGATTTTTCACTTGTCATGTGAAACTGTCCCCAAATGCAACCAAATTCTGAGTCTTTGTAAAATGCTGTTTGCACTTAGGCACAGATTGAATGGAGAAAGAAATTTTGATTTCACTTCCAATCTGAAGCTGTCTTCCCTTTTTAGATAATTCCCTTTTTTTTTTTTTTTTTTTTTTTTTTTTTTGTATTGTTTGGAAAAGAAATGACAGTGAGGGAAATCCCATCCTTGCAGAAAGCACCCCCAAAATCTGAGGGGACACTGGGTTTGTTGGCAGAGGTAACAGGGTCTGTGTGGTGCCAGTATCCTGAAGCATCTTTAAGACTCCAATCCTGGTGCCTGTGGCGTGCTCTGAGTCTGACACTGCCACGTGAAGTTAGCTTGGAAAATGTTACTAACCTGGTAAAAGTTTAGATGCTTTTCATCCTTTCTAGGAAGTCCTCCCTCCTTCAGCTGGGAAGTTACTTCCTTCAGATCCAGCTCCTTGAGCTGTCCTCTGCTGGGAAGAACTAAACCAACAACAGGGAAAATTCAGGTTAGATATTGGGAAGAAATTCTTGGCTGTGAGGGTGGGGAGGCCCTGGCACAGGGTGCCCAGAGAAGCTGTGGCTGCCCCTGGATCACTGGAAGTGTCCAAGGCCAGGTTGGACATTGGGGCTTGGAGTATCCTGGGATAGTGGAAGGTGTCCCTGCCTATGGCAGGGGGTGGGACTGGATGGTCTTTAAGGTCCCTTCCAACTCAAACCATTCTGGAAATCTAAGCCCATTTGGTGTATACCTGAGCCTGTTCCAGGAAAAAGTCCCCACAAAAACTCAGAGACAGCAGATGTGCTGCAGAGATGCTCCTGACTGCAGAAATTGAAGGCAGGTCTGTATGGTCAAGACAGAAGTTCAATACAGAGCGAGTAAAAAGGTGAAGTTTCATCTTTTCATCTGCGTTTGGTACAGAGGGTCACAGAATCATTAAGGTTGGAAAACCCCTCTAAGATCATCAGATCCAACCATTCCTCCAGCACTGCCGAGGCCACCACTGCCCCATGTCCCCAGGTGCCACGTGCACACAGCTTTTAAATCCCTCCAGGGATGGGGACTCCACCATTGCTCTGGGCAGCTGTGCCAGGGCTGGACAAACCTTTCCATGAAGAAATTTTTCCCACTATCCAATCTAAACCTCACCTGGTGCAACTTGAGGTCATTTCCTCTTGTCCTGTCCCTTGTTCCCTGGGCAAAGAGCCCAACACCCACAACACAGAATTGCAGTGGTCCCTCAAGGAGAAATACTCATTTCACCAGCTCAAGTAAAACTGAAATAGTGAATGTGCTTGAGCAGGGAGGGGGGAATGTCAGGCCAGCTCTGAATGCTAAAAGAAGTAGCACATGGAACTGCAAATCTGCTGATAAGATTTATTACACTGAAACGGATACCTTAGAGAAAAGCAAAATGTAGTGGCTTTATTTAATGAGAAAAAAACCAACTTGAGCACTCATAGGCTCATAACAGCTTTATCAATATTAAACAAAGTTCTGAAGAAACACTGGGTAAAGTGTGACACAGGGGACAAACTTCAGTCTGGATAGAAGTGTCAGGCTCTTGTACCAGGCTGCCTTATCCAAATATTAGGTAAACTCTTGATACGTTGCTACACAACATTTCTGGTGAAACTGGAGAACAGAGGGATGAGACAAGTGTTGTAAGGAAGATAATAAATTGTCTACAGTGGAGATGAGAGCACATTGTACTGATGGAACAAGTGAAGGGAGGTTACTGGAGGAATTCTCAGTATCAGCTGTGGGATGGCTGCAGTTAACACTGCCTCTACCATGCTGCTGCTAAACGTGGAATCATTTCTATCCAAATTGCCTGAGGCACAGAGTTAAAAGACATCATCAGTACCAGGAAGATCAGAATATCATACCTGAGGAAATGACCTACAAACCACAAGATGACTCAGGGACTAATACAAACGTCTTACTACAGTCATTGATGCTGTGTAGGGCACTCGTGATTCTTTCTGATTAATTCTCTGCTCAGTTGTGTTCGAAATAGATTAGTTCAAAGTGAGACAAGAGTGGAAAACAGATGCAAAGGCTGGTTAAGACCCAGGAGACATCATGGCAGTAAAGGGATGGAGTAAATAGAAAGTCAACACTGGCATGTGTGGCCAGGAATAAGGAGGGGAAGATTTCAAAGGATTATGTCAGTGGGGTTCACAAACAGGACCCCAAGATGAGTCCCAAGAGTCTGAAGCTGCAGCCTCATTAGGTTAAAAACAGATATAAAATGAGGCTGCTTGCTCTCACTTATGGGAAACTCAGCTCTCAAAAGGGTGAGAGACAATCTCAAAAACCTGATAAAAACAACACTAAATATGGATTATTCAGCAGGAGGAGGAAGGTGCTGAAAGAAGAGACGGACTTAGCAAGCACTTAGGGCTGAGTAGTGTGTTCTCTGCTGATAAAGTTGTGGCTCAAGCTCTAGTCCCCATTTCCTAAACACCTTGAGTGAGCACACATTTCAGAGGAACCATCAGATGCAAAAGGCACTGCATGTTAGACAGGATTTCCATCCCCTAGAAAGAAGCCAGCACTGAACTAGAAGTGCCTCAGAGACCAGCAAACGTCTGGATTACCAGGCATTGTTATCTTCAAGTTTAAAACAATGTTCTGATTCGGAAAATCCAGGTCAGATTGAGGGTTGCAGGGTAAATCATAAACCAGGTGTGTGAGCAGTTACTGTGCCTGCCATAAACACAACGGCTGAGCCGCAGGGGCAGACCCTGAGGATCACATCCAGTTGGTGCTTGATCTCTCTTATCCCACTGGTGAAACTGGATTTTTACTAAGGATTGTGCTGGAGATCCTCGTTCCACTCCACACAGGCACACACACACACACACACACACACGCATTCAGGCAGGCGGTCTCATAAACTTTAACTGCATACAGAAATTCCCATATTGCCTCTTGGATACGCTCCAGCTCATGAAGGGGTGCTGGTGGATGATCAGTACCTGCCAGGTACAAAGCCTTCTCTTTTCTCCCCAGGTCGAGGGCTGTCATGAGCTGCCCTAATGCCTTTGCAATAAAACTCATCAAATTCCCCCAGTATAAAGTAACGAGCTGTAGCCCCTCTACAAACCTACATCTGCTATTTACAGCAGGCCAAGAAAACAACCGGCTATGTCAACTCTTCATTCTGTTCCTCAGATCATCAACTCTCTGAAAATAACAAAATCTGAAAGGCATATGGACCTTCTCATAAAAACAACAAACACACAAACAAAACCTCAGATGAGTTTCCCAAGTCAGCAGGATCTGTCTGCTAATTATTACAGTACAGAGGGACCGACCATCCTGTAGCCAGAAATTACCCAAGAAGAGGCCTGAGTTCTTCCCCCAGGCTGGGCTGTTTGGATGCACTGAACTCCTTCGTTTCTGGGGATAATGTGTGGAATCTGGCTGCCCAAATCAACACAGTCACAAGACCTAAAAGGCTGCATTTAGATTAGATACTGGGCAGAAATTCTTCCCTGTGAGGGAGGTGAGGCCCTGGCACAGGTTGCCCAGAGAAGCTGTGGCTGCCCCATCCCTGGAGGTATCCAAGGCCAGGCTGGATGGGATTTGGAGCAACCTGGGATAGTGGAAGGTGTCCCTGCCCATGGCAGGGGGTTGGAAATGGATGAGCTTTAAGGTCCCTTCCAACCCAAACCATTCTGGGTGTCTGTGATAGCAGGGCACTTGCAATGGCAGTCAGGGGCTGCCTTTACCCTCACCTTTGTGCCCATACCTCTCACAAGTGGACAATGTGGGCTCTGCAGAGACAGGGAACTCCTCTCTGGCTCGGGAGTCCTTGAGGAGATATTTTGACCCACGGAGAGAGAAATACAGATAGATGAATAGTATTGGGTTTGGAGAAAGCAGGCTGGAAAAAAGGAGAGAGAAATTATCTGTAGCCACAGATGATTTTGACCCTGGAGTGCTCGCTCTCTCCCTCACCAATCCCCCCTGCTTACCTCAGAGCTTCCAAGGAAATGTGTCCATGGGGCATGAGGGAATGGAGATGGGAAGAACACAACATCCTACACAAACACAACCTTCCCCGCAGCCCTTCCAGGCCTGCTCTCTCCTCAGCACAAAGGGCAGAGAGGAACGATGTGAAGCAACGATGTGAATTACCTTCAGCAGATGGGCCCCCCGTGCAGCCCCCACTGTGTCTGTGCTCAGAGCTGCTGCCAGCCGTCTCTTCCAGGGAGAAGAGAGAGCTCACCTCCCCATCCAGAAAAAAAAAGTAGCATCTGTGGGAGAAAGACATATGTCTGGCCTCCACCGTGAACCCTGCGCCTGGCAGGAGAACGCGATGCCGATTCCAGCCCCAGCTTTTCATTCCTGTTGTAACAGTCATAAACGCCTGCTGAAACCTAAGAAGAACAAGACTGTAATCCTAATAAAACAACATTCTGGAACCCTGAAAACTAGATGGAGGCTTCTCAGGCCAACTTTAAAATTATATTCGCTTTTCCAAGGGCTGCACTTTGTGTGTGCCGGCAGGACGGACGCTGGCGGGATGACCCCGATGGGATGGGGATTTCAGCAGGGAAAGGGCAGGAGGCGGTTCTGCAGCACAGCAGTGTTCCTGTCCTAAAATATAGAGAGAATCACCCAAGCCTGGGCTCTCAAGGTCTCCTCCTAAAAGCAAACCTTGATTTTTTTTCTCCACATCCAGCCTTCTCCAGCCTGACTCCATAGAGCAGGAACAGGCTGTGCTTGTTTGAAGGCAAAAGCTCGTACAAAGGCACAGCTTTCCATGCTGAAATCTTTCCCTCTCTTTTTGGAGTGTGGTGTTGAACATAAGCCATGGAACTTGTGCACCAGCCACCCCCAAAGTGAAGAGCAGGAGGAAAGGGGGTTCAGCTTTCCCTCCTCTCCATCACGCAGCTCTCCAGGGACACAATATCTGTTGTGCTCCCTTGCTGGCATGCCTCCAGCAAGGCACCACATCAACTGGTGCTTCTCTGTGGGCCTTAAAACCCTGACCAGCACTGAGCCCAAGGGTGGCAGGTCCTCAGTAACCATCAATTTGCATCCTTTCCCTGGCACTTGTAGAGCTGGAGCTGCACCAGCCAAGAAGCTGCGCTCTGGAACATCAAGCTGTCCCGGTCCTGTCAGAGAGAAAACCCCTCTGTTGCCAACTCTTGTGATTTTACTGCAAATCTTCCCTGATGTTACGTGAAACCCGAGCTCCTGATGTGCCACTCCAGCCAGTACTTCCACTTTAAAGAAAAAAAACCTAGTCTTAAAGAAAACACTTTCCAGGAGGTGGCCTGAACACGTGCTAAAGGCTAAAAGTAGCATTCACAGAATAAAACCATCTCATGACTTTTTTAAGGTTTTTTGCAGTTCTGGGGGCCTGACCTGTGATCTAGGGAGTGACAGGTTGTAGAAAACCCAAAAATTGATTGGGCAAGCGCACTGTCTGATAACAGGTATTGGTTGGTGGTGGTGGAAGGCATGTGACAGCTCCCTAATCAGCTCTGTGGGGATGACATGAGTCAGTCCCTGCAGGGAATAGCACATTGGAACTGCAAACACCCACAGGGCACTAGTAATATTTCTCTGGCAAACAGCATTTTCTATCATCACATTGTCTTAGAAGCATCAATTAATTAACTTTAACTCACCAGTGAAGTAGGAAATGTTTTTCCAGGCTGTGGAGGCCGTGAAAGGGCAGAGAGGCTCCATATCCCAACCCCAGCCCAGGGAGGCTATCGGGGTCAGGGCTGGCTTTTTAACAGCTCAGCACTTCGGCAGAGGATGAGCTTCCCCAGTAACCCCATTCCCACTGACACACCACAAAAAGCAGCCAGGATTTCCGAAGAGCTCGGCGTGCCCATGTGCACCACAATCTCATCACCACTGTCCTGGTGGAAAATGAGGGGCTGAAAATCTGCTCCCAGGCCACAGAAGGCTGCTCTTGGTGCTGACACTGAGGCCCTCTTTGGACTTGGGTGAATCACTTCACACCCACATAAACATACACAGCTACACAGCTCCTCCCCACGCCACAAGACGTGTCCTACTCGTGACATGCAGATCACTCTTGACTTCCCAACTTGGCCCTGACTGTGGGTGGTGAATTCTTAGAAATCTGGCCCTGAGCTATTTTGGATTGGCCCTGCAGAGCACAGAGACCGACACACCTCAGCTCTCATGTGCATTTAGTGCTGCACAAGAGCGGGCAGATCCCAACTGATCCACAAGAGCCTCGAGTATGGAGGAAAAGAGGAAAGATCTGCCCACGTTAATGCACTGTTCCTCATTTGGTTTGAGTTTTTCCTGAGTGCAGCCTTTAATCTCTGCTGAGTGGAGTTTTTGTGGAGGGGAAGATTTGGAAAGAAATCAATGGACAACATCACAGATCAAAATCATAGCAGGTATTATAGCTGGCCATAAAAGAGAGAGCATTTCTGAGTGCAGTGCTCAGATGGAGGAGAGTCAGCTCTCAGTGCCTTTCACACACTACAGTTTCCCCACTTTAGCCAATACAGTCATCTCCCCTGTGCTTCGTCCTCAGGATCTCTTCTGCAATGGGATATATAAGCTGTAGAAGTCACATGTCACTTTCAAACCAGCAAAGTAGAACACTGCAGGATATTTCAGTCCACAGAGAAGGAGGAGAGAGTGAACACTTTGCACTTAAATAACTAAAAGCTTCTAGTGTGACACAAAGGCAAACTTCACTAACCTTTAATTTTCCCCACTTCTTAACGGCACACAGATCCAATGAAATCAAATGAGATAATCCCAGCCTGGTGCAGCCTGGAAGCAGAGGTGAAAACCTCCCAGAGCTCACGCAATCAGAATAGAGCTCGGACATTGTCGACTTCCCCCCTCAACTATTTCCAAATAAAACACTTTTGTTGCTTGGCTGCTCCTGCCAAATGAGTTAACAATAAAAGAAGGAACTTGCAAAGCTTCTATCCACAGGAAAAAAAAAAAGTGTAAAGAAAAAGGAGGAAAAAGAAGTTAAGGAACTTTAGGGAAAAAAAAAAAAAAAAAAAAAAAAAAAAGGAAAAAACTCCAAGAAACTATAGGGCAGATCCTCTGGCTGGAGTAAATCAGCACAGACCCAGCTCTGTTGCTTTACCCCAGGCAAATTGTGGGCCTGGTGCTATTCTGCATTTCTCAGGGGCAGGGGGTGGTCTCCACTGGAAGATTGCGACACTGCAGGATACTTTTCCATATTAAAAAGGCGCTTTTTAGCGTTTTGTCTATTGCCAGGTTTTGGGTTTATTGAGGACTCATTTGGCAGAGCCATCCTGGAAGAACAATACAGATGTTTTATGGAGAAATAAACTGGGACTTGGGCTGGATTCTTTCAGTGCTGGATTCCACCTAATTTGGAGGGAGAAATGGCTCTTTTAATGAAGGGTGCAATCAAAACCTGTATGAAAAGCCAATATGCCCTGGGCAAACGGAGCAGGAGATACACTGCCCCTCTCTGCTGCCCAGTAAATTCTGGTCTCTTCAGCACAGCAAAAGCCTCCCAGAAAGGGGAGAAAACATCCTTTTTCAGCCAGGGAATCAGAGCACCACAGCTTCCCCTCTGCTGAATCTCTTGGAGAGAAGTGGTGACCTCTCAACAGTGGAAAGGGTCTTTACAGACTAAATCTGCCACATCCTCATAAGGAGCTGATCCTGTGGAGGCACCTGGTCTTTGTGAGCTCTCCCTCAGCAAGGAGCCACAGTCATCTCCTCAATTAGCACCATTTTTAAATGGCAGCTTCTGGAGCACCTAGGGATGATGTAGGTGCTTCTTCACTCATGCAAGATTGCAAGGGAAGGATTGAAAAAGTCTTGCTCTCCACTCACAGGCAGGTTGGGCTCCCTTCCGTGCGAGGAAGGTGATGCCAGATGACTGGGAAATCCAGGTTTATTGTTAATTGTCAGCTACCTGGTGTAGAGTGCCCCTTAAATCACGGCAATTGTCATCGACAGAAGAAAGTGCTTGCCACCCTCCAGCGATGCTAAATAGTCATTGTCCGTTAGGTCAGATCAAGCTAGAGGAAAGCTGCAGGCTAAAAAGCCTTTTTTAAAATCTTTTCTTTGGCTTCTTCCTTACTTCCCATTATGCAAATTTTGCTTTTTCAACAACCATCCCTTCAGATCCCTTCTTTTTTTGTGGCGCTGAACACTTCGGTTAGCAAAGCAAAGGAAGAGAGACTTGAGTGTTAAACTGACATGCCCTCCCAAGGGTTATTAAAAGTGGCCAGATGTGCTGGGCTATGCTAAAGAAATTTTCAACGGGGAAGACTCCAAAAGCGAAATATTGGAACAGAATTTACACAAGTTCCCAATCACAGCGTTGCAGGTACCAGAAAATAACATACAGCCTTAAGCAGCTCCAGGGAGTTGAGAGTTTGCAAATCAAGGGGTTGGCTGATGGGAAGAAAAGAGTTTTTGGGAATTGCTTTGGGCCAGCATCTAGCAAGGCAGATTAGGCTGGCCCTGATCCAGCAATGCCCTTAAGCACATGCTTGACTTTAACCCTGAAGGAGCCGCTGGAATCAATGGAAACATCAGCACCCTCGTGTCTCACAGGCATTCAAGACAGGTTTGTGTGGTCACAGCAGAGAAATGAGCCCCCCTTGCCAGGCAGAAGTTTGTGTCTCCAGCACCTGCTCAGGCTGCGTGGGGTCAGTGCATCAGGCTACCTGCAGGGACAGAAATCTCCTATTCCAAAACCATTTCTAACTTCTCATTTATTTTCCTCTCTTTTGAAGTCAACAGCCAACTCTTCAAAACCACCTGTGAAATTCTGTAGGAGTGGTTGGAGACATTCCTGCTGGCTCCTCCAGAGCCTGGATTTCACTGACATCTCTCTCCGCTTCTCTTACAGTTTGTTTTTTGAACAGCACATGGGGGTTTTTTTGACCTGTCTTGAGAAACTCAGGTTTGAGGATAAATGGGTTTGTCTAAAGTGGAGTTTCTCAGCTCTGGACTAGAAATGGCTACATGTAAAGCAAGGATGGAAGGTCCCTGTGAGCCCCCTGGAAAGCTTCTTCTGGGGGTACCACAAGGGACACAACAAAGACAAGGAGCTGGTTTTGCCTAGCAGCTGAGAATAACAGTGCTGTTATTTATCCATTACTGCTACTCCAGACCTAAATACTTAATTTTTAACCACCAACAACAAGGATAACAACAGTGGGTTGATATATTCCATTTCCTATTTGTCTGATGAACTGATAGCCAGTCATACGCTGTGCAATATGCAGTTTTTGGCCAGGCCTTCCTTTGTGGTCTCTGTTTGCCTTTGCATTAACCTGGCAGTATTAATCAGGTCATGTAGACACCCAGGAACATAAACCAACTCAAACACCCAAAAGATACACACCACACTCAGAATCAACACACAGAAACCACAGGATGGAGTGCAGTGTCCATTAACTGAACCAGATTAATCACACACACACACTAAGGGAGGCCAAACATAAAACATCTGATTCCCACCAACCTCTAACTATACAAACCCAAGCAAATACTAAAGCACCCAGAGGCATGACTGGCCTGCTGCCCCTACCACATATGCTGTTAGTCCCCCTTGGAAACAAGGCCATGAACATGTAAGGGAATTATTAGCCACAAAAAGACTTCTGATACGGCCACTCCCCAGGAAACCACCTCCAAAGTCCATATTCTCTAAGCCCAAGTGTTATAATCCTTTCCACAAACATGTCAAGCTTGTTCTTATAAGCCTCCCTGCTCTGCAGAGTCACAAACTTTCCTCTGATTTGAACCCAATGTACTCAGACCAATGCAATCAGAGAATCAGAGAACGGAATCACTTGGGTTGAAAAAGCCCTCTAAGATCATCAAGTCCAATCGTTCTCCCAGCACTGCCAAGGCCACCAGTGACCCATGTCCCCAAGTGCCACATCCACATGGCTGTTAAATCCCTCCAAGGATGGTGACTCCACCACTGCCCTGGGCAGCCTGTGCCAATGCCTGACCACCCTTTCAGTGAAGAAATGTTTCCTGACATCCAATCTACAATTTGTACTCATTTAGCCTCGTTTTCTATACCTTACATGGCTTATTTTCCTCTCTGATGTTTACCATCCTGATGTTTAGATGTGCAGCCATCACCCTTCTCAGCTTTCATTTTCTGGGTTAAAAATTTATCTCTTTCATTCCTTTCTCAAAAGACAAGCTCTTCCCTCCCAACATCTCCACCATCTATTTCTGTACACAGCCCAGGTCAAACTCATACCTCAGGAACATGAGGACCAGAATGATCCATAGGATGCCCCAGTCCCCGGCATATTTACTTTCTCCTGGAAGAAATGACTCCTGGGATATATGAAGGTGTGCATACCTTTTTCAGAGCCCATCCCATGAATTATCCACACATTTTTCTCCTTTGTCATCTACAGATGACGAGTCTCTACAGTAGAAATTCTTATTACTCCCTAAAGTCATGACTTTGCATTTTTCAGTACTGGATTTCATCTCTTTGCTATTATTCCAATCTTCAGGGTCATCCAGTTCTCTCTGCATGGCACGTCTCCCAAGTCTGTGTCATCAGCAGACTCCAGCAAGATGCTATGTTTTGTGCCAAGGTCAGTCATGAAAATATTAAGTAAGATCCATCCCCAAGAAAAGTCCTTTTAGCACTCCACTCATACCCAGCCAGACACTTTCCCATGCTACTTGTCGCTCAGGCAGTTCATCTGAGCCATACTTCTTCAATCTCCAGTTTATGTGTTAAACATGTAAACAGCACAACAGCAAATTATTAGGAAAAGGTTCTTCATCCAAATAAAGTCTCACCCTTGCAGAGGACTGTTTGAACTCTCCCAGACCAAGTCTTCCAAGTAAATCAACTCAAAGGGGCCCTGAGCAACCTGGTCTAGTGGAAGGTGAAAGCCAAACCATTCTAGGGTTCTGTAGTGAGCAAGTTGTCATATGACAACCAAGATACGCTGAGGACGGCTCAGCTTGCTCCTAGGCAAGGTCTTACACCTGCCCAACTACTGAGCAGTGTCAGGTTCCTAAAAGCTGTTAGGTCATTGTACATTAAAATTAATACTGTTAAATTAACATTGCTAAAGCATTAAGCAAGTACTGAAATTACTGTAATCTTTCCTAATGGAGTAACACTGTTCCAGAGAGGCTGGAAGACATTTTTTAGTGGTGAACTTGGTGGTGGTGCTGGCTTGAGTTGAGATTGGTGATCTCAGAGGGGTTTTCCTATGATGCCTATGCACATAGATGGCTTTATGTATTAGCATTCTATTATTGATAAAATCCACCAAACGCAGCACAAACTTGTGCCTATTTCTGTCTCGTCTTAGGCAGGGAAAATAAAATTACATCAGTCCAAAGAGAATAAAGGTTATGTTGCTTTCCTTTGATAACACTGGGAAACAAGCAGCTCGCCATTCAGGATTCGTTGGTATTCGGTGTAATAAACACACTTCCTGCTGCATGGATGTGATTATAACGAGCACTGTACAGAAATGACACTGCAATTTAGGAATAAGGCAAACACAAGTGATGGAGTTCAAAGCCCCGCCGCACTCGCTGGGCTTGTGGTTGGTTTGCTGTTTTGTTTTGAGCCGACTCTCCACGCCCGCGAGAGCTGGGATCGCCTCGAGGGTCGCCCCAGCTGAAAAGCATCTGCAGTGATCCCCGCTGACCTTTCTCTCTGATAGCACCCTGCCAGCCTTTTAACGGGGGCCTGAACCGAGTCAGAGGTGAAACAGATAAATGACTGAAGATCCAAATGTTTTCTCAACAGGCAAGTTCCCACATGCTCAATTTTCTTTTCCTCCATGAAGAACAAGAGGGGGAAAAAATTGCAAGTGATTAGCTAATGAACATCTGGTTTGCTTTATTTGGGCTTCCTTGCAGCCAGGGGTTGCATTTACTAATTTTTATTTCCTACTAAAAACAAAAAAGGAACTTTTTTTTTCCAAAGTCTGTAGAGGAGAGGCTCCTCACAAGTGTGGCCGTTCTTTCCACCACTATGATTACCTGGCCCACATGCCACGTCCTGTGTGGTTACCTTCTGTCCTGAACTTTTCATGTGGTTTGACATGTCTTTAATTTAGACAATCAGACCACGTCTAACCTGAAACAAAAACACTCTTTGGAGATCCTGAGCCCTTTTTGAATCCTACAGATGTCAACCCAGCGGGATGCGATGGCAAACTGTTAATTATATGTGTAAAAAGGGTCGATGGTAATTACACACTAAACACAAATATTATCTGATGTAAATATAGACTGATTGTGCTCTTGCTCTGCTAACTGCTAAAAATAGCTGATTTAAGGCCCAGCTCTGCACTGACTTTAGATTTGAGCAGCACCACTGATTCTCATTGACTTTCCTGTGCTCACTTCAGCTCCTGAATTCATCTCTACTTGTTTATTTTTCAGTGCTTTCATAGAACTGAACATGTGACCCCAGATGGAAATAATCAGAGGTGGGATTTATGAAAAAGCAAACAATGATTTAGAGATCAGTTCTTCCTCCATCTCAGAGAAATTCAGTTTTCCAAGAAGGCTTAAGCACACACCTCAACTTCCCCAACCCTTTCAGAGCATTTCAAGCAGGTTCCCAAAATCTTTTGCTGCTTTGGGGAGTTACAACCTTTCTTTGCATGGTCAATTCATTTCAGAGGCAAGTATGAGACTAAATTTCACTGTTTACTGTTGCCCAGCACTGAACCAGGGGTTAAGGAAATAAATTGCCAGCCATAAACCCTTTCAAAACATGGTTTAGTTTCTTCCTCCCACTCCCACAGATTTACCTTACACTGACTTTGCCAAGGAGTTGCTCTCTCCAGTCTGTCTTCACTGCAGTCACAAAGGCCCTCAAGCCTCAATGGCACATTTTTATTCAACAGACATAACTCCAAAATTGTTGAAATGGCCATTTATGGCAAATCTTGGGGCCCGATCCAGAGCAAAGCAGCAGCAGTGTAAATCTGGAGGGACCCTCACGTGACACTTGTAACTGATATCATACCCTGCCCCAGTTTATCACCCCCATCTTTATCGTTCAACCAACTTGTTCTCTAGAGAAGGATCATAAACCCACAGGTAATTGCAGGATGGCCACACAGACAGTAAAAAGAAAAAGCCTGCAGATGGGTAGTTCAAAGACAGATTTCTCAAAAAACACCAAACCACTGAGAGGAGCCAAGCTGGGTCTCATTTGCGGATACACTGAGCATCTATAAGTTTATTTAAAATCAGCAATAGCTGCAATATGCAACGCCGATCAGAATCAGACATTTACCCACAACTGTGGCTTTTGAAAGACGTGATTTACTTCAGAAGTGAAGAAGAAATAACAGGGCTTTTAGACAGACTAATAAATGTATGGTCCAGAGACTTTTCCAGTAGCATATTTATTGTCCAAGCCCTCCAGTCAGCAGCACACTTAATTTTAAGCACATGCTTAAGTGCTTTACTGAACAAAGCTGAAATGTGGACCCACCAGGCAGCTCAAGAAAAGCACTTTCAATTCAGTCATCCTGCACCAGCAGTGATAGCAACCCAGCTTTTTACCATGATAGGCACAATTCAAGCTGAGAATTAGCTCTTCCCTTTGCATTTGGAATCTAATGGAGAAAAAAAGCAACCCTGGGGAGCAAGAAGGGTTTTCATGACTTCCTAGGCTGTCCCATATGACCACTGGGTGACCCAGTGTGGAGGCTTCACCCAGTGTGCAGCTTTCGGAGCAGGTGGTGGTAGTGACATACAGGAACAAAAAGGATGCAGGATTAGGCAAAACTGCAACAACCACACTGTTACACGAAACAATTTTATGCACCTGACAGTGCTAATACACATCTGACAAGGTTTGAAGCCCACCAAAATGTGCATATTCCCTGTGCCATGTACCCCAGCTCCACAGTACAGGAGACAAGGAAAAGGTTCAGGGTTACCACAGACGTAACAGCTGTGTAAAATCCTTCTTGCCTTGTTGAAGGCACTGGGTTCATATCCTACTCCAGAGTTTTTGTCTGGAAAAGGGACTGTTGGCATCTCTGCCAGCTTTAAAAGAGAAAAGTAAAAATGATATTTGCTGTTTTGTAAGGTGTGTGGTGTCAAAATGTGTCAGTCAGAAGAGGGCAGGGATTATTTTGATAAATTATCACCCACAGTGCTGAACACTAGAGAAGCCACATAAAATTATCTCTAATTGAAGGGTGGATTCTCTGGTACCCACTTAGATTACCGCATGTTCTAACCTTTTCCTGCTTTCCTGCTCTCTGCCATCTTCTAGTCTAGCAAGGGTTGAGTTTAGTTTTGCCTTTGCTGGGAGGAGGAATTAGAACTCTCTCTAAAGTCTGGCCATATAATTGCATAAAAACTTGTTAAAACGGAATATTTTTGAGATTCTCTTAGATGTGAGTGAAACTGGGCTATGGACAGAGAGTGATGGGGGCAAAAAGCAGGGACAGGGGCACACATACCCAAACAGTCACACAGAGTATGGCTGCATTAACCTTTCTCTCCCTTCAGGAAATCAGACTAAAAACAGTGACCTCACACTGTCATGCTGCAGCTTCTTGCTCACTTAACACAAGACTCTGTGACACATCACACACGTGCTTGTGCTTGGAGGACTTGGTCATGCCAAAGTTCATGCAGGCTCCATTCACTTGTGCCAAAAAAGCAGCTCTTTATGTTCACAAATAGCTTCAGAGCCTGCACTGCAAGAGCAGATCTTTTTTCTGAGCAAGCCACAGCCAGCATGCCAGACCTGCAGAAATCCTGTGAACATTCCAGCGCCAGCCTGGACCCCTGCAGAGCCCATCTGAGCCTTCTGACCATTTTCCCTGTTAACTTTTAGAGACCCCTGAGGAGCAGTCTGCAAGTCCCCAAAAGAGGCACCAGCTATAAAGCACCGTTCTCTGTGCTCCAGAGCCCATTTACAGCTGCCTCGGGTCTGCCCTGGCTTTGAAAGCCCTGCAAGACACGGAGGCTGCTCAGCATACCCCACACTCTGCCTGAGCTTTGAGCCTTCCTCCCACAGGTGAGCACCAACCACAGGAGATAAATGCCCCAGGACCAGTGATGTGTGTAACTATGGGAGGGGATGTCAGCCCTTCCCTGGGAGCTCCAAAGCAAGAGTTTTGTGTGTTGTCCTGGTCCTCCGTTTCCTTGTGGAAAGACAAAGGGTTTGTGGTGTTCTGTTGTAAGAGTCAAGGAGAAAGCTGGTGGCTCCAGTAGGCAGTAAAATGTCATCCTCCAACACCTGCATACATAGAATCAGTGAGGCTGGAAGAGCCCTCTAGGACCACCAAGTGCAACCATCCCCCAGCATTGGCAAAGCCACCACGTCCCCAAGTGCCACATCCACATGGCTTTGAAATCCCTCCAAAGGATGGGGACTCAGCCTGTTCCAATGCCTGATCACCCTTTTAGTGATGAATTTTTTCCTAATAACCACCTGGCTGCCCCCTCCTGTCAGGGAGTTGTGCAGAGCCAGAAGGTTCACCCCGAGCCTTCTTTTCTCCAGGCTGAGCCCCTTTCCCAGCTCCCTCAGCTGCTCCTGGGGCTCCAGACCCTTCCCCAGCTCTGTTCCTTTCTCTGGACATCCAGTTTAAATCCATGCAGAACAAGGACAGTACAGAGGTACATGCATGGCTTTAAAAAGATGATTAACTAGATAAATCCAGGGGAGAAGCAATTTTATTCTGAAAGGCAACAAGAAACCTGGATTTTCATCACTGTATAGTTGAAGCTCCTCTCCCCTCTCTCCAATGCTCATAGACCAGGATTTCACTGCAGTGATACTGAAAAACACAGGACTAAAACCCAGTTATTTCCCTCTAAAACTCACAGCCTAAGTAGTTTTTCTTCAGCAAGGAACATTTCAGTCCATAGGAGCCTCTATTTTCCTCAGCTGTACTGAGGCAATCCTGACCCTGCCTGATTTTCCAGGTCACTTTCTGCATTGCCCACACAGCCCTGAAGCACATGGAGGCTCCCTCAGCTTTTCAGACATCACTTCCCAGCACAGAGGCAAAGTAAGTAAAAATCATCCTGCTGGTTCAGATGGCTCGTGGATCAGAGCTTTATGTCCCTGCTCTGCACCTCAGCTCCAGGGCCAAGGAGCCATCCCAGAACTCCCAGCCCCCATTAATGTCTGCAAAACTTAAAGATTTGCAGAGTTTACTTGCAAAGCCTTTTAGAAGCAGAGATGAGTAAACAAGAGTGGAAAGTTAAACAAAGGAAATACATTTATGCTTGTACTGTTTTCAAGTTTATGCAAACAATCCATTTCTAAAGCTGTCACTGACAGTCCTGGCACGTTCTCATTCCCCGGCTCAGAGTCATGTTGGAAACTGAAATCACAAGCATTTCTGAGATGCTTTGGGCAAAATACCTCCCTCAGCTCCACCAGCCAAAAATCAGTGAGGTTAGATATGGCTACAGAGTCATGGCAACATCTTTGTGCCATGATTCTGGAAGAAGAGGGAGAAGAGTCTGAACTTCCCTGGCCACAGACACTGTGGAAGAAATTGGAATAGAGTTATCTGAATGAGTTATGAAGAGATCAGTTGAAGAAATAACAGCATGAAATCATCAGGCAGAGAAAGAATAAGAAAATACTGTTTTCTAGCTGATCAGGCAGCAAGTGGAGCTGCCATAAACGTAACCTTTTGCTCATGGCTTGACCGAGGGAAGGAGACATGGAGAGCGTGCTCTCCGCCGGCACAGCCCACCACGCTCCACGTAGGAAGGGAGGACTCTCTGCTAGACCCAAGCAAGGGGACAGCAAAGCCACAGCTTCCCAAACCATGTCTCAAGAAGTGCCATATGGGTTTGTTTCAGGGGGAAAAACGTGCACAAGCTCTGCTTCAGCTGGAAGACAGCACAGTTGCCATTCCGACGCCTCCTCACCGTCTTTCCTCCCCTCCATTCAGCTGCACGGGACAGCACGTTTAACAGCTGATCCATCTGGAGCAAAGCCTACAAAGTTAATTTCTAGCTTTGAGATGGTTACTGGTAATTGTAGGTAATTTCAAATATAATTGCAATCGAGTTGAAAAAGCTCTGTTTGCAGTGTTTATGCTCATCACTCTAATTTAAGACCTAGAAAGCTGGATACGCTGCTCTTCAAATACACACCCATTTTTCATCTTCCTGATTTTACCACGAGCGATCATAAAAACAGCCCCAGCAAACCACAGTCTGCAATGCAAGGCAAATGTTTGAGAAGCTGCATATAAAGTTTCAAGCAAAGCTGCTTGAAGGTTAACGACGGAACATGTTAATGATTATCAAATAGACAAGGAAAGCCGCAAAGTGCTTCCAACACAGAAATGCAAGAGCCCCTCAAAATAAATGGTGGCTAACCTTGTTTGGAATAATACTTCTCTTCAAAGCTATGGAACTGTTGCATGTCACAAATATGTCCACATGTCGTTTTAATACAGGAATAATTACCCATGGCATGTTTGTTAGTGGAAAAAGCAAAGGTCTCCTATTACTTACACATAATAAAACCTGCATTGTTTACTATGAACGAGTTATATGAGAGTGGTAATAAATAAGTGTTGTAACAAACTTTGGTGCCCAGGCCTGCAAACTGTTCTTAATATCTGCAGTTTGGTAGCACCTAGAGGCCCTGCTAAAATCTGTGATGTTGAGCCTGCTGCAGAGCAAGAAACTGCCCCTCTTCTGAAAAACAGAAAATACGGTATAGGTAGAGTGAAAACATTCAACCCCCTGGGCAGGGTGACTCAAAACATGCAAGTATTTGCAGAAAGCTCAGCTGAGAGGGACACACTGCAGGTGGCCCTTCTGCTCCCTCTGGGATGTGCCTCATGTGTGCAGACACGTGAGCAGAGAGCAGGAACCAAGCAACCTTTGATTCTGCTTCCAGTGGATAGTACCAAAGAGCCCACACCACTCCTATGTGCAACTGCTCCCAGGCTGGGGACGGTAACATGACTGTTTTAAACACTAGGATACACCCCTGAAGTTAAAATCAACAGCTGTGTGCTGGCTTATAGACACTTAAAATATCTGGGTTTAAAAAAATACATTTGGCTTTCTATAGTTGAAAAAAACTGTTTGGGAGTTTTAAGCTCTTTGGTGGCTAAAGTCACATGGAATCACAGAATGGTTGGGGTTGGGAGGGACCTTAAAGACCATCTGGTTCCAACTCTCCTGCTATGGGCAGGGAAGTTTTATCTATCAAATCTGTGCATGGATCAGAGAATCTCTGTTCATCTCTATTCAGTGTTAATCTCTGTCAACATGGGCCTGCTTGAAAGAAACCAACCAAACCAAAATCCTTAGCTTGCTGTATTCTCCACTCATCAAACAAGACACTTTTAAAGCTGGAACTACTCATGAAATTATTTCTTTCCTATGAAAACTTCAGAAGAAAATTAAAAAACAAAAATCCTTTACCTTAACATTTTTCTACTTTTTGTTTTAAAAATTAAAAGTATCTTTTCTTAAACTTTTTGTTGGGTTTTGGCAACCATTGAACCATTTGAGAACCATTGCAGCAGCAAAGTTTCCAACCCGTTCTTCAGAGAGCGTCACCTGTGTGAAGATTCAAGTACCTTCTTATTTTAATGCAACCCACCAAGGTAAGCTTCTCTGCAGAATTTGGTTGGAAATGTTATACTTTACAAACTATATGTAACTTACCTGAAGAAAACTTCGAAACCTTGCTTTAGTAATGAAATGGACTTCTTTTAACTTCTCAGAAAGTTGTTTCATACAGCAAAAGAAGCAGCTGTGGGATTACAGGTAACACTGCACAGGATCTGTAGCTCTGCACCACTTGACCCGAGCCAGATGTCGCCCCCGGCAGTGTTTGCTGCTCCTTCATTCACCCCAAGAAATGTAGGACCATTCTCCTATTTATTTCTGTTTCTTCACTTAGGAATAAGGAGTTTAGGGCAATTTAAGACCATCACTTCAGGCCTGAACAAAGTCCAAGTTGCTCCTTGTTGGATAAAAGGGTTTACTAAAGACAAGGAGCTTTAAGGAAAAATTAATGAACAAACTGAAAAATTCAAGCAAATTATTTTCATGGCAGCCTTGCAAGACAGCAAGGCTCCTCCAGACTTCTGCAAGAATAAGTCCAAATGTTTTTTCCAAAATAATGCCCTGATCTCACAGGCATCAAATAAATCCAGGTGAGCGCTGCCCTTCTCCAGCCACTTGGTTTCATGTGTTAGACCCACAACCCCATCCAGCCACTTGGTAAATGTGGAAAAAGGAAAAGCTGAATAATTTACACTCAGGAGCAATGGTGGTGGGGACCAGGACTTCAGATTTATCAGCAGAACCTCAACACTTCATTGTCACTGAACTCCAGCTCCTGCAGGCACTGACCATGCCACAGGAACAAAACCTCCAGCTCCTAACAATTATTTCTACTCTGTTTTTCCAGACTTCCAAAGTTTTTGCTGTGCTATCAGTGACTATAGCATCCTTTAAGGCTTTACTGAGGAGGCAAAATAATAGGGGGGCCTCAGAAACTTGGTAATCAAAGGCAGCTGCATGCAAGACATTACACTCAAGCTCTAAGAATAACCATTAATTGCTTGTGTGGGTCAAAAAAATTAGCTCCCATGAAAAATTAACATCTAAATGAAGACTAATGAGAGGCTGGTTAAACATAGCAGAGAAATAACGGTAAGGGAGAAAAATTTAGGACCCTGATTCTAAGTGCCTGGAGTAACCAAAAGTGATGGTGAAGCTGAGACTTGAAGTCTGATCCTTCAGACAGGGCTGGGCATGTTTATTAGTTCAGTCCATGGGTCACCTTTTTGTTATTTAGGGGTGTCTGGAAAAGCCTGTGTTGTTATTCAAGTTGAAAGGGCAGCAGGACCACTGAGATAAATAAGAGTCTTTCCCTGGGAGGACTCTGGAACAAGTTAGAAAGAAAAAGTATGGAAAGGGGATTTTTCCTGCCAATGCTGTGGATACTGAATGCCCCAGAGATACTCCTCCAGGAACACAGAGAGCAGGGCTTTGAAGGGACTGCCTGCAGCTCATCCGTTTGTTTTCCCCCTTTACAGCACATGCTGTCTTCCCATCCAGGCTGGAGGCACTTCTGCATAACCTGTGACCCAAGGAATAACCTCGATCCATCCACAGGAGTCTAAGCAGAGCAGAGAAAAACATCCAGAGCTCACCCACTCCCCAGGTTCACATCTTTGCCCAGGCTGGCGTCAGGTTTAGCTCACGGTTGATAAACTTGAAGCAAAATTTATAAACTCGGTTATCGAGACAAATTTGAAGCTTCCAGCCTGCCAAGCCCTCAAAAGAGAAGCAGAAGAGAACCAAACCTACTGTAAGGGGTACAACTCTTCCCCTTCTAAGTTACAGCAAAATGCAGGGCAAAAATATTCCATCCCAGAAACTGCTGTTACTCCTGCCAAACACCAGCAAATATAAGACTGCACTTCTTGATCTCTGGGTAGCAATTAGACCTGAAAGATGGTCTCATGTTATGCCCTTCAGCATCCCAGCACGGCTGAGGCAGCAGCAGCTCAGGAGCCTTGCTCAGCAGTGTCTTGCTTTGTGCTTTGGGTGCTGACAGCACCACAACCCCACGAGATGGGAAACAGGCCCCTGTCCATGTGTGGAAGGGAGGATGTGTCTGCCAGATGCCTGGGACAGAGATGGCAGGAGATAATGTGGGACCATGCACGTTTCAGGGAGACCTTACTCTTCCACGGAGAAGTATGAAACCAGCCAGGGAACTTATTCTTCTCGGGAAACCTTCCCATTTCAGTCCTGCCACTTGAAACAGGGAATGGGGAATGGGTGGGTAATCCCCAAGGAGCATCAGCCAAGTTCCCAGACTTATTTCTCAAATGCTTTGCATTTCAATGTGCAAGTTGGAATACCAGCAAAACGACTTTTCTTGGTAGCTGTTCTTCTATTCCTGGAACTTGGCAAAGGGGCGTTCAGTGATGCTGGAGATGCTCTGGTGTTCCACAGGCTAATAGGGAATGGGAAATACTTGGAAAAAAATGCAGCAAATGCAAGGCCAAGATAAAATATTTCTGGTCATGAAGATCAACCCTAACCTTTGTAAAATGCCTGTCAACAACAGCATTGTTTATTACTACCAGCTATGGTCCTGCTGATACTTTTGAGCTGAGAACTGGTTCTGATTCATGTTTCATCTGTTCTGCATCACAAACCTCCATCCTTTCACCTACTGCTCTAGAGAGGAAACTTCACTCTAGTGTTTCACATTCAACCCATAGCATGTGGGATTCTCTACTCATCTTGAACCAACCTTAACACCTTGCACTCAGATTTTGGTGGGTTTTGACACTTCGTAGAGTATTGCATAAATACACTTGAATTTTAGATTTGATCTGAGCTGTGTTTGTTAATCCCAGTATTGGTATTTACTGTGAACTCTGAGACACCCGATGTGGTTGCTGGTTTTGATTCAGTGACTGAAGCTTTATAAATAGAAGGCCCTTTCCAAAACTATGGTTTGATTCCTTCTCTGAAGTCACATTAGTATGTGTGTTATTAAGCACCTCATTTCTGGGCACTGTCTTCTAGAACTAATCCTTGTGGTCCCTTCCAACTCAGGACATTCTATGATTCTATGAATTCATTCACTTAAAACACTGAAAAGCAAAAAGAAATTTAATTCCTGGCTAATCAAGTTAAAGATCTTTGTTTGAACATAAGCTTTCTGTCCTGAGGAACCATATTTAAAAGGAAATTTTTTTAAAAATCTGCATTTAGGCCTCAAAATCAAACACCACCAAGTAAGGAAAGCAGGTATCTCACTACAGGTCTCTTGTGCTTATATTTCATGATGGGGTCTTCACTTATGGCATCATTTCAGACCATTTTTACATATCTTAATTCACAGGGTGAACAGTCCTGAATCAATGAGCAGCTACTCAGTATTTTGCTCTGCCCTCATTACATGCTGTGTCTCTACAACTTCTTTTGCAACCCCAAACCTGCCCTGAAGGCAGGATTAATAACTTCTCCATAGGTCTTCCTAAAGAGAATTTCAATGGAATAGATGACTGCTTGCCCAATAGTAATCAATTCCCATTCACCCTGCAAAATGGGGAAGTGGTACCTTTCCCATTTTATAGGCAAGGGGCTGAGGCACAGAAAGGAGGTCAAAAGTGCTCATTAATTTCCAGAACCCGATTTGCTATGCCTTGGACATGATTATTCATGGTACTTAGCATTAAATAGTACTTTATGCATCCAACATCCTGCTCTTGTTGAGTAGCATGGCTGCTGGTGGTCCTGTGCAATTCATTTCAAATTTGTAGGATATTAAGTCAGAAGGTGAGCAGCAAACAGTGACCCCAGGAAACAGCCAGTTAAGGGATGGATGGTCCCACGTAGGGACACACAAACCCTATTTCCCCAGGCCAGCATGACAACACCTTGATTTTGGGACCATCCAGTTGGTCATTCATTACATAATTTCCAGTTGCTGCACCAGCAGAGAAAAGAATCTTGCAGACAATAACCACATTACTAGGAGAATGAAAATTGTTCATCCAGACATTCCTCCCATTTACAAAAAAGACAGTGGTCCAAGGGCAAAATAGTTTGTGGAGATAGAATTAAATGTCTCTATCCAAGGGGAGCAGCATCAAGAGCAGCTTTATGCTGATATTTCCTGCACAGTCTGGAGAGCTGGTACAATGAAAGTTTTGGGTTGGCCTTTCAGATTTGCAGTAAAACGTGTTCAGTTTTCCAACGGGATGGGTTTGTGTGTAGTTTGAGACTGTTAAGACAGTCCTGAGACTGCTGAGCAACTCTGTACCTGGGCTTGTGCCAGTACCCATTGAGGAAAAGCCATGTGTGAGATGATCTATTTCTAGCTGAGTCTTAAAAACTTCCAGGGATAAAGATTTCCCTCCTTTCCTCCTCCACTAGCAGCTTGTTTCAGTCTTGCACTTGCCAGGAAAAAAGGTTTCCCTGATGTTCAACATGAAGCTCCCACACTGCAACCTGTGGCCTTTGCCCCATTATGGTGTCACCTGCCACTATCAAGAAGAGTTTGATGCCATCATCTTTGCAGCTCAACTTCAAACAGTTGCATTAAATTTCCTCTTTACTTGGCCTCAATCCTGAAAGAAACTAGGATTTCCATCCTTTCTCTGAGGCCCAGATACACTCTTGGCCCAGAACAGGGGGCCCTGCTTCTTGCAGGGTTAAGGCCAAGCACCTGTACAACCACCCCAGGGCTCCATCTGAGCCTCAGGCTGAAGTTTCCCTTCCATGTAGGCGGCTGGGGAGGGTTATTGACCTCTTTGATACAGACTGGGGACACAGCCAGAGTCGGCATGAACAGAGGAAAATTCACATCAGAGATTTTTTAGAAAGCAGAAAAGGCAAAAATAGTCTCTGATGTGTAACTTCAGGCCTAAAGCACACAGGGAGAGCTATGGGGGCACCCCGAGTGGGTTCCCAAAAGCATGGGCAGGCAGAGCCACCATCCTTACCAGACTGTTTAACCACCGAGAAACTAAAAAATATCAAAAGATCTTCTTTCCCCACATGCCATTACGTTCTGGAAAACCTAACCAGAGCAACCCAGGCAGGGAGGGAGTTTAGACCAGATCCAAGAAGAGAAAAGGCCGAGCTGGCTGGGGCAGTTAACCTCTGACAGACAGTCTGTAATATACCTGACACAGAAAACAAACCAGGTGGTGCCACTGCTTGGAAAATACAGACACAGCGGGGGCCTGGGCGTGGAGGAGGGGGAGAGAGGGAAAACATGAGCAGGGGAAAACCGAGAGGGCAGGAGTCGTTAACCCCTGATAGCGAGTATAAAGTATTTTACTCCCCATCTCATTCATTAGACTGCGTCAGCTCCAGGAGGACCCCATCCATTCCCGCACATAAATCCAGCAAGTTTCTCTTTTAAAAAGGCCAGACACTGTCTCTGCCATGGCAATCCAGCTGTCTGGCCGGCTGCCTGCCCTGCTTGCAGGACCACAAGAGCTCAGCTTTGGCAGGTGAGGACAGCCCTCTCCCAGGGGCTCCTGCACGCCCTGCTCAGCACTGCCACTTGCCCACTGCCTCCCTGCAGCCCAGGGAAGGGGGATGTCCCCAGGGGCCACTGTGTCCTGTCCCTGTCAAGGCCAGCCCATGGGCAGGAGCAGCTCAGCCCAGCCCAGCCAGTAGAGATCTCAGGGAGGCAGAGGTGTTCACCTGCTCCGTAGCAAAAGCTGATGTGGAACAGGCTGTTCATGGAAGTGGTGGAGCCACAACCCCTGGAAGTGTTCAAAAGATGTGTGGATGTGGCACTTGGGGACAGGGGTTAGTGGTGGGCTTGGCAGTGCTGGGTTAGCAGTTGGACTCAGTGATCTTAGAGGGCTTTTCCAACCTTAATGATTCTATGGTTCTATAAATTTTGGATGACTGACTTCAGCCATGGTCCAGCATAGTCCTCTCAGGCATCTGACCAGAGAAGTTGTGATACAGGATAAAAATGGGACTCTCACCCTCTCTGCAGAGCCACATCCCTCACAATACCAAGGAACAAATCTCCTTTATAACCCACACTTAAATAAGGGTACAGTTTTGAGATAAAGGAATTAGGCAGAATGACTTGAATCTGGTACTGCTTTGGAGCTTATCTCTGCACTTCCAGCTTGAGGGAATACGGTGTACCCCCATCCTACCCCCTTTTTATAAGTTGCTCAAACCAGCAACCACCCCAGCAAAGCTCTGCGAAATGCAGGAAGCAGTTCTGTCCTTGAAATCCGACCTGAATTTTTACTAAAAAGCTAGCAATTCCAATAAAATAACAGGGGCACAAAAATCAAACTATTTTTAACACATCTGTCTACAGTTAAACAACATTGTTTTTCTTTGTGAGAACTTAGTAACATCAGAAAAGTTGGAGAGCCTTCCTGGGGCTGAGGTATTACAGGGCATCTTGTATACCTTGGCATTGTGTGGCTTTCCAGGACATCATTTTAACACTTCACAAATCAGGCTTTATGGACATTCTTCTCTCATAAATCCACTGCAAAGCAAACACAGAAATTACACGTTACACATAGCCAGGTAAACTGCACGGAAGATCACCAGCGAGCAGAGCATTTCTAAAATGTATAAACCATAAAGCATTTTTGGTGTTTTATGATGGCAACATTTCTTTTAGGGCCTGATCCAGCCTTCTTTGAAGTCAAATGGAGTCTTTCCATTGACATCAGAGGGTGTGGGATTTGTCTCACGGCAACTTATACCAATGAGAACAATATTTTGCTCTGAAGTCATTACTTTCTGCCGTGGATGTTTGGAAAACAGCTCGTCACCTGACAATACACCCTGAAGGTACTGACAGTCCATGTGTTTTCATTATTTAAAAATGAGACTTGGTAACAGGCTCAGCTGTTTAGGGAAGGTAATATTTTTCTTAAGTACGCCTACCATAAAGTAAATTAGCAAAACCTTCTTCGAGCTGTAACTAAAACATAAGGGCACAGCTGCCCTGGAGGAGTAAAAGGGCTCTCAATGTAAACTCCACTGATATCATCACCATCAGAAGGTCATAAAATTGATTGATTATAAATATAGTCCTCATTTGTTTACAGCTTGCATTTTTGGGTCCTGGGTAATTAGCACATTAACCATCCCTCAAAGTGAGCGCTTACAGGTGCCGCTCCCAGATAGCCAAAGTGGAAAACTGCACAAGAGCAGCCTAATTTTCCTTCCACAATTGCAGGATGGATGCATTAGGATGGAGGGGAGAAATGTGAGTTATGTGTTCTGCTACTTGATCACACCTACCCAGGAGCCAAGGGCGTAAGGGGGCGTTAAAATGACCTCTTAATTTCCTTCAGCGCTAAGGTAGCACCCAAAAAATGAGAGACATGTCAGCAATGTGAGGGAGATCTCCTCTTTGAGAAGCCTGCGGCTGCCAGAAGTCTTTTAAGATTCTTTTTCCCTCGGCACAAGCCAACAAAGGAAGATAAAGATCACCCTATTTGTGGTAACTGGTACTTAGTTCCTTTTAGTTACACTTAAAATAAACTCTGAGTTCTCCAAAGGGTTCAGCCTTCAGACACACCACTACCGAGCTGTAAGCCAGCCACCTTCCTCTCAGCCCCTCTTGGCTCCAAGTTCACGACTACTCTGTGCTCAGGACATTAAACTTTAAAGTCACGTTTTATTTGTACAGCTGGATGCATCAGGTTTATGCTTATTGTCTAATTAGCCAACTAAACCACTTCTGAAAGGGTTTTAATGCTCTACCCCCAGTGAGATCTCCGTAGTGAGTGTGTGTTGAAATGCTAATGGAGACAAAGAATTCCTTTTCGTAGCAATTTGCAGTCTTTTGGATACATCTCGTGGGCCGAATCTTCAACTGCTGTGGCTTGGTTGGAGTGAGGCAGGTTATTCCCAATTACAGACGTTGAAGGACTCCTCCAATTTAACAGGATTCCAGAGGAGCTATTCCCTAATATTCTTGTTTTCAGATGGCTTAAAACTCTATGGCCACTTTCCAGGTTTTTCCTATTTTCCCCAGAAGTTCATTAGAAATGCCTCCTGCATGTGGGACAAGATAACAGCTACAGGATTCACCAAGCCATTGACGATTAAAATGTGCACTATCTGCCCTGGCATTGACACAATTTTACAGATTAAGTCTTTCAAAACATTTCCACTGGCATCACCTGCTGCTCAAGTAATTCAAAAATCTCTTTTTTTTTTTTTCAGCTGTGAAACGAGAGAAGCAAGTGAGCAGAAAGTGGCATAGCTGATATCATCTCTGCATTAAAAAGGAGATCTTGCTTTACTTTTGGGGGTATTTCTGTTAATGCTAACAGTGTTCCTAAATGGAAAGATTTTGGAGAACTGCCTCTTCTGATGTATTTGTATAAGCTAGAGCAAAAATCAACCTGAGAAGAGCCTCTAAACACTACAACACTGGCAGTAAATAATGCTAATAACCCTTAATTATGGGTCTTATTTAATTCCTGTTTCCAAGAGCCATGAATATAGCTAAATGAATGTGCTAAATGATAGCAAATTAGCTTTTAAAATGTTAATAGAAAGTTGCTTAGCGCTGAAGGCTGTTTTTTGCCCTTCTGGCAGGAGGGGAATTCCTCCATTAAGATTCCCCTCCAGTCCAATCTAATCCACAGATCACCCATTCCGTTTTTAGACCCTCACACCTCTACACACCCAGAGACCCATTTTCACTTTAAAGTAAGAAAATTGTAGTTGCTTTACTCCTCAGGTTGTTTCATTTATGGTTGGACTCCATGATCTTAAAGGTCTTTTCCAACCTAAATGGTTCTGTGATTCTGTGTTCTGGATGACTGAATGTTCCTTATACACTTGTTTGATTTTGCACTAACTCAACACACATCAGTACACACAGCAGCCAACCCAGGCTTGGCTCATTTCAGGTCTATTGTGAGTTCAAGGAGGCAAAATTTCCCCATAAAGTTTATCCAAAGAGAAGCATGACAAACATTACAGGTGCAGAATACTGCACAGTGCTCCCTTGGTCTGATAAAATTTAACATTTCACAGCGTTCCTGCGTCCTGGGCATGACGCCTCCTTGTAAAACTGTCTCATGACCAAACCACAGAAGAGAAGATCAAGCAATGATTCAATTTCTAAGATTTGAAATCTCTGGGTTTTTTATACTCGAGCCAGTTGCCCAGCTGAGCCCATAAACACAACTGCAGTGGAAAATATGATGTGCTTGGTCAGATGGTGTTCCTTTAACAGTGATGAACCAGCAACATGAGCGCAGCAACTTTTCTAGCTGCAAGTGATAATCTTTATTGAACCGACTGGTACAAAGATGGGCAGAAATTAATCACAGATATCCTGAGCTGGAAGGGACACACAAGGATCATCCAGCCCAACTCCTGGCCCTGCACAGGTCCATCCCCAAGAATCCAACCACGTGTCTGAGGCATTGTCCAAATGCTCCTTGAGCTCTGGCAGGTTTGGTGCTGTGACAGCTTCTCTGGGGAGCCTGTTCAGTGCCCAACCACCCTCTGGGGGAAGAACCTTGTCAAGAGGAAGAGTTTCTGTTCCTAAGGTTGTCCATCCTCCCACCTGCACACCAGCATAACTTGTGCTAAGATTATTCCTCCTTACAAATTTAGCTTCAGATTTGATCTCTGCAAGCACTAAGTGAAACAGGAGATAAGAGACAACACCACCTCCCCTCCCCTTCCCCCCAGCAACCATTTTTGCAAAAAAAACCCCAAAAAAACCAACCAAACAACAAAAAAAAACAGACCAAACTTGCAATTTATCCCAGAAATGTCTCTGGCTATTCTGAAATGTTTTGCTGCCATTCCCCATCATTTGTTTTTTTTCACACCGCTGTCCCGCTGCACTTTGAGGCTGGATGAACACTTAATGTAAATTGTCACCAGCACCCAAGTCACTGACTTGAGGTGGTTTATAGCAGTTAAGGATCTAGTTCCTGACAGCTCGGCTTTGGCAAAGAAAGGGCTGAACTGTGTTTTGCAAACAAGCAATGCAGTGAACTTCATTCCGTTTCTCTGTTCATGAACCAACATTGGTTTGGTAAGAGATATTTGTTATTCAAGTACTTGTTGGACAGCTTGGATCAACAATGGCTCATTCCAGAAACAGTTTATTTCAATTTCTTGCTGCTCATGGGGTGAGAACTGTCACCTAAATCAGATGGTACTGATGCTAATCTTTGAGGGGATGAGTAAGCCTTTTAAAAATAGGAGAACAAAGGCTGATGAAGAACAAATATACTTGTTCACATGTAAATGCAAGTACAGATACAAAGAACAACCAATTCCCAAACTAGCATGCAAATAAAAATCTGTCCAGGCATAAGCAGAGAGTTATCAAGGACGCTGACAGCCTCAGTCTGGCAAGCCCAGGTGGAGTAAAAGTATCAGTGTTGAAGAGATGGTTACAGCCACTGTAATTAACCTTCGGTCCCAATGGCAACAGGATTTCAACCTCTAATTCCTGCACTGACCCCGCTAAACTGTGGCTGAATTAAGAGTATCCTCCCTGCACAGCTATTTAGGCTTTCAGTGATGAAGCATTCAAGGCATCCCTTGGTAAAATGCAGCAATGCTTAATTATTCAGTGTTGCTGTTTGCTTACACTTTGCTATTCAGAAACTATCCTAGTCAGGTTCCTACCTATCAGTTCATGTTATTTCTTTCACTGCTAGATTAAAAATCACCACTGGTACCTTTCTGTGATGCACACATTTCAGTCAAGTACACTCTTCACCTCCTCCTTCAACACTCATAGTGACTGTCTCACAGTACTCAACCAGCACCTTTCTCTAACCATTGGAGAGTTGAGGTGAACTTCAGGAAAAATACCAAATAATTGTTGAACTTTCTGTGAATTTCTTAGGGGGCATCAGGATGAAAACATCAGGATATCCCTACACTGTGGTGTGTGCAGGGTTTTCTCACATCTTTTTCATGTAGGCACAGGCAGAAAAACAAGGAATTCTTCAAAGCTTTGCCACTTTAACTGCCTTATTAAAATGTCTCTAAAGATCCTGCAACTTTCTGCATTGCTTCTCTGCTGACACCACGCTCAGGACAGTCTCCTTGGCTTGAGTATCTGCACAGCCAGCCAAGCCAAACTGACTTCAGAACATTTTATGAAAATGTTAATATTGCTTTGTTACCTTACCAGGCAGATGTGAAGCCGTTCCCAGTTGGATTTCGACATCCCAGTGCTGGTGGGTCAGTGCCTATGGCTGCACACAGCCTTGTGGAGCTCCTCATTAGAGCACTGTTAGAGTGATGTTATTGCAAAGAGGAGTTTCTACACGCCATCGCTGCAGCTCTCACCTCATCACCAGCCAAATGAAGGAACAAGAAAAAATACTGAAAGAAGGAACTAAAAGTGAGCTGGAATTAATTTCACTGAAATAAATATTTTTGTAAAATCGGCTGTACAAGCTAAGCTGTTACTGCATCACCCAGGAATGAAGGTTCACTTCTCCAAGATGCAGATCTTTTCTGTGGACTGTTCTGAACCCATCATGATCCCACATCCTCACCAGGTTTTCTCTTTGGAACTAGCATAGAGAACTTATTCTACAGTTTGGGCCATATATAAAAGCACCTAAGCACTAGGTTAGCTCAAAAGTGGAAATCAAAGTTTCATAAATGGCTTATCAGATACAAAGATTAAATTTTATCTCCAGATAATCACGGGATGCTCAAAGTCCCCATTGAAGTCCATGTCAGATACCTCACCTAAACTACCAGCATTACCAGAAATTACTAATCACAGAATCACCATAGACTGATTGAGGTTGGAAGGAACCTTAGAGATCATTTTGTTCCAAATCCCTGCCATGGGCAGGGATGCCACTCACTAGGTCAGGTTGCTCAGAATCCCATCCAAATCAACTTTCATTACATTTGAAACCAGGGCCTACTCCTAAAGAGGAGCTTTCAGCTGCTATAAACCAGATTATCTGCACAGATACCAAAGGGCCACAGCAATTTGTAGCACTGGAGAATCTGTCCTGCCCAGATTCAGGAAGCTCCTGCAGAGCTCTCACACAGACCAGCAGTGCTGTATAATATCCAGATTTCAGGAAACCATCTGGGAATTCCCCACTGTGCCCCTCGACCACAAAGGTTACCCTGTCTTGGTTTAATTTAGCCGGTTGTGGTCTGCCCCGTGCAGGCAGAGCACATCCTTCTAAAGTCATTAGTGACTCACAGCCCGAACCAACCATTGTTGAGAGAATTTGTTGTTTGTTAGGGGAAGCTGAAAAAAAGTTTTGCCAAGTACTTCCTTTGGTAACATCTTATACATTTTAATGTCACAGCTGCTGCAAAGGGAGGTGATGTCCCCATAATGACTTTCAGCTAAATAAGCGCATCCAAATCACAGGAGTGCCCTTGAGCTGTCCCAAGGAGCTGCTGCCTCACTGTCCCTCCCTCAGGCATCCCAGTCCTCTGCACGTGTCCCCACAACTGATCCATATGAATCCAGCATTTGATAAACACATTCCAGCAAGTGGCAGGACCAGGCTCTTCTCAGGGGAAAACCGACGAAACGGAGAGGCTCTGGCAGTAGTAATTCTCAGGAATGTGCTTCCTACACTTTTGGTTCTTAATTACAACTGAAAAAAAATCACTGGCTTCAAGACAAAAATGAAAGAAATTAGATTTTCTTGGACCTACAGTATCACAGCCTTGCAGGATAATTAAATGAACAAAACCTGCTGTAGAAGGGAGAGCACCCAGTCCTGCTTGTGGGAGAGGAAACAGTCACTGAGCTCTGCTCCCTTAGGGTTTGCACTTCAGTATCTGAACCATCTCAAAGTGAGTCACCTGTGTGAGGTCCACAACATCACTTTGTTTCCCAAATTGCTCCCTAGATCTGCATCAGCATCGTGACTCTGTGTCAGGGCCCTGAGGGCACTCACTGGGTTTCCCTCCACACCCCTGCCCAGGAGCTCAGCCCGAGGCCATCGGTCCCAGCCTGAGCTAAGCCTGCAGGTTCAAGCCAACCTAACCAGAACACAGCCTGCGTTGTTCCTCCTGCCACCGGCCTGAGCATCAGAGCAAGTGTGACCCCTGGAGCAGGCAGCTGGAGGAAGGTGAGGAGAAGACAGTGCTCAGGTGGAAGGTGAGGAGAAGGTAGTGCTCAAGTGGCAACCCAGCTCACTCTACCTCCAGCACCAGACCTCAGGGAGGAGAAAATCACACATGGACCTTCTAGGTTGTGGCGTCTTCCACACAGGTAAACAGATGTAGAAAACTTATTCTGGGTTAAAACACTTAAAACACAGATTAAATATGGGTGATATACCTCCCAGGAATGAATTCTATCACTACTCCAGCTTTTCCAAAAAGCTGCATAGAAAATAATCCATGAGAAACAGCTTCTTGCACCGATCTCACTTCGGTAACTTCACAAAAGCAGTAAGAACTGTAGAAAAACCAGCACAGACAGCATTTCCCAGACTTGCACATGCACATTCACAATTTGCTTTGACATCAGGCTCGAGTTCCCCTGAAGTAATCATCGATGTTTCAGGTTTCAATTTTTCATTGCCTACTTTGGGGCCTGACTTTCAAAGAACAAAGAACTTCCTGAAAATCAGTTCCTGACATTATGGGCCAGTTGTTAATTAGAGATGCAGGTGCCTACATGAGGCACTTCATTTGAACATTTTTGCTTACACACTCTGAGCCATCGACTTCCTCCTCGCCCATCAGCTGTGCAATGCACAGAGCTGACTTGTCCATCACCCAGGAGCTGCAAGGAGCTTCCAAAATTAAAATAAAACTTTGGAAATTATTTTCTGGCAAGTGCAGTGAAGGCCTGCCTGCTGCTGATGTGGACAAGATTTTTTTACTTTTTTGGTGGGCAAGATGAGCTCTGAAAGAGCAACTCTGATTAAAATTGCCCTGGCATTTAAGTGACATTTTGGCAAAACACCGTGGAAACATTTGGTCACATCCTCTCAACGCTTAATTTCTTCCTTAAATGTGCTTTTTAATGTGTCGCAGTTGTTAAATTCGTAACAAAAATTCCCTTGAGACTAAACAACAGTGCTTGGTATGTGAAAAATGAACAATACAGTTACATCAGAAAACCAAGAGGAAATCTTAAATAAATGTATCATGGAGTATCAATAGATGTTACCTTTATGAAATTTGACCTTTCTGTGGACTGATTTTAACAGGAGGATATCCTAAATAAACTCAGCTAGAACATATATCGTCATATTCATTTCAGTTGTGACATAACTACTCAGATTTGCTTCTTCTGATGGGTTTGTTGCTGTCAGTCACGCATCACTGTATGGGAAGGCAACCAAGCACTTAAATTAATTTTTAAACTTTCATTATTTTTAAATGACCAGCAAAATCCTAGAATCAAATCTTGAAATATGTGGACACTTCCAGCTATTTTTGATGGGAGGGAAGAGGAGTTGAGATTTCTATGCAAAAAAGACTCAGATAAATTCCTGCTAAATCTGGTGTGAAATTTGACTGCTGATGTAGCTGACCTTATGGGCTCTGCAATAAATGTTTCTGCCTGGTCTAGTGGAAGCTGTCCCTGCCCATGGCAGGGGATTGGAAAGAGATGGTCTTTAAGGTCCCTTCTAACCCAAACCACTCTGAGATTTCATGGTTCTGTTCTTGCTGCCTTAATTTTCCTTGTGTAGGACTAACACTGCATTATATAAATCCTCAGGACAAGTAATTAACAATTTAATTTATTTGTTGTGCACAGTGTTGAGGACAGTTCTAAGTCCTGTGCACATGCTAAAACCCCTATTAACCTGTGTATTCCCCAGCCAATACAAACAGATTTCAGTGCATCCCCATCTCCCACCAGGGCTAAGGGCTGCGGTCCCGTTTTAGGGGGATTTCTCTTCTCATACAGAGCACGCACTGTGTGCTGGTGTGGCAGCAGGACCATTCAGAATAGGACCTGACCCATTTGCTTTTTCCTTTAAAAAGTAAAATCAGCCCGTTTTGGATTCTGGTTTCTAGGGCAGAAATCCCATAGTGCTTTTAGCCTTGAGCATTTACTCAGACATCCTTTTGGCTTCGGTAAGAACACAAACAGCAGCACAATTTAACAGACACACCAGTGCACTGGGATTCAGAAGTTCAGGAATCAGCTCTGCTGCTAACCATGGCCACCTGCTTTACCTCTCAGTGCTCCTGCTCCTCTCCCACTCTGTCTGCCTTGTCTGTTTAAACTTAGGCTCCTTAATGCAAATACCATCTTCCTCTGACAGTGTTGAGTGCCCAGCACTGGAGCATTGACCTCTTTTGGGATTATCAAACATCTGTACTATAGCAAATGAGAGCACAGAGACAGCCCTTGCCTCTTGGCTTTACTAATAGACGTGGGTATTTCAGCCACGACCTATCAGCCCTGTGCTCTCCAGCTCTGTTATCTCTAATTACTTATCTGCTAAAGTTGTTCTCTTCTGCACAGCATAACCCTTCCCTGTCTCCTTAACCCATTGTTCTGTGTTATTCCCTGACACTGCATTCAGAGGATGTCAGTACAGTTGTAAATTCAATCATTCCACACTATCAGAAAATGCACAGGTCAAACTGTCCCTGCCTTAAGCCCCTGGAGCACAGGCCATGATGAACACACCTTCTTTCTATGCTCAGTCCATATTTTTTCTCCACTGGCATTAGACACGCTCTTTATGGACAGCAGAGTTGGAGAGGAGCTCAGGTACAGTGGGATGGTGTGCCCCTGGCTCCAGGTCTTATTCCAGCCTGGGGACAAATGGACATGGATCTGCCCACAGATGTTCCAAAGTCTGACTCCATTCAATCTTCTTTGAGAACCACCTGTGGCTTTCATGCCAGTGCTGGTCTCCTCTCAGAGTCAACTCACTCGAGTTCCCATTTTCACACCCACAGTTCTCTTTAGAACACTTTGTCTCCTTTTGCCTGGCCAGCGAGTTCCCACTCCTTGTCATGTAATTGCCCCTCTCCACACAGAGTGTTTCACTGCCCCTGCTTCCTTCTATTCTCTACCACCACAGATGATTGTTTCTGTCCCATACCTTCCTGATTTTATTAACCCCACCCAATTTTCTGTCTAAAGCTCTGTCTGACCTTTCCCATTTCTTGTACCCACTCTCAGTTTCCCTTGACTCATTATTCTCAATCCCTCTGTAAGTCCTGTGCAGTCTCCTCATGCACAACCTTGGAAAACTCCTTGTCCTGACCTTCCTTTTCCCCAATCTTTGCGCTAGTCCTGGGCTCCTCTGAATTTAAGTCATAGATTCCTCCTCTACTTTTTCTGGCATTTGATGACCCAGGAAAGAAGAGCACAAAAGAAACAAGCTCTAAAGCCAACCTACATCTGAGGGGAGACCTGAGGGGAGGCCTCATGGTGGGTGCAGCTTCCTCACAAGGGACAGTGGAGGAGCAGCTCTGATCTCCGTGCTCTGTGACAGTGACAGGACCTGAGGGAATGGCTGGAGCTGTGTCAGGGAGGTTTAGGTTGGAAGTCAGGAAAGGTTCTTCCCTCAGAGGGTGCTGGGGCACTGAACAGCTCACCAGGGAATGGGTACCACCTCAAGGCTGCCAGAGCTCCAGGAGTGTTTGGACAACGCTCTCAGGCACAGGGTGGGATTGTTGGGGTGTCTGTGCAGGCCCAGGAGTTGGACTGGATGATCCTTGTGAGTCTCCTTCCAGATCAGGATATTCCATGATTCTGTACATCCCCTTCCTGGCACTCTGGACTGCAGTTATGTCTGAGCCAGGCAAGCCCCATCAGGATTTCATCTGAATCCCCCCTGAACACACAGACTGAGATATTCCAGTCTTGTGATTTGCCAAGGTAAGGCAGATTTGCATTGGTGTGGCAAAAATACAACATCCCTGGAAGTAGCAGGACAAATACACTGTGAAGAAATGATGTAAGAAAAGCTTTTTACTATTCTTCTGAATGGAATTCCTGTCCTCAGTCACCAAAAGAGTACCTGCTGCTTCTGGGCAGATATTTTAAGGCACTTGATTCATTAATTGCACTTCACCTGATAAGTTTCTGGGCCAGTACCAAAAATAACTGTATTCTCTACTCAGACATATTTTGAATGGTGCCATGTGATGATGGGGGGAAGGGAGAACATGCAATCCTGTAACCTTCAAAGCTCACATTTCTCATTAACTAGCATTAAATGTCAGAGCCTTTCTAGCTGAACCTGGCAAAGTTATCAAGAGAGTTTCAAACTGGGACTCCTACGGGAACAAACCCACTTAGTGTTTGCCCACATTGCCTCTGCTGGCCACGGGTATCGTGAGCGTGTCTTTGATCTATTTCTGTGAACGCGATAAAAGGCAGCATGTCCCCAACCAAAGCAGCACCTTTCTTGACTGGATGGACTTCCAGTATTCCAGAAACTACTACAGAAACTATTTACAAGAGCATGGAGTGACAGAACAAGGGGGAATGGCTTCAAACAGTCAAAGAGTAGGTTTAGATTAGATGTTAGGAAGAAATTCTTGGCTGTGAGGGTGGTGAGGCCCTGGCACAGGGTGCCCAGGGAAGCTGTGGCTGCCCCTGGATCCCTGGAAGTGTCCAAGGCCAGGTCAGACAGGGCTTGGAGCAGCCTGGGATAGTGGAAGGCGTCCCTGCACATGGCAGAGAGTGGAACATGATGCTCTTTAAGGTCTCTTACAACCCAACCCAGTCTGGGATTCTGTGATTCCATAAAACACACAGCACCCTGTGGCCTAATCATGCTGCACTGATCTTCCTGGGACAGAGAGACACCAGCACCTTCCCTCTCTACCTGTTCTCAAGACACTGGATCACATCTCTAGAAAACAAAGATCAGAAGAAATCCAGCTGCAACAGCCCAGCCCAGCCACTGTGCAGGTGGCAAATTCCCCCAGGAATCAGACAGACAATGCTACTGCTCATTAGGGCTGGGTGGGACAGGAGAAATGGGAATAGACATTTCCCTTCATTCATCAAACTGGAACAAGACTGAGAGTTCTGAAAAAAAACAAGCACTTGGCAGAGTCAATGACTGGGGACAAATCAGGAGAGACTTTGATCATTAAAAGTGCAAAGAATGAAGGTTTAAAAGCAGTTGTTACATAAAGGGGATTCTTTAGTTACAGGAATGTTTGATCCAATTCGCAGCTAAGGATGTGTACCCGTTTTAAACGGAAAATCCTTTAGCCTTGGTATGAATTTATCTATCCTGCCAGACAAATTGCTCATATCAAGCTGTCACTTGGATGTTCAGCCATTGAAAACACAGTTAAAGCATGTCCCTTAATTAGAAATCCCGTGGAAATGAAAACAATCCTCTCTGGCCTCTACTTACCCTGGATGGTAAGTTGGACTTATCATCTGGCACAGCCTCCTTCCTGTTTGCGTGGGTGGATCGAGGCAGACAAGGAATTCTGCTCCCCTTCCAACAGCCCTCGGAGACAAGCAACCTCCCATGCCAAGGTTTCATCTCCCACAAGTGTCTCGCTGCAAATAGGTCTGGGAGACACAATGAGCTTCTCAGATTAGGGGTGGATGGGACAGGCGTCTTCTGCTCAGTAGGGACCAAGGGAAGCTTAGCTCAATGTTTTAATGGATAAATCTATTTTAAATCTGTTTCATTTCACTAGATGGGAGTCTCTTTGATGGGGCTGAATTTATTTTCCAGAAAAATATCTTCAGTCATTTGCTAGTAAAAACAACACAACTCACTTATTACCTTCTGCTACTGGAAAGATGAGGTAACCTTTCTGTATCCACCCTTTCAACCATTTTATTGTTGTCTTTTATTATTAAATATGTTGTTCAAAGTCCCATGTCCCACCAGCCTGTTATTATACAAAAATTTCAAGCTCATTAAAAGTTAAAAGAAGTCTCAAATCCTTACAGTTGTGAAGAAAAAAAGATGAATCCCAAAGGTTAAAAATCAAAAGGCAGATCTTACTTTTGAGTACCTGCCTACAGTCAACCAATGCATCAATTAACTTTGGGATATGTTAAGATCTTTCTAATTTGAAGTCTTTAATTCAAGATGGAATAACATCTTGAATGAAATGGTCCTCTCATAGGCAGTAGGTGGTCTGATGCATGGACTTTTGATGCCCACTCAGGAATCACACATGAAATTCTCCAGCTCTTATTTCTCAGATCACAATTGAGAACCACTCCCAGGGACCTCAGACTATTCACTGATGAGAAGAGAACCCAAAATGCTCTGGGTTTGTGCTTGTGGTGACGAATTCATGAGCTTTCAATGTTATGCACTAGCAATGTTGAGGCACTGCATCCAATTTCTTTCAAAGCTTGCTTTGATTATGGCCCCTTTTTACAGGACATTTCTCACTTTATAGGAAACAGATCCTGAGCCCTCAGTTAGCATGGCCAGCTCACTCGAGATGAACTGCATCAGGATTTTACCTAAAGCAGATCTAACAATTTCTCCTCTCCTTCAGGAAGAGCTCCTGAAGGGGCTACCAGGTCCAAGGGCATTTGCAAGAAAACCTCATCTCTCAGATTTCCCAGGTTTTACAAAAGTTACAGACCAGCACCATAAAGTCTTGGTAGGAATTTTCTCTTGCCCCACAACAGGACCTGAGGAGACTGAAGAGGTGACGTAACCCTGGTCTACATGGACTCCACATAAGCAGGTTCAGAGCTGCAAAGAAAAGTCATAGAGAAGGGAACCTGCCTGTGCCAGTCTTTCTCTGGGAGAGCTACTTCTGTTGTGGGACTAGTTCAACAAGTCTGGAGTGGTTCTATTCCTTTTCCACCACTTTCCCCACCAAGAACTTCCCCCTTTCTTGGCTAAGTTACCCAGGACAGAGGCCGGGGAGAGGAGATTGACTGCTAGAAGCAATAAAAATAAGAGCAGGGTATTAAATAAGGCATTGCTGTAGAGTAATAGGGAGGGTGGAAAGGAATGGGCTCATGCATATTACAGACCTATAAAAGAAAGAATTCTTAAATGAGTATTAAAGAGGGTTGGGTTACAGCATGAGAAAACTAGTTTAATCACCTATTGTGCAGCTGTAGTTAATTTTGCACAGATTTTACAGACATCCCAGCTATCATGCAATGCTCCATGCAATCAGTGTGGGTGACACTCCACTTTTATCACAAGTCCTGTTAATGATGTCATTACTTGGGCAAGTCTTCCATCAACCTCAGTTAGATGTTTCCTTAAGTAGGACCCGAGGTCAGATAACACCTGATGAATATACATGGCAGGAGGACAAATCTGCTTCCTGCCTGCACAGAAGAGAAACACATGGTATGTGGGGATACAGAAATACACACACACACATGCTTTCCACCCTCAACCTCAGCAGGATTAGCTCCAACCATCTTGGTAACAAACCTTTAAAGCCCCTCTGGTGAGGGGTGTCTCCATGGGAAAGTCATATAATAGTCTAAAAATCATTGGAGTTCTAGTCCTTGCTTGGGAATGAAATAACTTTCTACATATTGGGTTTGAAAATACTTCATTAACAGCTGATTGACCTCACTTCATCTAAGTCATGATCGAGTGATCAGAAGACTGTTTCTGATAGCCACCTGAAAATCTCACAAACAGGGAGCTGGATGGCCAAACAAGCAATTAGCAGCCAAACTAGATGGTTAGTTCTCAATCAGCTCAGCTGCTGATGTTCATCAGACACTTTAAAGAGTAGCAGCAAGCTAACTGGAAAATTATCCTTAATCACTTATCAGTTTGCTAAATCATGGAGAGCCAAATGACCTCAACAAGTTGTTCATTAAATCCTTAGCAAGCCCAATCTCTCTTCACAGTGCTTTTAAATCTCCAGGCATCGTGTGGAGTGTCTCTTATCCTGACAGGGACGTCCCCCACACATGCAGGAAAGAAAAAGAAGATAAGAGTCATATTTAGTGTAACTCAGTGAAAAGCCAATTTTTCACTTGCCAGACATCTCATGCCCTTAGAAATAAAACTACAGACAGCCCACGTGCCCAGACCACCTGTAGCAGGTTCACCAGCATAGGGAGTTACACAGAGCTTCCAGCATGGCAAATCCACATAGATTTTGGAACAACATGGATTCTTTCCATCTCCTGCCTCAAGGGAGAGAAGGAAGAGGATTAGACCTCCTGGGGTGGCTGCAAAGCCCAAAGTCTGGGAAAGGGTTAATCTGGCAGCCCCAGCGTGTCCTCAGGGCCTGAAAAGAAAGAAGCAGCAGTGAGGAGCAGGGGATGAGATAATTTGCACCCAAACAAAGAATCCATGCCTGTCTTCCCTTTGCGATCACACAAATGACCTGCAGGCTGCACACTTAAAAATACCTCAGTTCCTGCTTAGTTAACCATGAAAATTCCTTCCATTACAGTGGCTATTGCAACAGAGTCACTGCTTTCTGTCACTGCTGGCCTACAGCACTGTCACAGAGCTCCATGAAAGTAAGGGCAACCAGACCCTGGAACAGGCTGTGTATGGGGGTAACTCCTGCACTTTCCCTGCCTTTAAAGCCTGGTGAAAGCACTCGCACTTGGTGTGTTACTGCACCTGCTGTCCTCAGATTTCGGCACAGGCTGCCAAAGGAAGGCCAGCCCTGTCCCCAGGGTACTGATGGGAAATTGCAAAAGGAATCACTGATGTCACCATTTCTGATGTGGGAATCTATCGTAAACACACTCCCTTGCAAAATGAAAACTTCTCCAGAAGAAGAAAGGAAATTCTGCTCCTCGGAAAAAAATGTCAAGATGACTTGGATTACAATAGTTAACCTTCCTCATGGTCATAGAAAAACCAGTTCCTGGCTTGATTGGAATTGTCCATATGTGCTGATACGTGTTAATGTTAAATCACTGCCTGGTTGAGCCTCTCCTGGTGACCTGGAGTAACAGTGGAAGCCATTTCATTTCTTCCTTTTATTTTCACTGCTGTTCTTCTATTAATTACTTCAAACACAGAGCCAGGCTTTTTCTAACCTTTGGACACATTGTTGTAGCTACTTCTTCCCACTGGTTTCTTAAGTATTAGGAAGACCCCAGCTAAGATTTAGAAGCAGTTGTAGTTGCAATATTTTTTATACTCCAGACCCAGGGCTCCTGGTCCCTGATGTTTTTTGGGTTTGTGACTTTCAATCTGCTGAGTAAGTACTTGTCAAAGGAGTGGTGTTTCTGCCCCTGTGTGTTTGAAGTGCCACAATCCTGACAGTTGTGCAGCAGATGGGTTCAGTGACACAGCAAATGCTGCAACCACTGAGAAAGTCTCTGTTCCTGGGTGGAAAGCTCTCCTTACCAGGCAAATGAATGTCAGGTTTTATGTTCTTCTTCCATCTTTCCGAGGTGATCCCCTTCAACCCTTGTGGTGAGGTTCTCAAATAAGTATGAATGATGAACAATCACAAGTCTGTCAACACATTTCTAATCTGATAAGAAATTTTGAAAATGCCAATCTGTGCAGCTAATTTTTATTCACTCTTCCAGTTGCTACTTCCTCCCCTGTTCTTTTCCCATGAATACCCAGGATATTCTTTATTTAAGGATTACAATGATCACAGCCTCCGAGGTTTGTACCTACAGACTCCTTTCCTGTTCTTTCAGTCATCAGCCTGCCCAGTGACAGAGTAGAAAAGCAGGAAGATAAGCTTTGCTTGGCTTTAGCAATGTTCTAGTCTTTGGGAGTTATCTGGATGTTCCCAGTACAGCCTATGACAGAGCTGCATACACGGAGAGGAAGCAGTTATACAATTTTATAAGTACAATTTGGACAATGAAGCAAAAATACCTGGGGACAACAGCAAAAACAGGAGCCACAAGATCAGCTTATTCCCCTGTGTCTTTGGGAAGCAGCAAGTCATAAACCTCCTAAATTTTATCCTTGTCATTGTAGTGAGGCATTCACATAAACACATATAAGAAGATTAAAGTAAATCATAACAATTGTGGGTCATCTCTTCAATAATTAAGCAATTTCCTTAAAAGGAAACACATTTTATTATCTTAACAAGAGTCTGAAATTTTTAAAGAAAGCTAACCTTCATGCATCTTAATGACAACCTAACAGTGGGGGATGAAAGAAGCCTCAAGTTTGATTAATAAAAGGATGCAATCACAGCTGCCCATTTTGAGGCCAGAACCCAAAAACAAGGAAAGGCAGCAAGAAGCAAAACCCCACCTGAGTTTCTACAGCAAGCAGGACCCTGCCCACATGCATCACCTGCTGTAGGTAGCTGGGAATCCCATCACAAGAGTGTGATCAGGCTTGGGAATATAACTTTGCACTAAGACTATAAAAGACCTATTGAACAGAACGTTTCCAAGGATGATGTCAGTGGGTGGGGGCACTACCAGGCTCACGATAAGCCAAGTATAACGATAGCTGAAATAAAACATTTGCATATAAATTTTCCCTCCTAAAATTTATTAGCAGCAGAGAGATAATGGTGTAACGAGTTGATGAAGAGTCGCCATGAGATCATATTTGACTTAATGTGGGGCTTGTAGGCGTTGTTGCACAGAGGAAAGGCTCATTGTGTGTAGTACAGTAAAAACTGCGGTTTCAAACAAAGGGATAAAATAGTTGCCTTAACACAGCAGCAGCATTGTCATTGTAAATCTGCCATGCCACATATTTTATTACATTTTCATAGCAGAAGAGGGAATTTACGATGTGATACTACAAGCTCCGCCAGCCTTCTTCTGTCAGTGGGGTACCTCTCTTAACTCATATCTAAAATATTTGCTGATACTGAAACGTGACTGTGAGATACAAAAACAGTCTTTTACAACTCCGGAGAACATTATATTCATCTAGCTTAGAGCAAAGAGAAGAATAACAAATCGCTTGAGCATCTGTTTCTGCAGAGAGTGGGCACTTTCTGAGGAAACAAAGAGAAGGAACCACTGCTGAGCTGAGGCTGCTTTTGTGGGTGAAGCAGAAACACAAAGATATTATTACTACAGATAAAATTGATGCCAAGGTGAGAGCCTCACCTTCATCATTACATTTTGGGGTAATATTCACCCAGTGTGGACACTTTGGGCTTGAATCTCCTGTAGCCAAATATCAACAACAATGGTCAGGGCATTGCATTCATTCCTCCTGGCTTAAACTAAGTCACGATATGCTCCCCACAATCAAGGATGATCATTTACTTTCTTTCTGGGGGTCAGTTACAGGATATTCTGAATATAGTGGCCTAAATACAATTGTAACTTAACAGGACCAGACAGTGTCCATTCCAAACACAAGCAAAGACTTTTGATACTAAAGGTTCAGTATTGAGAACTCTAAAATTGGAAAAAGCTGCAGGTGACACGGCAAATTTAATTTGATCAAGTATTAGGCAGGTTTCTGTTCACTGTAGTAGATAAAGAACTTGGTATCAAGAAAATCCTTAGGCAAAAAGAACTAAGAAAAAGAGCCACAGCTTAAGAATAAGTCAACAGCAACAAAAATCTAGTAGGTTGGTTTTAAATCGGGAGGGAAATAATAAGAAAAAGAACTTCAAAAGCATTCACAGGGAGGAACATTCCACCAAGACAAAGTCATCTTTCCCAAAAGCAGCATGATCAAAGCTGATTATGGGATTTCAAGTGCTGAACGTTTCTTTGTATTGCCCAAGCAGAGAGGGAAAATGCTTGATGATACCAAAAGGACAAAAGGAAGATCCTGAGACATTACAAAGGACTTAATGTCTTTAAAGACCATCAGTGCCTCCATCCCACCCGTGTGATGACGTGAGACACAGTCCACCAGGGTTATGATTGGCTGTGCAGTTTGAGGTAATGCACTGATATAACACTAAACAACAACATATGCACGGCATTTGTAATGAGATTGGACTTTTAACCTTCTGAAACAGTGGGAAATAACGGGGCTTTTAAAAATACCAGCTCTGGGGTAAGGAGAGGGTCAGCCCAATACAATTTATAAATATAAAACCAGTTGCATAGCTGAGTTTCACTTTAAAACATAAATTATTTGGAAGCCTAAGAGGAAGCCAGAGGAGGAGTGAGAAAAAGAAAGCTGGCAAAGAGGGAAGAACCCGAAACAACAGAAGAGGTGGGAGAGGAGGAGGGTAGAGCCTCTCAAAAACTACCCCAGTACCTCTTCTGGGGCTCCACCTCACACACCAGTTTCTGACTGTCCATTGGCCTGAGCAGCAAACTCTGAACACCAAAGTCTGAGGGGTGACTCGTCCTCACCGACTGAAATGAAACCAAATGTTTGTTCCTCTGTAAGGCCCGAGCTGCGAACGCCACGTGCTGACAGCTCCATCTGGATTGATGGACCAGATGAGGCTGGAGCCAGACACTCTGAAGCTTTAACTGCAACTCGAGTGGATCCAACAGATTGACTTGAACTTAATAAATTTGGTGAACTTGAATACTATCATAGAATCACAGACTATGCTGAGCTTGAAGGGGACCACAAGGATCATGGAGCCCAGCTGCTGGCCCTGCACAGGACAACCAAAGATTCCCACCATGTATCTGAGAGCATGAGAGTTTCAAACAGTGGCAAAGCCAAAGAGGCCTAAAGCAAGGGACTAGTGCTGGGCACAAATATTCAAGATTGTCAAATTCTGGCAGCATTTTTTGTAGAAATATTGGACCAGACAGAACCATACTGAACTCACATCTCTGCAATCTCAGCCAATGACACAGCATCTTCTATTCCAGGACAACATTTCCTTCACAGCTTAACCAACATTACAGGCCACTCAGCATCATTACTCAATTCTGTACTGAATGAACTTCACTGTAGCTACAACTTTGACCTGCCTCAAGGAGAGCAGAAGAGGTCAGTGGCTCACCAAAGCAGTCACGGGAATTTGATACATTAAGGAACCTAAGAAATAGATTATCTGCCTTGAAAACAAGAAACTCCAAGTCTCTTCTCTTGGAAACAGAAGGGAACTTAGGGGAGGCCGGTTTCCCCACCCCTATGGTAACAACCTGGAACCCACAAGGTGTCCTAGATGTCAGTCTTGTCACATCAAACATATTTTCATCTTGGTGCCATCTCAGCTGGTGGTGGTTTTACCCAGGAAAACTGCAGTTCTCCAACATCTATGCACTCATTTTAGGATATATATCTAAAATCTCTTCCATTAGGATCCATTCAGGAATATACTCCATTCAGGCCCTCCACTTCCCTTTCTTGGGCCTGATTTTTAAGGGCACCTTTTTGTTTTCAAATCACAGCACCTGCACCAGCCCTGTGAAAGGCTCCTCAAGAAATTACTCACAGCACTGCCACGGCACTTGGAAGTGGCACCTCCTGTTCACCAGGCTGTTCACAGCACTGGAATTAGCCTGGGACTGTAGTCCCTCATCAAGCAAAATGACTCAAGGAGGATTTGGCAGGAGAAAGAACAGCAAAATCGGACCTGAGTCAAATGCAGCTCTCCAAGAAATTCCTTTTCACTTGCGAGCGACGCGCAGACCAGAGCTGCCTTCCTGTGACTTACCCCCGCCCTCCTGCAAGGCAGCATTAGAAAGGAGCCCTGTCACCCAGGGATGTTTTTCAACAATACTTCATGTCCTTTTTACTGTCTCCTTTTTAAGCCACTTCCAAAGTCAGTTCCCTTTGCTCCATACTCGGATCAGACTAATAAGAACACCACCTCAGGGAAAAGACTTGTACACAGACAGACTTCCTCTTCAGAGGATCAAACAGACCAGACTGTTCCTTTTCAAGTTTTATTAATCCTGGTTCATAATTTCCACCACATCATTAGTCATTTCCTATTATTGAATAGCTGGTAGCAGCATCATCGCTCAGTAAATAGCAAGATAACCATGCCACCTGCGATTTCTTGGCTGATACCTACCCACAACCACATCTGGGTGAAAGACGGTGAGGTAAAATTAAAAGCCAAACCCTGTCGATTTTTTTTTGATCTGTGGCTCATTTCTTTCATTCACATCATCTGCTCAGCTGGCTACATAAGCTGCTGCAGACCTTGTTTAAAAACAGCTTCAGAAGATTAACACTGAAAGCAACAGTTTGGAAATGCAGTGATTTTCATTGGAATGCCCCTTCCTGAGGTACGCAAGGTCTTTGGGGAGCTTGCTGGTTATCAGGGTTTATTATTTGTTTGGTTTCCTAAGCTTTTCTTAGTTTGTCAACATACTTTAGGTGATTTTGACAGCAAAAATGGGCAGAGAATTCAAGTGCCTTGAAGCAATCTGTTTTGTATTCAGGTTTTCTTGCCCCTTCCCTAACAAAGCTTATTTTTCTTAATAATATGCTTCTCTCTGCCATCTGGCTCAAGCAACTAATTGGGAGAGACTACCCTGGTCTTTTCAGTGTAGTAGCTATATACTTCAATTTCTGGAATGTCTTCTCAGACATTCTTCATTTTTCCCATGCTGAAAGGGTCTCCACACACAAGTTCTGGGCTGGGGTTTCCACGTGGATCACTTTGTTCTGTATCAGGACTGTGTGGCTGTGATGGCCCAGAGGCAGCTGTTAGCTGATAAGAAAGGGCTGTTCTCCACCCAGGTAGCAGCACTTCTCCCCTCTCCTTCTTCCCATTATCTCAGGATATTTTCCAACCCGCACTTTCCCCACGTGCTCCACAGGAGAGCCTTGTGGCAGCTCCACGCCAAGTTCACAGAAGACAATGAGCCTTTCCACCATCTCCAGGGGCAGGGAATGGAGCTCCCAGTTCCCAGGCCTGTGAAAGGATTTCCTCCCTTTCACTTGTCCCCGTGAACGCAGCCTGGTACTCAGAGCACAGCCACTGCAGTGTGATTCCTGCAGCCAGGAATGACTTTGGGTTTATGCCTGGGGTTTCTGCCACAGACTTCCTGCGTGACCTTAGGCAAGAAGTCACCTGTCCTTAGACTTTCTCAGGACCTGTTTCAATTCATCCCTGCTGTTGTGAGCACAAATATTGGTCATTAGAGGTCAGCTGAGTCCAGGTGAAAAGAGGTAATTAAATACCTAATGACTAATGCATTTAACAGCCTTTAGGGGAGTACACAGCTGCTCTTATCCGGGTGTGACCTGTCAGGACAGCAGTGTCAGGCCTGCAGACTCCTTCTCCTATCACAGTGACATTTTCAGGCGGAGTTTGATAAATCCAGGAGCAGGATTATGTGATCTGGCTGCACGAGGCTGTGGTAGCACACAGGCAACACCCTCACTGAGTGACTCTCTCCTGGCACTCCTTGGCACCTTGTAGGTGCACTCACTCTGTCTGCTGCAGCATGAGAGAACTAAATTTCATAGTCCAAGAGGCCCAGCTCACCAGGCATGTGTTATTTTATACATATATATGTTTTTCATCTCTTTTATTGGCCAAAATAAAAATATATACACATTTGTACAGAATCATAGAATGGTTTGGGTTGGAAAGGACCTTAAAGAACATCCTATGTCACCCCTCCCTGCCATGGGCAGGGACACCTTCCACTAAACCAGGTTGCTCCAAGCTCCATCCAACCCGGCCTTGGACATTTCCAGGGATCATGGGATAGCCACAGCTTCTCTGGGCAACCTGTGCCAGGGCCTCGCCACCCTCACAGGCAGGAATTTCTTCCCAATATCTAATCTAAACTCCCTGTCTTTCAGTTTAAAACAATTGCCTCTTGTCCTATCACTATTATATATTAGACCTTGCCAGTATAAAAAGTCCCTCTCGCTCATTTTTGATTTTGTTTTAGTTTTTTTTTTCTTTTGAAACATACCTATTATATAAAACACACTTACACTGTAAAAAAGCCCCTAAAAACTAACTTCCCACAACTGTATTTCAAATCCCATCTGTTTGTGTGAACAGTCCATAACCACCTGTTCTATTTTATACTGTAATACACAAAGCATGGGAATTGCTTAGGTTGTGTGTTTTCTCATATGCCCATGATACAACTATCTGTCAAACTCTCATAATCTTCTTTCTCCTTGACCCATCACCCTAATTCCACATGAATTTTTCGTGGCTCTGTCTCCTCTGTGGTGTAAGCAGATGGAATTATTCCCCTCTAGAGCAGGGAAAGGAGAGGATGACATCACCACAGGTCAAAAACATTGCATGTCCAGAGTATGATATTTCAAAGTACTTTGTGTTTAACATGATTTTTCATGCACACAGGTTGGAGTGTTAAGCTTACCTGCAATCAGATGAAGCTCAGTACCCGCAAACAGAAAAACATAAGGACAATAAAAGCAACTCATCTCTTTCAAGACCACTGTGGCAGCATGAGAGGCACAGCTCACTGTCTAAATCCCAGGAACACCTTTTTTTTCCTGTTCATCCACATCTCACTCGAACTCCCACACCTTCCCTCAGTTTGGATAGTACATTCCTTCCCCCAGGTTACTCCTCCTCTCAGCTCTCCTGCCTCCTCACAGCTGGGGAAGCAGAGTTAGGGTGAGGTGGCCTCAGCTCACCTTCACCTCATCTAACTCCTCAGATGTCATCACAGACTCCTCACTGTCACACAGGCAAGAGACTCAACTCCCTACTCCCTTCCCAGTGAACATGAGCTGATCCTCCTTCCTTCCAGGGCTGAAAAGCCCTAATTAGTGTTCCTAAAGACCTCAGACTATAACAGCATAAATTGTTTGTCTTCTTAATAATAGTAATGAAATCCTGGAATCACTAACTTGATAATAATTGCTAGATGGGTATAATAAATGGCTTTTGCCACCTTAAAATGAATTTTCATTAATTGGGGCTTTTGTTCTCACAGTCACCAAGTTATTTGTTTGCCCTCCTGGTTAAATTCCTGCAGTAATGATGAGGGAAGCATGTAATGGGGAATGATGGGCATCTCTATAAACAAAAGTGGTCACATGAGCCATAAATCAGAGAAATGGGAGCTGGTACAGTGACATCTCAAAAATCTCAACTAAGACAGGCCTGTTGATCTTGATATTCTGTACAGATGACAGAGTCTTTATCTTCACATCCTATAATCCTAAGAGTTGGCCAAAAGGAGAAATCATTTCTATTCACATGTAACAAATGAGAAATGAGGGCAGTGAGTGACTCAAGGACTCTGAAGGAGGACTGGAAACTGAGCCAGGTTTCCTGAGACCCAGATCAGGGCTTGAACTACAAGACTCCCCCCCCCTTTTTTTTTTCCAATCCCCAAGGCAATCTCTGTCAGGATCCCAGTCACAAAGCTGCTGTGTAACTCCTCTGTTACACTGTGCACTGCTGAGCTCCTGTGCACAGCACCAGGATCCAAGGGTTTGGCTCCTACCGTGGTCATCCGGCCCTTTGCAGGATCAAACCCTGACATCCCCACCCCGACAGCTCAGCATTTCATGTTCCCTTGCAGATATGAACAACATGTCCTAATTCCAGGAGAGATCAGGCTCTGTAAAACGAACAGGGGGAAGGGAAAGGTTTATAATGGAACACAATTATTTAGCAGTGCGTTGAAGAGCTGCCTGGCATGGCCTGTCCTCGCAGACAGCACTTCCTCCTCTAATAGCTGTCCTGATAGCTGGAGCTGTCTTGGCTTTTATCAGCCGGGCAGCCTCACACTCTGCTCGGACCCAAATGATCAAGTGGCCTTCACAGCTGCCACCACTTCCTATTAAAAGACTACAAGGGGCCTGTGTGATTAAGGAAGGATAAAAACAAGTACTTATCATTTGGGAAGCAACATCACTGGTTATCTAAAGCAACGTAATTATATCATGAGCTTTATCTGTGAGTGGCTTTTTCCTTCTAGGAGGTACGGAATAGAAAAACTTTTCACTTCATAATGAATCCTATTGAAACTCCATTTTGCCCTTGGCAAAAGGCCATTATCCAGCAGAAACATGTAATCATCCTAAAAATGCATAATGGCATGGAAAACGGACAAGTAGTTTCTTGAAATATTGTTTGTAAAAGGCCTAATTTATAATGGGGATTGTTTGTGTTAGGGCCTTTTGGCATGTATGGTTAACAAGAACTTGCTGTTCTGCTGCCAGTTCGTTTAATCAAGAGGGCCTTGTGTCGGCCCCGTCGATATGGCCGAGGAAACAATGGGAGCTTTTTCCCTGAAAGTGCCCCATCATGACAGAGAGAGCGCCCTGCTATTTAATCTGGAGTTGTTGTTCCTCTTGATAGACACCACTGCTGTCAGTGCACCCCATCCAAACATACACACTGTCAGATCCATTGCACTGCTGTGCCCATCGGAAAAAATATTAGGAATGATCTGGCAGCGCCACTAATTGAGGGCAATCATGGAACTGTGGCCTCTTTGTACCAATGCGATTGTAGGAGCAGCGCCTTCCCGACGAAAATGTAGCAGCTCACACACAACAAGGAATGGAACCTCCTGGTCTGGCACTTGCCAAAAGTGCTCAAAGCTGGATCGTGTGCAGGATTGTGTGTGTTTCCCCAAAAGGAAATGAGAAAGGCTGTGGTCAATACTCTTCATCCCTTTGGAGCATTGGAGTACTCTTTGATCACATTTTGTATCCACGAAAAGGGGGTAGAAATGTCCCCATTTTATCTGGCTGTGGCTCTATCACACATATTAACAAATATGTAGATGCACCAGGTGTCCTGGGCCGTGGTGCACAGAAAGGTGTCTGTGGTGTGTGACCTCTGCAGACACACAAGACGTGTTTGTAACCCCTCCACATATCTCTTTTCTCTTAGGAGACGCTTGTGTTCAAGTTCTGCAAATTGTTTATGGCAGATCCAGCACTTGGCACAGACCCTGGGACATGGGACCCTTATTCCAGTGCAGAACTAAAGCTACACACAACAGGCTGGAATGTTCCTGCCCCAAGCCTTGTGTGTAGTCATTCACACTAAAAGCAAGCTCCACAAGTTAGAGGAAACTCAACATTTGTTGTGTACCAGTTGTGTCCCGTACCCAAGAGGGCTCCAAGAGAACTGCAGAGGGACTTTGGACAACGGCCTGGAGTGACAAGATGAGGGGGAATGGCTTCCCAGAGTCAGAGGGCAGGGATAGATGCGATATTGGGAAGAAATCTTTCCCTGTGAGGGTGGAGAAGCCCTGGTACGGGTTACCCAGAGAAGCTGTGGCTGGCCCATCCCTGGAAATGTCCAAGACCAGGCTGGACAGAGCTTGGAGCAAACTGGGATAGTGGAAGATGTCCCTGTCCGTGGCAGGGGGGTTGGAATGAGATGGTCTTTAAGGTCTTTTCCAACCCAAACCATTCTGGGATTCCACGTTAAATTATCCATGAGCCATGTGGTGGGGGTGGATGACTGCTCCTGCCTTGACGTGGTGCTCCTGGGCTGAGGCCTCAGAGCAGGGTGTGTCCCAGCACTGGGTGACACGAGGCCACCCACCCAGTGAAGAAATGCTGAAGATTCAGGCTGCTGCTGTGAGGAATTCCCTTGGAGGCAGGGCAGCACCACAGCCGTGCTCCTGTCTGCTGCTCAGCACCTCTGGTAAGAGCAACACACAGACCCAGGGGCTGCTTGGGTGTGGAAAGCAGGGTACAAATCCAAGGGCTGCCTGGATGTGGGAATCAGGGTACAGATCCAGGAGGCATCACCACAGTGAGGGGAAGGTGTGCTGGGGATGAAGTGACAAGGTTGTTTGACAGCAGAGTGCAATCAGATGCGGCCTACACAGGAGTGCCAAGGAGCACAGTGTCGAGAAAAATGGAGGAATCATGGATTTCAAGATTCATATGCCAAGATCTAGACCTGAAGAGCTGCATCTTGTCACACAAAAGAGCTGTTTGCTGTATGTATGGCAGTTGTGCCCCAAGGTCTTGGGCACTGATGAGATCTATTGTGCCTGGCACTGCACATACATTTATTTTAAGACAGTCCTTGCTACTGAGAGCTTAGAATAGACACAGAATGGTATTTTTAACAAAAGCACAATAATTGCCACAACTAAAATGAAAACAAAGCTATAATTTGAGCAGCTTGACAGTGTGTGAAGGCCTTGTGTAAAGAAATATAACTCACAGGATTTTTCACTTTTGAGGCATTCTACTGAATCCATGGGTATCTCCCTAACATACAGAAAAAAAAAAGAACCCTTCTTTATTTGCTCCAGAGCTGTGTTTGTACAGCAACTGCTGAAGAAAGACCTTCTTCCTTCCATAACCAAATAAAATGATCCCTTTGGTTATTTATAGTCCTCACAGCGCAAAGACATCACTTGGCTCCCTACCACAAGCCCAGCCATGTGTTACTATATTAAAAAATGCGAAAATGTAATTACGGGGTACTCAAGCCAGTGTCTGCAGACAAAACCTGCCAGGAGGAAGAGACAGGAAACACGTGCCCTTCGGAGCTGCACTCGGCTTTTCCGCCTCAGGACTCCACCAGGGCTCACAGAGGAGGGATGGGGGCTGGCTCTGCAGCACAGCAAAGTCACATCTGCCTTTCAGCAGAAACCAGCCTGCTGTAAACTGCAAGTGCAATCCTGACCAAAAAAAAAAAAAATCAAATTCCCTCCCTGCCAATTCCAAGAGCCGCATCATTTACGCTTGGTCACACTGAGAGCCACCCTGTCTGCCCACAGAGGGGAAGAGGGAGTAGGGTAGGATGCAGCAGGACTTACCTCCCCTGCACAAGCCTCTTGCATCTGTCTGGGAGCTTGGCCCTCTGCGGTGAAGCCATTTCTTACGTGTTCAAATGAAGAGCAGAGCACAGAGACCGAGTTATTGTCCCCTCACACTCTCTTCCAGGTAAAGGGCTGGTGCTCCTGCAACAAAACACTGACCTTGATGTCTTTCCTCAGCTCTTGTGCATCTTCCCAGTTCACAAGTCTCTTCTGTCCAACTGCTCATTACTGTCCCTTTGCCGGCAGATCCTACCCACAGCAGGACAGCAGCAGCAAAACTTGTCACCCTTGGTGATTTAATCCAGCTGGTCCCCACAGGGCTGCAAGCTTGTTAGGCTCTGCTCTTCTCACTGTACCCAGGTACAAATCCTGGCCAGGGTGACTGACCACAAGGATTAACAGCTTTAGGACCTGGAGATCCTCATTCTCCTGTCACCTGTTTAAGCATCTCCACATGAGAGTGGAGGGGGAGCAGCTGGGAGATGCTCTGGAGAACGTAAAGCTCCCACCTGATGTGCCCAGTCAGCCTGTCCACGAGTGGACATCTTTGACTGTAATAAGTGACTCCAGGTTCACACTGGTCTGGATGGAATCAGAGTGGAGTTTAGCTGAGACAAATCCAGGCACAGCATCACTTTCTCCGAGACCCCAGGACACCCACACAAGTAGCTAGTGAGGAGTGAAGAATGAAGAAAGAAAAAGCACTTTTCCTCAGGGCACATGAGCTCTGACAGGAAACTTTAGAGAAACTTTGGGGGAGGGATAAGTCATTTAGATGATGAATCGCCCACTGGCCTTCCACAGTAATTTCCAATCAAATTGTCTTTAAGAGGCTTCCCTCAGAGCAGGGCACAAAATCGTCTTCTAAATACACACGGTCTCAGGGTGAAGAAGCCGGGTGTGTAACCTCAGAGTCTGTGTGTGTGTGTATATATATATGTATGTATATGTATATATGTATATATGTGCCTATATAACCTGTGTTAACAAAGAGCTCACACCCAGCCGTTCACCTGCGTCTTCCTTCCAATGTCAGTCTCTTGTTTTCAGACAAACCAAAGCCCATCAGTTTCTCCCTCATTACTGAGCATTCACTGACAAAAGGGTGATTACTTGCCGGCAGAGAGAAATGCAAGAGATAAGAGCAGTTCTCCCCACCCAGCACTGCCAAGGCAGCCAGAGAAGGGCTGGGAAGGCAAAGTTCTGCCCATTTTCAGCGGAAAACTACCCTGCTTTCCATACTGCCCGGCCAAAGCCAAGCACTCCTCTGCAATGCTCACTTCGTAAACCTCCTGCCAGGCTCATTCGCTTTGGGGGTTTGCAGTAATCTGCAAGTTTCAACAATTTTGCACAGTCTGATTCTGTGATTAATAAGATTAAAATCTTGCCAGTGGAAGATGAAGCACCAGGATGTTCCTGTACCCTCACACCACTCGTATCCAAACTGCTGCCTTGTCCATTCACGCTGATTGCTTTAGGCTTTCTCAGACCCTGCTACCCTTCCACGTATCCCGGTTGACAGTGCTTCTTTTCTGCAGCATTTCCCCCAAATTCCCTGCTCTGGTCAGAGCCGATGGGACCTCTCCAACGCAGTATCGGCAGTGCCACCTTCTGGCGTGCGACACGAATCCCAGCCACCAGCCAGGTCCTGCGCAGACAGGCTGAACCAAGCACCCGCCCCTCTGGGGGTACAGTTCGCACGGCCACGTCCCAAATCCCACTGGAAGGTGATCCCCAAGGAGCACCAACCGCGCTGTTCCAGTTTGCCAGATGGGAGAGCTGGGAGCACTCGGGTCCGTACGGCGTGCCCAGCACAAGCTGTGCGACATCAGTGACTTCTCCCTGCACCGGAACCAAGTGCTTCCCTTCCCTCCAGCTCCACCTGGACCAGCTTGGGAATCCTCACGCTTTTTTCCCCTACGTGAAGATGCATGAATAAAAGAGTAACTGCTGACTGCCTGCACTATTTTCACAGAATCTCAGAATGGTTTGGGTTGGAAGGACCTTAAAATTCATCCAGTTCCAACCTCCTGCCATGGGCAGGGGCATCTTCCACTATCCCAGGTTGCTTCAAGCCCTGTTCAACTTGGCCTTGGACACCTCCAGGGATGGTCTAGCCACAGCTTCTCTGGGCAACCTGTGCCAGGGCCTCACCACGCTCACAGGGAAGAATTTTTTTCCTAATACCACATCTAGATCTCCCCTCTTTTAATTTAAAGCCATTCCCTCTTGTTCTAACACTACATATACATGTAAAAATCACTCTCTATCTTCTTTATATTTTTTGGCCTGGTGTCCCAGGATCTAGAAATAGGCTACTTCTCATACTCAAAGTATCTGTGTGCAAACTATGTTCCAGTATCAGTTCTCTATGTCCTGAAAGGAGCAGCCACTCTGCAAACAGCAGCAACTCTACATTCATTTTCAATACTTACAGCTCTCACCTGGCTGGCAGATGCTCCACAGCTACTTCGCACCGTCTGCCCATTGACAGGTCCATTTCCATCCAGGAGAACCTCAGATCCATACCCTGAAGTGCAGCACTATCAGCCACAGGAGGGTGAAAACCCATTTTCAGGACCATGTCTGTAAAGTTGTTCTCTGGACTTCAGTATTTATTCTCTATATTATTTACAGCCATACTAAAAAAAATGAAGTGCTTCGTGGAGCTTCTCTGTGGGTTTTGGCCACATGGAACAAATGGGATTTCCTGATGCTTGTATCACACTGGCAGCATTTCAGCAATTCCAGTGCATCTCTCTAAAGGAGCACTCAGTGCTCATTTATTACAGGCCCTATTACACTGCTGGCAGTGGCTAAAGTGGCCTTGATTTTGGCAGAAATGTCACTTACACCCACCTTATGTCCTTTGTGCAGCATCCTGGGCTGGTATAAAAGAGGGACGGTGTATTGCACAGCTCCAGCTTGCATCCTGGAAGCCAGAAGTTTTCCACTCACCCTGGCTTTGCTGAGCTGGGAAGACAATTCCAAGGAAGACCCGAGCCTCCTCTAATATTTATTTTTCCCTTTCTTGCATCTATCAGGCCCTTTATAAAGCTATATTAGAAAAACAGGGAAAAACAATAGAGCAAAAGCAGGACTTGTGCTGGAAAGGACGGACTTCACTCTCTGTGTGGGGGTATGTAGCTACAGAACCTGGAAGAGGCCTGGGGGATTGCAGCCCAGTGGGACATGGTACTGGGAATCCCTGCCTGGGAAATGCTTGTTCAAAGATGATGCACTTCTCTGTCTTCTGGAATGACATCATGAAGTCTGCATGACCCTTGTTTGTAATTCAAACCCAAAGGGTATCCCCAAAGGGATAACATTCCTTCTGCTGCTGTTGCAAGGAGGCCACAGAACCATCATGTGACCTTGGGAATTTTATCCCTGCCCTCTAAACCAGACAGGAATACTTCCTCTCCGTTTGCTTCTTCAGCCTAGAAGTTCTCCAAGGCAGGGGTTGCCTCCTACACACGGACCATGCCTGGCACAGTGGACTCTGATCTTCATAGAATCACTCAATCACAGAATTTCCTGAGTTGGCAGGGACCCCCTGAGTCCAACTCCTGGCCCTGCACAGACACCCCAACAATCCCACCCTGTCCCTGAGAGCATTGTTCAAACGTTCCCAGAGCTCTGGCAGCCTTGGGACCGTGACCATTCCCTGGGGAGCCTGGGCAGTGTCCAGCACCCTCTGGGGGAAGAACCTTTTCCTAATATCTAATATTTCTAACATCTTGGCTGGCTACTGCTGTAGCACAGGATAATATTTGGATGAGGAGTGTTTACACATGTGGGAAGTCCCTTCTAGAAGAAGTCTCCCGACTTAGCCTGGGAACTGCAACTGAGAGATGTTATCATAACAAAACACAGCCTTTATCTCCCAGTGGGAAATCTTCCAACTTCCATTTTTTTCTTAAACCTTATCCACCCTTTTGTAAAATACACATATTTAAAAAATTAAGAACTTCCCAACTGAACTCACATTTCTAAATATGATTTTAAAATTCGTGTACAATTTTGGTGGCAAATGGGCAGAATTCCAATCAAGCTATCACCACTGCAATTAAAGTGATTTTTCCATCTGAATATATCTCTGACATGGAAAGAAATTACACTATCACTGTATAAAGCTGTTTTGATAGATCAGTTCCCTCACTGAGCATATTTTATACTCATCAAAACTATTTATACATCCTCACATAACAGAGCTATTCTAGGAATTTCAAATCTGAATAATAATATTAGTCATTCTTGAAAGAACAAACACATGCAGTATCCTCAATAATGCAACGTACGAATCCCTAGGAAGAACCTGATTCCCTTTTTTTGCCCGTGCTTGTGCACATTCCTGCATTCCTGCATGGATCACACATCCAAAGACTCCACTAAACCCAAGTGAAGAGCAAGAGGAAGCAGTTTCAGGCTATTTTTAAACGTGCACAACATGCACCAAATCCAAACTCCTTAACATACACTCCTAAGAGCTTTTGTAAAATCCAGCTTAAGGGAATTAGGCTCTCGCATCTAATTGAATTTCGGGTGATATGGACACCAAAGTCCTTGAAGCTCCTTTGGAAACTCCTGTCTTATCCAATACATGGTTCATTTTCCAGCTGAGAAATACCTTAGTAATGGTACACTTAACACTCAACAGCCATTTGACCTATTTTACTAATGTGTTTGGCAAGGAGGTTAATTAACAGTGGATAGCCATATCCTTAAGCTTAATTTTTCCAACAACCCTGCTCATAAAAGGAAAAACTGAGTACATATTAAAGGAAGCAAGCAATTAAGTTGCACAAATAGTGAGCTCATTGAACTGCAGCTGACTTCTATCATGTCAAAGAACAACTAAACACAGAAGCAATGAAAAGATTGTTGCCACGACCGCCACTGAGAAGTGCCTGGCAATAAAGATGAATAACTTCCTACTTGAAGATTACTGATTAAAGCTCTTAGGAACCAAAAGGTTAGACATAGGCATATCTGGAGCAAAATATTTTAATGCATGTTTGGCAGATTCTGTAACATATTTACAGTGGATTTAAAGCAAAGATTTATACAACTCCAGTAAACTCAGCATTAAGCAGCCTTTAAAATCATGGCAGTTCCAAACATCACAAGTACAGGCGTAACTGGTTCATTTTGATGCCTTAGAGAAGGAGCTACCCCTGCTGTTTCCTAAGGACAGAGCTGGGGAGATGGAGTATTCACAGGCCTGAGCGCACTGTGGGAGGGAACTGGGCCTAGCGGGATGAATCACAGAATCCAGAATGGATAAGGTTGGAAGGGACCACTGGAGGTCACTGAGTCCAACCTCCCTGCTCAAGCAGTGTCCCCTCGTGCGTGTCACTCAGGAGTGCGTCCAGCTGGGTTTGGAATATGTCCAAGGAAGAAGACTCCACAACACCTCTGGGCCTGTTCCAGTGCTCACTCACCTCAATGGTGTACAGAAAACATCAGGCCAGCACTGGATGGACCATTTCCACCAAGCTCCATGGCAGAATTTATTGTAATCCCTAAAATGCAGCTCTTAACTGAGGAAAATTCTGCTCCACAATAGATATAAATACATATAAATACAGTTAACTTCATTTCTCACTTATCTATACCAACAAGATCAGCAATGTGGGAGCAAAATTCCCCAGAGCATTGTTTCAAAGACTTGTTTTTCACCATTTCTTGTTATTCTGCCCTGGAGTGTTACCCCAGAAAGAAACACTGGTTGCTTGAAAAGGAATTTTGGTTTTCATGGTTTTAATGCTGATAATCCCTGATGGAAATGCTTAGCTGAGTGTTTCTGTTTCACCTGGCCCACCAAGGCCACAACAGCTAAAATCCAGTGTCCCACAACATCCACTGGGATAGTTGTTCCATTAGTACAGCAGCAAACCTCCCATCTTGGTAATTTCTCAATGAAAAAGATGCAGACCAGCCAATTCAGAAGAGACTACTGGTTGGGAAGAGTGTGTGTGTGTCCCAGAGGAGCTCTTCTAGGACATGTCCATGAGGCAGGAGCCATGCAGCATGGAATGTTCCTTCTCCTCCACAACACAACTTGCAGCAATGCTTTTTGAAGTTTTCACATGGAAGTGCAGGCCATGTACGAGCAAATCTGAACTTAATGACAATTACTGTGCTTTTCCCAGTAACATCCCATGGAATTCTATAAACTGTGACAACCTCCTTTTCCTGCATCCCGAGACTCTCTGCACCACAGCCTGAAAGCCACTGGCCCAAACAGATGTGTACAGACAAGAGAGGGACATCAAACAAAACTGTCAGGCTCCAGTGGTGGAATGAGGGCAATGAACTGTGCAGAAATGCAGGGGAAAGAGCTGGAAAGGCAGTTTGGCTGGGAACTGACAGTGAGAATATTCAGGCAGAAGACTCAGGAAAATTTTATTCAGATAAGTTCTGATTATTTGCTGTCTGTGACTAAATATGAGGCACCTGCAAATGCAATAGAGCAAAAATCTACAAAGCAGAAAAGCTGCTTCATCCAGAGCCCAGGGACGACCGGCTTTGTCTAGTAAAGACACTTCATTTTAGATAGAGAATCTATGTGCAGTTCCCTGACAAATGACCCTAAATATGATCGTTTCGCTCTTAGTTCTAACTGTAAAATCGTTCTGTGCATGAATGACATGAACTTTGAGATCACACTTTTGAACATTGGATCCAAAAACCAGACAGAAATCTGTGGGCTCAAAAAACAAATAGCCCACTGCCTTTTAAGTACTTGACCTTTATCTGTCTCACACACCTCCTCGAAATCACCTGGCATCTTCTCTTGACTTAGGGAGATTTTGGTGCAAATACCTTCCTATTCCCCACCACTGAATGCTGATGGAAGCAAGATTTGCTATTACAGCTCTTTTTAATCTGACTTGGAAATAAGTAACTTGGAAAAAGACCTCCATTTCCGCCTACTTTCTCCTCTGACTTGTGTCTTTTGGCCCTTGAAATTTTTCTGAATCCACTTCCCCTCCAGTGAATCACATGAGGAAGTAAAAATCTCAATTGTAACACGAAAGTTAAACAGCAAGACATGACTTCATTGGAGTGGAGATAAAAGGGCACGGGATTGCTGGATGAGGTGAAAATCCTCATCTTAATTCACGGGACTTCTTGGGATTGATACAATATAAGCATATGAGAATAGAGAGAAGTGGGGGTTTTTAATGTTTTTATTTTAATGACTTTCCCTATCCCCCTCAGCTGCAAACCTGAGCTTTGGGAACACGCTCATAGCAAGTCACTAACACAAAGCACAGAAATTAAACATCACGTGGACACAGAACAGGCAAGACTTGCAAACCCAAAGTGCTCACTCACCTGTAGGAAGGTAACAACAAGCATTTAACTGGCCAGGGAGTGTCTCATTAGCATGAAGGTGATAGTGAGCCCTGGGAACATGAAAGAGAGGCAAGATAAAAGGACACTAGTGGGAAATACAGGAACTCTAATTACAGCAGCAGCAGGAAAAAGAAACCCAAGTGGTTTGCAGTGACTGTGTACCTCACAGATGAGCACGTGTTCCGCGCTCCATCTCTGTCCAATGCCAACAGTGGATTAGAGTCCTGGACTGCCTGCCTTAGCTCAAACTATAGGTTTTCCTGTCTCTAATTTCAGAAATACTCAATATTGGCCAACATCTTAGAAACTGCACAGCCCCTGATTGTTCCTTCTGGCCCTATGATCTATGAAACCTCCCTACATTTATGGGGAGGAAGCAGTTTTTCAGCAGTTAAGTCTTTTTCTGATAAGACTAATTTGCAGTCTCCCCTCACCAAATACATTTAATTGTTTTTTTTAAAAAATTCATCTTTGCATTTAGCATCCACATTCACTGGCCAGTGAGAGTTTTGTGCAAAATAAATACCAGCAGAAGGCATTTCCTACCTATGGATGTTTAAAAAGGTAAATAGCTGTGGCATTTTGACCAGTGTTTGTATTTTCTCTCTCATAAATGGTTTGGCCTAAAAATTTCAAATATTCCTTGTATTTGTAGGGGCTTTTCAGTATATTTAAGCTCATTTTAAATTCTATTCCTATTTGTCAATACATTAAAGTGCATTTGCTATGCAACACTTGGCTGTGTTCTTGCCAGACAACAGGAGAAAACCAATTCCCTGGAATATACCCACTGTGACAAGAAGAACTAGGAGGAAACAAAAGGCATTCCTGCACATCACATGCACAGGGATATACCCAGTTCTTCTGGGAAAATTAATGACATCTCAGACCTATGGATATTTTTCATTTTATGTGTCATAAATGCAAGAATCACCACATTTGTGCAAATTAAAAAAAAAAAGTCAGAGTGATAGAGAAGGCAGGAAAGCCAATAAGAGTAAATGAAACACACTAAAGGAGGTTTTCATGCTCCTTAAAGCAAGGCTTTCAAGTCTGCTTCTGTAGACTCAGCTTTTCGTATCTTACTAGATTGACAATGTTGTAAAATCTCCTCGGAACAGATAAAAACTCAAGAGAGAACCATAAAACTGACATTAAAAGAAATGAAAGGAAATCCACCACATACTACCTTGACCAATTTTGTTGACATGATCAACACGCAGGAGATCCTGCATGAGGATGGAAGCTTTTCAAAGTCAGGCAAGGACAGATCTCAGCCACTTTCAATTTAGCAACAGGTTACTGATTGTGCTGAACTTGCAGCTAAAGCTTCCAGCCAAGGATTAGGGGTTTAAAGTGAAAACCATTTTATCCATCACAACACTACAGCAATTCACAGAAAGAAAGAAAGAGAGATGAAAAGAGATCCCTTAGGTGTTCAGTATGGAGCTGATGACAAAGTCTATCCAAAGGCCATAGGAGTGCCCATGCCACTCTTGTGGTTGTTCCTTAGGAGGTTTTAATCAATGGCATCTGCAGAAGTAACAGAAGTAAATGAAAGTTATTTTATTGCTGAAAAGACTAATTCCATGCTGGGATAACATGGCATGACTGGGTTCCCAGCAAACAAGGCTTCTACAAGAATAGGAAGGAATTTTGCAGATCTTCTGCTGCCATTTTGCCTACGATGAAACTTCAATTTAAAGATTTGGATTTCTGCTGGAGATCTAAACTTGATCTTGTTGTTTTCCATGTAACTCTTCCTAACACGGAAAAGAAAAGAGTGAACCAATGTAGCTTAGCCCATGGGAAGAAAATCACACCCTCCTGAAAGCTGAGTCTGACTTTCACACTGGAAAACTCAGTGGAAAAGTTCTGCTTATGGAGCAAGCCCATTATCCAGCTAATTCAGGTAGAATCTGTAACAGCAGATGCAATTTTTTTAAAAAATGGAATTTAAACTATTTTAAATAATCATCCACCACCTCAGCATTCCTGGCAAACAAAAGCCATCAATGCTACCTTCCTCGCCAACTCGTTCTTGGAGAAGGGTGAATGAAGAGAGACTTCATGTGCTGGTGCTTCTCACCTCCAGGAAAATAGCATGGAAAGAATCTGCTTGTCACACTAGGAATTGAGGAGGGGGTGGGTAAGAGTCAAATTCATGTCATTACCGAAAAGTAACTCTTTTTGGTATAGGCATTACTCCTGGGCTCATTACGAGGAACTGTGAACTCAGTTTGACCACTGTGTTGGCGGGAGTTTCTGCAGGAGTGGGGGGAATTGAAGGGGAAAAAGGATATTAAATATACAGGATTATGATAATAAACAATAAGGTTATTTTAATGTTATTCCAGCACGTTTCTTCAAGCAATTTTAAAATTCATATGAAAAATGCATGCACGTAAAGAATTTAGGGTTAGATTTCTTCCCTCCCCACGCCCCGCCTGCAGCTACTCCGTTTCTCCTGGCTTGCCCTGTTTGCCGAGCCACGTAAGTTGTGAGCAGTTTATCTTTCAGAGCTGTTTTGCTGGTTTGTTTGTGTTTAGCTGGAGTTCTGATCCTTTCTGGTTAGCGTCTTTCACTGGTAATTACAGGCAGTGTACCGTGAAAAGGTTAGTTTGGTCAGTGGAGCAGAGGGCTGGGCGGGGGGAGAGGGTTAGGAGAGTTTATCAAATGATCAGAGATGCCTTGTTGGCGCTCATCCTTTGTAAACAATAAGAAATGTCAGCGTGGCTGGTTGCTGTCACTGCTGACAGTATAAAGAGCAGAGAGTGCAGCATTCTTTTGGAAAGCTGGTTTACTGGGAGAGGAAACAAGGCTATGGGATGAAGGCACTTGGTGGATATCCGAGTACCTTGGGAAAAGAGAGGAGTTTGGGCTTCTCACTCAGCAACCTAATGAAAACTAGACAAATAGTCCTGCGTTTAATATATAGTTTCCACCGATTCATGCTTCTTTTGTTAGGAACAATTCCAGTCTGTATTGGAAAGAGACAGTTAAATATAAAGAAATCATTTCACATTGACAAGCAAGTTTCAGATTAAGAAGTCAGAGGAAGTTTATGAAAGAAAAGAGAGCTGCATTCGGATAGGTAAATTTCCATTCCCTAACCTCACATTCCTTCAACTTTGCAACAAAAAGGAGGGAAAATAATCTGATGCCTGAACAAATAGTCAAATGGTAATCGGGAAAACTAAATAAGCATCTGTGTTATGAAATGCTTGGATACAAACAGCCACAAGTAAACCAGAAACTTTGAAAGGTCTGTGAAAGAACTGCAGCAGAAATAGGAGCAACATGAAACAATTTACAAACACAAAGCTATACCTGCAGGCAAACATTTATCTAAAGGAACAGAATGTTCTGCTATTTAGAATCTCATAGGAGAATGTGTCCTGTAAAAACACAGATACTTTTCCAAGATTTAACTGGATCAGTAAACCCAACCCACCGCATTATGCAGCATTTCTAATATGTGGCCGATGTTCCTAAACAAAAATAAAACCCAGTGTAAAATAAAGGCAGATTTCCTCCAAGAAAACAAATCACACGTGTTGAATTGTAATAAACAACATACTGTAAAAACAGTGTTATTTAAAACAATTGACAGCACTCCATATTCACTGCTGCCTTTGACACACAAAGTATTTTGGGAGTTATCAGTCTATCAGTCAACCCTGGGAGATTTATTGCACTCGAGTCAAATAAAACTCACAGAGCTGTTTAACTCTTGATCTTCTAGACTCCACAGAAGGAAAAGGAGAGTGAAATTAGTCTGGGAAAACAGGCAGGCTCTCTGAAGCAGAACTTCAGCCAGTGTTAACTGACACAACTCCCTTGCACTCCACTCCTAAATCCATAGAGATTGCCCACATCCATCCCTAGTCCATAGAGATGGCACTGCCACATGCACATGCCTATAAAACCACGTGATAAATAAATTCATACACACAAAACACAGACATTTAGAGACACAGAGATGACAACATTCTCAAAATTTAGTGGTTTCTCACTCCAGTCTTGGGGATACCAGTGCCAGAGAGACCTTCCTCTGACAGTCACAATCCTGGCAGGTGCCCTAAACTGGGCATCAACATTGCTGTGTTTCATGTTTCCCATGTTCCACTGTGTTTCACGTTTTTCACTGTGAAAATGATGTTTGGTAGCTGTAAGGGACTCCAGAACAGAGCCCCAGCAACCTGGAATTTCTCCCTTTATTTAGAAACACAGTTCTGGGTCACAATAGTAAGAGTGGATTTAAAGCCGGACACGGATGAGGCCTCTGAGCTTCCAATGACACTGGTTTAGACTGCTGGAGTCAGCGAGGGTGTCATGAGCTTCACTGGGCACAAGATCAGCCCATACCTCTCATACCTAAAACTGCTTTATTTCCTGGGAAATCCTACCACCAGTGAAATCAGCAGGAGTTTCACCTAAAAACTTAATAACTCATTCTAGAGCTTTTATTCCTCAATGATAATCTCAAAACAAAGTGGGCATTATCAGTGACCTAGTCCTGCATAGGGGTAAGCGGACCTCTAAAATATTTCTTTTCCTTTTTTTCCCCTCGTTCTTTTTTAATTGCAAAGTAACAAAAGGGACTCTTGCTGTTTGGATCACTTTTCATGAAGTAAATCTACAGACCCAGTCTTTAAGAAACGATTGTTCTCAAACTGCTTTCTGCACTAACAAATAGTAAAAATAAAATAAAATAAAAAAGATTTGCCTGTCATGGGAGTTGGTCAATAAAATGCAACAGTGTTTATTACAACATTTAAAGTCTGTGATTAAGAACACCAAAAGGCCTAAACTAGAAAGGGTTTTAGCCTGTAATTTCCCTACAGTCCTGGCCTGTACTTCCTTATGAGTTAGCTCAGCAGGGCTTTTCTTCCATGTCCATCATCAGCTTGTAATTATTGCCATTCTCAAAGCTATGCCAGATGGGCTCTTTAGAAGCCGGCATGCAGCTTGTTTATGAGAGAGCGAGCTGTAATATTACTCTACACAGAGACCTATCTGGTCCTAGTCAAAGAGCCATCGTGTTCCCCCCTCCCAGCCCTCCTCACTCTCCCTGCTTCCCTGGGCAGCCTCTCCGTTTCAGCTTGCTTGCCCCTCGGAATGGGCACGGCATGGGGGATGCTGGAACCCTGAACAGGACGGCTGAACCCTGTCTCTCCCTATGCACCCTCCACAAAGGTGTGTTGAAACCCAGGCAAGGCATCGACTTTGGGAATATTTCCCTCTTTCTCCCACTTCCTTCCTGCTCTCTGAGCTTGTTTCTTCCTTAGAGCGAGGACTGAGGTTTCGGGACGGGATCTCCCGTCCTAGGGAGAGGATAAACATTGGTGGGGAGGTTGAGGTTAAGCAGTGGTGCAGGGAACGGCGAGAGGGAACAACCCGGAGTTCATCTCGTTAGAGGCGGTCAGCGTTAGATATCTGGGAAGGCCACGACAGTGCTTCTATCAGTAGTTAATGAGGCAGGACTTGCAACAGATAGCCACTTTTAACTTACAAAAGCTTTTAGATGTCTCTGTTTACTTTGATCCATTTCAGTTCATTTGAGCCTTTTTCTTTTCCTTTTTTTTTTTTTAAAAACCTTCCCCCTCCCCACAGCCACCACAGATAAACTGCCTTCCCCCTTCTCCCCCCACCCTTAACTCAAACAATAGTATCATTTACCAACTTTTATACTTAACAAGTTTGAAGATCTTTAGTCAAGTTCTGCTACAATGGCATAAAGAAAAAACATGGCTCTTGAGAACACCATCATAAAGAGAGAGGGAGGGCAATCTGGCTGCAGAGACGTAATTAAAAAATCCGACTGCCGAAAGATAAATGAAAGGAAGGGGGGGTGGGAATAACAGGAAAGGCTGCATTTTCAGGAGAGATTTAAAGTTATTTGTTCCTGATTGGGGGAACTGCTCTTTCTTTTATCCCTTGTTATTTTATCCATGTGATGCCAAAAGAACTTTCTTTGTTAAAATGTTCTCAGAACGGATAAAACTAATTTGCTGGAATGTGAAATAATCCAGAAAGTAAGAGGACTGTGCCTAATGTTCACAGACTGAGAATGGCAAATTAACCGGCCACAGTTTCCAGTCCCTGGGGCACAGGACTGGAATTTAAAGCTTCCGAAGAGAGCCCTGGTGCTAATGGATTTGCATGAAACTTGGCATGCTAATGGAGATTGTCTCTTGTAATGAGCTTTTAATTAGGTCTGCTTGGTGCTTGACCTTCTTGTAATATGGGGCCACTCCTCAGATGACAGCATTTCTAACCCACAGGTGTGGATAAACAGAGCCTGTAAACAGACACGACTTCCCCCGCAGCATTCCCCAGATCTTCCCCCGTCCCCCCTCCTCGCCCAGCATTCCCCAAATCTCGCCACTTCTTTCCCTCAGATTGCTCACCTCCTCATCAGTCACTATTCCTTCCCTCCTGAGAACAATCCTTGCTTCCCTGATTATTATTTTGAAAGAGATTTGGAGTCGGTTGTTTTCATTTTCTTGTCTGTTTAAAGATAATATTCCCACCCAATTGGAAAACAAAACAAAACCAGCCACAGGAAGCTGCTGCTGTAAGCACACACAGGCTGCCACAGCATGGCACAAGGATGGCTCACAGATTCTAAGAGTTCTCCGGATTCCCACTGTCTTTCCAGAAAATAAATGTGGGGGAAAGCCTTTCTTTGCTAAACAGGCAGCCAAAACAGCCATTTCTAGACAGACACATGAGCCCTGTTACGGACGCTGTACCACCCTTGAATAGCCCTGAACACAAGGATATGTATTTTTGTGTTTTCATATTCCACCAGAAAGGGTTTCTTACCCCTCACTGTGGCTCTCTGAGTCACCACTCCCGCCTTTCATGCTCGCAGGGTGCCCTTCAAACGCTGCCAAGAGGTGGTAACATGCTGGAAGTCAGCGCCTTTTGGGAACTGTGTGAATCACTTCTCACAGCACCAAATTCTCACTGGGGAGCCTACCAGCAGCCATGCTTGCCCAAATGCTCCAGATCCTCTCACAGAGGAATTTTTCCTTAAAACTCTGGGTGTGAACCATCTGAATTGTAGCTAAAGAACAACAGATGCCAGTAAATAAATAGAAATCCTTCTTTCACAGCAGCCTCTGCCTGTTGCCCCGCTTAGGAATACAACCAGCAGGCAACCTCAGAGGATACATATTCATGGATTCATAGAGTGTGAGGCCAGAAGAAACCATTAGATCATCCAGTGTGATTTCCTATATATCACAGGTCATTAACTTTCACTGGGTTACCCCTGTGCTGAACTCAATAATTTGTGTTTGACCGAGTGTCGCTCGTAGCTGACACGAACCTCTCACAAGGGCGGCCGGTCTTGATACAATGACATCAAAAGATGGAGAATCTATTGAGCCTTTTGCTACAATCCTTGGGTTCTTTAATTATTAAATACCCCTTTCATGATAAAAGGTCTCATTTTCAGTTCAAATATATCTAGCTTCTGGCTAGCAGGTTTCTCCAGTAAATTTCTCCAAAGGCATTTCACCAATAAATTAAAAAAAACACTGCAAGTATTCTATATCTGTGAAGGTATTTGTACTCTGAGATAATTTACTATCAATCTTATTTTGACAAGATAATCTAACTGAAATTAGAAAGCCCTTGCTTAATTTATACTTGCTGGGAAAGACTCAGAACTACCTGCCAGCAATGAAAATGAAAAGGCTCTGAGGAACAAAATCTGCCAAATTCCGTAATGGAGGAAGGTTATTAAAATCACTTTAGATACCTACACTGGAGATATCTATCCCTGAACTTGTCAGAAAACCAAACGAAATAGATAATTATGGAACACATAGCCTGAGTTGGTTTAGGCCACTATGTCTGGAATACTGATACATCTTAATTCTCTTCAGTCAGTGTTTTGGGAGTTAGACAAGTGGCTGAGGTGTAGACAACTTGTGTTAACACCTGCATGTGGCCCCATTGTCACTATTAACATCCAAGTAAAAATTGTGTCAATTCATACCAACCTGAAATTGAATAAAAGCTTTTTTTCCTCTTAAACGTATACACAGTGGTAGAAAACCCAAAGTGCCTTCCTAAATACTCTGGCTCTATCCAAAATAACCCATAAAACCTTATTGCTGCCACAATGTGAACCTTCTCTTCTCTTCCTTCTGTCTCTGGAGCGAAGGCTTCAGATGGAAAATCTGAAACTGAATATTATAATTTAATCAAAATGCAGACACTCCTCTTGGCAAGTGCTTCAGATGAAGATAAAGGACAAGCACAAGACAAGTTTGTCTTTGTGGAATGAGTCATGGGAAGATCAGCTGTCAAGGCCTACAACTCATTCGGTTCTTCTTACAGATGTTTTTACAATTAAGAAAAGTGACTTGAGTGTCAAGTGGGAAAAAGAGTATTCCCCCAGGATTCATCCATTAACTCTGTCAGCAATACCCCAAGCCTCTACATCAGAGCATGTTCCTTGCCTGTTGACAATACAATAAAGAATGACTATTTACCATATGGTAATTATAGTTCAAGATGTGTTGTCCACATGGATTCTACTTTTGCTTCTCATGTATCCATGCAGGCAGTTGAGGTCTTTAGGATAGCAGTGCCTATGGAAACATCTTTATGGCTGGATTTGCATGTCTTGTGTCTTCAGACAAGCTACCATGACCACAAAATCCTTGCTGAATGCCTCAGGGCTGTGAAAAGGTCAAAGAGAAAAATCCATACTTGAATCCTAGTGAGATATCCTCACGGATAACTCGAGGTACTTTCTGTAAAGTGAATGAACGAGCAGATGAAAGACAGTATCTTGCCACCAGCTCTGTAATGAGGTATTAGGGAGGAGTGTTGAAAAGCCATGGAAAGTTGTTGAGATATTCAAAACCCAGCAGGGGATGGTAAATCTTCTTTTTTTTGTGGGTGAAAATATAGCAGGAATTTAAAAAATGTCTCCTGATTGTAAATTCTCTCTCCTCTGGATCTAAGTTATAGTAGAATCTACAGTGGTGAGATCTGGGAGCAAGCTAAGGAGAGATTGTGTCTAGCACATTTTTCTAAGAGTTGCTGTACAAGTCAGGAACTGTTTCTTCTTTTCCCAGTGATTATAAATCCTAGATATATTCCTCTGCACACTCCCAAGTGTTACAATGGATGCAAAACGTTCTTCTCAAATCTGTTGCAGCTTGGATGCTTCAATAGTGACATGACACATATGAATGTATTAAAATTGACAATTAGAATTTTCTTCCAGAATTTTTCTCCCCAGTTGGCCTAAGTCCTCCTGGTGAAACAAGAAGCAATGGTTCTTGGAGGCCTGATGGGTAACATCAACCCTAGAGATATATGGAAGCCAAAATCAATGATCTCAGTACTGAAAAAGTTTGATCTCCTGTTTTCCACTAGGCCACAGGAGCAGGATCTAAACTGCATAATCTAGTTAATTAAAGTGATGATGTCTCATATATCCAGTTTATTAAACTTGCCCCTATCCATAATGTTTCAGAATTCCACCAAAAATAAGTAATGTAGTTACTACTTGAATACTTAAGGTGAAAATCTGTTAATTTGTTGGATAGGAATTCAGGATACATCTTAATGAAACGTCATCCTTGGAAAAAAAAATGAAAGAGATCTATCTTTAGAGGTTTTGCCTCTGCTTTTCTTTGCTATTGTTTAAAAGAAATCAGAATTACTGGACAATTACAGAATTACTAGTCAAAATTCAAGGAAAGTTTGGAAAAGAACAATTCCTTTGCAGGTAAGTCCTCTTGAAGCCTTTTATTGACCTTCTTAACAGGGGTGTGAAAATACTGAGCATTCCTCAGTTTTCCAAAGGCTCATTACCATTTCAGCAGGTCTTCTCAAACAATTTGAATCTGCCTTCTAGATGGAATCACCACCCACCAGCAGGCCTGGGTAGAAAATTTCATTTATTTATCTTCAAGATACACCATTCTAAATTTTCCAGCTAAGGAGAAGGTTTTATGCCCTTCAAGAACAGGCTCGCTTTGCGCCAATGAAATTGGCAACTTCCTGGATAAATTGTGGAATGTGGACAGGGCAAACAGGGATACAAAGTGATATCACATCCTCCATGAAAAGAACCAGCATTAAATGGATCATCACTTTTTTCAGGTCAGAAAACCAATATTGTTTTGGCTAACAAAGACTCTCCAAATCTTCTTAGCTCGTTTGTGTGCCAGCTTTCTGAATTAGAAGGAATTGGAGGGAATGTGGATAGCATTTCCAGTCTCTACAGGGAAAAGTTTCCAGCCTTCATTGTTAAAAGAGGCCAGAATACATTCAGATAAAAGTTTAGTCCTGAAACAAAGGTAAAACTTTCTGTTACTTCTAACTGTAAATACAGGTGCATCTAGAAACTTTTATTTCAAGATTATTGACCATATTGTGTAGTTTCTCAGGGACCACATGCTTTGAACTTCTTTATGGGGCGATCTTCTGCCCTAGAAAGGTGAAAAACTTAAATTCAAATTAGATTTCAAATTCAAACCAGCACAATCTCTTAAGGTCTAATTGAATTTAAACTGCCTTCTCACCCCAGAGATTAGACCTTGCTCTCCTCAAGTACGAAACTGAGTGAATCTGAATATCCAGTGGATGTTTGCCTGTAGAGCACATTCAAGCGGGAACAGGAGAATTGCCATACTGGGGCTGGGCAGGCATCAGTATCTTTTTCCCAGTGATGATCTTAAGGAGACATCCAAGAAAGAACAAGAACAGGACAACCATTTCTGATACTTGTCTGAATACTGTTCAGCTCCAGCTGTGCTCAGCCTGCTGGATTTCATGGGTCTTCTGTTTAGAAACACTTCACAGATCTCTCTTACAACTGCTTGTACAGACTCCCTTGAAACTATTTTTGCATCCATCTGCATCCTCTGATGAGGAGCTCCAGGGATGAACCACCCATCTCCTCTGTATGGTTTGAGCAGGACTCCCATTAACTGAATTGGCTCCCATTGCCCTCCAGTTCTTGTACTGATGTATGAACAGCTGATCCCTATGGATACTCTCTGCATCAGTCAGTCTTGACAGCTTTTCCAGGCTAACAAATCCCAACCACCACCCCAGACCTCTATCAGCCCCGTTGTTCTTTGAAGGTTCCTGAGGGAACAGCTGGAGCTGTGTCAGGGGGGTTTAGGTTGGAGATCAGGGAAAGGTTCTTCCCCCAAAGGGTGGTGGGCACTGCCCAGGCTCCCCAGGGAACGGGCACGGCCCCGAGGCTGCCAGAGCTCCAGGAGCGTTTGGACACTGCTCCAGGGATGCACAGGGTGGGATTGTTGGGGGGTCTGTGTAGAGCCAGGAGCTGGACTGGATGGTCCTTGTGAGTCCCTTCTAACTCAGGATATTCCATGATTCTATGATTTTAAGATGAAGCTCCAGAATTCTACACCATGCTGAATGAGTAGGCAGTAAACTGATTTACAGAACAGTGTAATGACCTCTTTTCATCTCCACTCCCATCCTCGTAATTCCTAATATATGATTTGGGGCTTTTTGACTGCTATTAAGCAATGAATTGACATTTCCACAGAAGTATAAAGAACTCTATTGATCATTGCATCTTTTTCCTGAGTAGTAGTGGCCAGTTTAAAGTGGCAGTGGTAAACTTAAAGCTTCTTACTTTATAGTGAAGCCCAGATCCTGTCTCCCAGTATGCTCCCATTTACAGATAGGTCTGCTGAATTTCACCCTCTAATTTGTTTATCAATCACTCACTCCTGCCAAGCTCTTTCACATTCTTTCACTATCCATCAACAACTTTATTCCCCTGACTAAATCCTGCCTCATCACCAGATATTCTCACTGTTTGCTCTCCTCCCCTGACCACTTATGAGTACATTGAACAGCACAGGCTCCAGCTCAGGGCTCCACTGCTGAACTTCCCTCACTGCAAGAACTGAGTTATTTCTCTGTATCCTTTTGGTTTATGGTTGTTACTTATCCACACAAGGAGCTTCTCTCCTATCCCACTGATGCTGAGTTTCATTAAAAGCCTTTTGTGGGGAATTTTATGTACAGTCTTTTGGAATTCCCAAGTGGATTTTATCTATCAGATCAGTCTATTCACTTGTTCATTGATCCTTTCAAAGAACTCCAAGATGTTTGTAAGGTAGGACTTCCTTTCACAGGTGCCATGTTCACTCTTCCCAAGTGAGTCATATCTGTGCATGTGTCCATTACATTTTACTGATTGGTTCATACAAACACCCATATTACACTTTTGTAATTCTCTGAATCCTGGCTAAAGTCTTTTGAAAAACTGGTGTTACATTTGACCCTCCTGATGTTGGAAAAGACTGGGAAAGCTGGAAGCTATAAGGCTCAAACAAGTGACCCATGGAGCAGCTGTTAAGAGAATCTCTTGTCTTTACAGCCCATGGAAATGGTCAGAGCTCAGCCAAACTGCTCAGTTCAGGCACCAGAGATCTTAATTGCCATGATTGCTTTTGCTCTCTGCACGGAAACTTCGAAACTTCGAAAGCTCATCCAAAACCTTAAACTCACTGCTCTACCCAGACACTGCCAGTTTACACTCCAAATTATTTAGGTTTTGTAAAAGCAGACAATGAGGGCTTTGTTCAAGAAAAATGCAAGTAAGCCAACAAATAAACAAGACAAAGATAGATCCTGGAGACAAACATTTCAACTTGGGACATTTACAGTGTGGTTTCAGTCACCAAACCCAAGTGATCCTGGTGAACAGGGCAGGGAATCTTCTGCAGCCACCTCAGTGTGCACACAGAGGGCAGCCACCAAGCCCCCAACATCCTCCTGTTCTTCATTTCCTACCCCAGGTGCTCAAAACAATGTTCTTGAATTATGTTATTCCTTCTCAAAAATTAGGGTTTCTTCTAGGGTTTTTCACACCTCCTGCTTCCCATTCCCTCCTTGTGACTCCAGTTCCAACATTCTCATATTCCTTCCACATCTGCCAAATGTTTTCCAGCAACCACATCTCCTGCCTCACCTTGTCCACACCTTTACCCCTTTCACCCCAAACCTCAACTACCTCATCCATTTACTTTAGTCTTTCCCAATTAGTTCATCTCCTTAGGGTAGAGACTTCCTTTCCTTGGGCTCCCAACGTTTTAATGGCTGACTCTCAACATTAATTCACTTTCTTTTATGTGCAATAGTGATGAAGGGTCAGACTACATCCACTATTTTACACATGACACTTAGTGAGAGAGAATCTAAGTTACTGAGGCTCACAGAGACAATCTGTCACAGCAGAAAACTGAACTCACATCTCCCAGGTCCACAGGAAATGCTGTTATGATGGAACAGCCCTCCTCTCTCAGGTGGTGATCCCACTGTGGAAGTGGTGGTGGCACGTGACAGAAAGAAATCCAATGTTCTAAATACACACAGCTCACCCTGGCCCATGTTCAGACCTCTGTAGTGCTCATATCACAGATCTGTTTAAGCAGGTAAGGCAGGAAGAATGGAGTGGTTGCAGCCCCATCCTGAGTTAAAACACTATCAGTACTCTGCAGCTCCCCTAAAGGAAGGCATCCAAAGAAAATTCCATTCGCCAGCAGAGCAGGGCGGTGATTTTGTGTAACAGGAGCCTCAGCAGTGGGTAAGCCCGGCAGCTCTGGCAGCACCAGCCTGTTTGTGCTAACGATGACAGCTGCACAGAACTGGGAAAGTTTGTGACTTTGCGTGTTTCCAACTCATCTATTGCCCTTTTCAGGAGTGCTGTCCAACTGGAATGGCCCAAGGCCTTGTCTCACCCCTCCCTGGAAACAGAAAGGCAGCTGGTATATCCCACACTGTACCAACGGCCTGTAAAAATTTATGTTATCCAGCTGGCCAGGAACAGGAGGAGTTTCTGGAGCTAAAGCCACAGTCAGGGACTGGTGCATTTGCCAAGTGCCTATGGAATGAAGGGAAGATGGGTCTCAGCCTCAGGACTCCACTCCTGCTCACGGTCCCATGCCTGCGGACCCCTTGTCGTGCAAGCATTCCCAGACAGATCAGGGAACAAAGTGTCAGACTTCCTTAGATTACTCACATGAACCAAACAAGCAGGATTTGGCCTGAATACAGGAATCAGTCAGTTATCCACTGCTAAAATATAGTGCATAATTGAAGATGAAAGGCAGCTGTAAACAAACAGCAGACCAGAATATTACACTGTTCAACAGCACTAGGACTGAGCAGCACGTGGAAAAGGACATTCCTATCCATCTGAATGGTAGGATAAACTTTGATAAACAGGATGTCATTATCAAATTATGGGTCAAAATGAGATAAAGTGTCCTCTGCCACACAGATGAGAGTGAATGTTGTCACCCACAGAGGAAGTGATGCTAGAAACTGGCCCCTCTTGCCTGAATACAGTGGGAGAGCTGAAAGTTGGGGAGGAAGGGAAAGGCTAAAAGCTGTGAAGAACAAGGTTTGCTGCTCCTGCTACTGGGGAGAAGAACAGGACAGCAAGACAGGTTTGCTGGTGTTGCTGCTGGGAAAGGCCACCTCCTCCAAGCACCCCAACTTCTCCCTCAAAGTAGTAGTGCAAGAGATGGCTTTCCCAAGATCTGACATGCACCAAGCAGGCGGCAGGGCCAGGAGTCTGCCAGCTCCAAAACAGCTTTGCCTAGAACTACAACCTGCCCTGATCCAATTCAATATTCAGACCAGATGTACGAGTCTGCCAAGGAACACATCCTGCCCTTGGTTTTTCTTCTCACCAACAGAACCAGAGCCAGCACCAGATGCTGGGGAATCCCCATATCTCCATTTGCCCACTCCCACACAGGGTGTCTGAAATACCTCCTGACATCCCGTGATGACATCCCTGTGCTGTCCCATGGCACAGAGCATCTGCTAAAATCCACCACCCTGCTACATGTGCAGGATCTCCTAGCTGGGCAGCTCCAAAGACCAGCCCTGTCAGGTCCTGCCCAGGCCTGGCTACAGCCCAGCTGATCCGAACAGGCAAAGAGAAGTGTCAGTCTCATTTTCTACTAAAGACACAGCCACAGGGTGAGACTGAGCTTTGGCTCAAAGCCTTCAGTGTGATCATTCCTGCACCACCCCCAAGGAACTGGGGGAATCAAGTATGACCCCTTCCCTGCTCAGCACTTGTTGCAGAGTGGAGGGAAATATGGCAATCCTATGGCCAGAACATCTTGCTTTTCCCTCATTCCTCTGAGAACTCAACTCCACTGGCTGGCACACTGTGAGAGAAATTAAATAGCTAGAGTTTCTTCCTGGCCTTCTTCACCCCTTCCCTGTTCATCTCTGCACTATCACTCCTGCCCTTCATCTCTGGGGGAAGTGGGGAACCAGAGGCTCCCTTGCTGGGTGGGAACCTTGCACATCCTCGTGCAGCTGTGCTATGGCTGGTCCAGTTGAGCACATACTGCAGGGATGATTCAGTTGCAGTAAACTCACCACAATCTGTGTCTTTTCTTTTTTTAAACACAATCATTCCGTTTTCAAGAACAGACCAATCGCTTTTATAAGCCCTACAAATATTCACCTTTAAAAATATGCTCCTTCTTTCTGGAGAAATTACTTTTATGTCTATTTTTTAAGTACAAAGGAGTTGTGGTTCTCCATGCGGTTTTACAGTTTACGGTCCCACACATTTTGCAAACTGTAAAATACGGATGTTTCCCTAGTGGAAAAATTTCACTATAAAAAATTCATGGAGTTTCCTGTTTTCACATGGGGTTTCAGTATTTTCTCTTTAAAAAAATATCACCCCTATGGAAGAATCTGGTAGAGCTTAATGGCAAAGGAGCAGCATGCTGCAGATGTGGGAAGATTCCAACAAAATGCAATGGGAAATGATAACCTCTGTTAAGAAAGTCATAGAGTAATTCAGAAGTCCCTACTACAGTTTTCATTTACTGATTTGTACCTTTCTATAGGAGGTTGTTTTTCGTTACATATTGACTTGAGTTCAGCCTTGTTACATCTCATGTTCCACTGGGGTAGAACAGGGTAAGAGCACAAAACAGAGCTCACAGCCCAGGAGTGCTTTGGGACACACACCACGGGCACAGAGGGGTCTGCCAGGATCCTGGTGTGTGCAGCACGTCTGACAGTGACTCCACAGAGTGGGGTGACAGGAGGGACCAGGACAGCCCCTGGAAAAAGATCAGCAGGACACTAAGCATACGGGAGGCATTGGACTCACAGCACAGGCAGCATAGGCTTGTAGCAGAGGGACTGAAACATCACAGAATCACAGATTCATAGGATGGTTTGAGTTGGAAGGAACCTCATCTTAAGGATATCCCCTGCCATGGGCAGGGACATATTCCACTAGGCCAGGTTGCTCCAAGATCTATTCAACCTGGCCCTGGACACTTCCAGGGATCCAGGGGCAGCCACAGCTTCTCTGAGCAATCTGTGCCAGGGTCTCACCACCCTGAGAGGGAAGAATTTCTTCCTAATATCCTATCTAACCCTGCCTTCTGTCAGTTTGAAGCCATTCCCCCTTATCCTGTCACTATCTTACCCCTCCCTCAGGAAACCTCCTCTTGTTGGACTGGCTGTAGGAGCCTTTGAGGGACAAAGGAAGAAAGATGTGCCACAGGAGAGTAATCAAGGAGGTCTTAAGGTCTTCTGGGATGTCTGTGTGGCTGATACAACTTAGATACCACTCGTTACTCAGGGCTTAAAGTGCTTGAAGGCAAACCCTCTCTCTCCTCCACTTCTCCTTTTTATCCTTCACACCTCACTTTTGTACAAGAGTGACAACGTGACTTGTGGCAGCAGCAGGATGTCACTGCGTGGCCACCCTGTAAGGGAGCACTTTGTGCAAGATGAGGACTGATCCAATAGCCCAGAGAGAGGAACTCTGCTACAGCCCGGGCTGAGAACTCCCTTCCTCCTGGAAAGCAGGATCCTAGATTACAGCAATGACAGCAGCAAGAATAATACCCAGCCTGTGTGTTCAAAGCCCTGCCTGGATTTTTTTGTGGCTGTACAAATGGGCCTGTTGACAAATATTAGTGCTCAACACAGCCTTTGCTTCCCATGTATCAGTAAATCACCACGGCTGCAGCAAAGCTACGAGTATTTGTCTCACAATTCTTTATGTACAGTCATGATCTGAGCTCTCACAGCTGCCTTTTTCACTCCATTTATTGTGATTTCAGCAATGCAGGGATACCTGGACAAAATTACAGCCTTGCTTATCACATATTCACCACGCAACGTTGTCACATTATGCTTATCACGTAAGACTATTGGTATTTTCAGTGTAGCTCAGAGGGAAGCCCACCACCAGCTGAGTAACAAATCTTTTCTAGAACTTTTTGCACCTGGAATAATGTCTTGAAACCTCAAGAATCCCTTGTGAAAGGGATTCTTTTGTCACAGAAAGAACAATTTTTTGGCTTCTCATCTCTCATCCTAGATGAATTTGCCAAATCAGAAAATCTGATTTGCAGTGCTGTCAATGGAGATTGTGCCAGTTCAGTTCAAGACTGTCAATCCAGAATTTGTTGTTTAAATCTGCAGATAACATGAGGCTGCCTGCAGTGCCTTAAGACACCTAAGAGTCACACTGGAATACCCTTCACTACACAAAAGCCCTGGAATTTAGGTAAGGGGACACAGACATCAAGAAATGTACTACAGACACACAACCAGGCAGTGTAGAGCCAACGATTGAAAAATTATTTTTTATTTTTTAAGTTTTTAAAAGTATTTTCTGCATTCCCCCTGCAATTCTCTGCTTTTCCACGCTGGCCCAAAGGCTGACCACAGCTGAGGCCAGAAATTTCTCTGTAGGTTCTTCTTTATTATACACAGGCTGTGCAGGACTGTGGTACATGAGCTGGTCATAGATTCCTCCACACCCGAGGCCTCTACCAGCTTTTCTCTTTAGGCTGGGAAACAGCACAGCTTCACATCCCAGAACTCAAACTCAATTCACTTCCTACTCCCCCTCTATATTCCTCCTTTTTTTTTTTTTTTTTTTTTTTTTTTTAGCTGAATGGCCATAAACTTCACCAGCAGATTCCATACGGGTTATGTTACACCACCACCTGACTCCAAATCAATTACAGTCCAAAGGGATAGAGTTGCAGAGAGTCTGTGAAGCCCAGCCCTGGGGTTTCCATGAGGGACAGAGAAACTACAGTGCTAAGAACAGAGCCTGGAGATCCAGCTGAAAGAACTGAGTGATTTCACGATGAAAGCATGGACTGGGAGGCAGGAGAGCCAGGTCTGTGTGCCCTGCTGCTGACTGCCTGCATGAGCTCAATCTCTTTATTTCATATCTCAGTATATGGCTCCTTGCACACCAAAGTCCCCCATTTTCAGGGCTTCTATCATAACCCAAATATTTCATTAGAAAGATGCAGAATGTTTTCTGGAGGACAAAGGCACTGTGAGGGTCTGAGATTCTGTTTCAACACAACACCAGAGATTTCCACTGCAATTCTAAGAAATATGAGCTCACTGAGCAGTAAGAGCTACCAGAATAACCCATATTCTTCTCTGACATCCATCATTACAGGGAAATCACAGGAAGATGAGGATGGAAGGGACTTAATTCACTACATTCTGCTTCCTGCTGTTACAAACAACCATGTCATACAATCCTTTTCATAAGTCACACCTGACAAACAAACAGGTGTATTTTACAAGGCTGCAAGAAGTGCCTGTGAAGGGTACAGCCACAGAGATGAGATTAGGCAGGGTTTGGATGCCACAGATCCCATGAATGAGGCCCTCCACCATCTACACCAGTTTTGCTCCACACCAGAAACAGCACAGCACAGAGGGCACCTGGCTTCGTGCTTATACACAGAAAAGGCTGAGCACAAGGATTGCTCATCTCTCCTTCTTCATGTCTCCCCAAGGGAGAGTGGAAAAGGGATAGAAAATACAGTATTTCTTATAACCCCAGGACACACAATGCTTAGCACAGCATTGTGCAGTACCATGTTGAAACAGCAAAGATAATTTGTTGTCCACCAGTCTCAGCAGAAACTGTAACATTCCTAATGAAATTAAGTTGAGCTCCTTCCCATCCAGTTCTCTTCAGCTCCTTTAGCTTAAGGTTGAACTCACCAAATCCAGAAAAATCTCTGAGACTCACAGCTCTTCATCCTTTGTTTATCTCACTAAATGCAGAAAAACAGCAATTACCAGGCACTGTGGTAAGAAAGAAACAGATACAGGGCCTGGTGAAATGTGCTACATCCCTGCACGTCCCAGTGGGGCACAGCCTGAAGTCTTGGCTCAGTTTTTAACTCGGCACAGCTTGGAAGGATTTTCAAGAAGGGAAAATGAAAGAAAAGTGAAGATTTCTGGACGAACCACTGGAAGATGCTGTTGCTAAGCACCTGTTGGATAAGTTACATAAGGAAACATGACACATCACCCAAAAGCCCAAAGCCAAATTTCTCTCTGGCATAACTACTAAATCAATCAAATTACACAAGCAATGACCTTAGTTCAACACACCTCTGCCTAGCAGCCACTCAGGGTTTGCCCTTCCCAGTTTTAGCACTGTTTCTCCAAAAGAATTGCAACGGGGACCAGGGAGTTCACCGGAAAGTCAGCCTTTGTAGATTGGGAGTTGTGGGGAAGGGAAAGGAGGGGGATTACTGTTCCTGTCTCACGGAACCTGCCCTGAAATTCCCTGCTGCAGGAACTCCGAGCTCAGCACATACGTTAGCGCCTTTCAGGGCATTCAAACCAACGTAAGCACAGAAAGGGAAAAAATCTTCCCTCGCCAGCTTTTGATACAACCTGGAAAACAAACAGCTTGGAAGAGTTCCTTTTTCCTCAGCAGTGAAAATCGTGGTAAAGCACCATCTTGATAGTTCCCAAAGAGATTCATTTACAAAGATCAGTATAGGGGAGGCTTGTTTGGTCTCCCGAGATGTATCTCATCCTCTGACAATTCACTGAGACCTTTGCTGTATCTCGCTATATGTGTATAATTATCTGCTCTGATACCTGAGCTCCTATGCAACAGTCTTACTCCAAGTAATCCAAACTATCCCCAAGGCATGGCACACACAGAATGGTCAGGGGAGAGAGGGGAGGAGGGGCAGCGGACTTCCCTCCTTTGCCGCTGGAAATCGGCATTTTAGGGCCTTGTAGTCATTTCCTTGCTAGTGTGAGGAAACTTTTTGTACATTTATATAAAATAGGAGGCCAGAAGTGCACACCCCCATCTTACTTCCTAATATATTATGTTCTCCCCTGCCGAGTCCTGGGACTTAGTCTGGATTTGGTAACTGAAGTAATATAAATGTTAGCTAAGAAGTATTCCAGCAATATGGTTCCAATTTAAGCTTGTTTTGAAGTCTAAAGAACTAATATGTCTCAGAGATTCTTCACTGGATGTTTAGCTCTAATGTAATTTGTGCAGGAGTGCACACTGCTCTCTAGAAGCCCTTCTGCAATGCTCCAGAAAACAGGTTCCTTCCCAAGTGGGATGGAATCATAGAATCCCAGAATGGTTTGGCTTGGAGAAGACCTTAAGGATGATGGAGTTCCAACCACTCTGCCATGCGCAGGGCAACTACCTCTAGACCAGGTTGTTCAGAGCCCTCAGTCCTTGAGGATGCAGAGCAACCATGAACCCCAGCCCTGGCTAATACTTGCTGGCCTTTTGTGAATTTTGAGGCTTTGCTTAGGGAATGGTGTCCTATTTGCCAGGCCTTGTGGATACATGAAGGCTGTGTGTCACCACTGGTGTCACTCCCCTTTTCCTCTTGTTTTTCAGAGGCGAAACAAGCCACCTCTGAAGGAAGCCATGCTCTGCAAGCTGTTTGCACTTTACTTCAATAACATGCTTCTTGCAACGCTGCCTTTATTTGTGTAGACATGCATTCTCAAGGTTTGCCTGCCCCCTTTTCCTCCCTCACACCCCTACGGAGCCCCTGCCTGAATCCAAGTAATGAGCTAACCCATGGAACTCATTGCCCTTTATCTTGCTGGGGAACGTGCACCTTTTGAACTGCCATCTGCAGATTGTGTTGATGCACTGACTTGTTAACTGTGCCATACTGTGAAGGAAATGGCATGATTTAGATCAAGTGCTCTGGACGGCTGTTCATAAGAAACACTTGAGCCAAGCTGTTACTGCTCAGGATGTGCCCTGGGGAGAGGGGTTTCGTTTCGGGTCATGCTCTTGCCTTGTATGAGGGCAGGCGCAAAGTACTGAAATCACAGTCCTTCCCTGAAGCTGAGGGGAGGGGGGAGGAGAAACATTATGAAACCATAGAAGCGAAGCTGCCAAATTAACTTCTCACCCTTTCAATCACACTCCAGAGGATAAAAGCCTAACATTTCTGCCTCAGAAACAGGCTCAGTTTACACCAAACAAGTTATTTCTCTAATTTATCAGACTTGCCAGCTATCATTCTAATTATTGGAAACCTCAGACTTTTTATGAAGTCAGATGTACAGCGTTATTTGCATGGTTGTAACGTATCACCAGATAAATAGGTCTTGGGGAAAGAAAGGCTTTTTAGAAAGGGATCTGCAGATTTCCTTACACAGTCAGGGATTTAAGAACACTATCACTGTGAAAAAAAAAAAAAAGTGGTTCTGGATTTAATTTTCTTTTTAAAAAAATGCTACTTCCAACATAATGTAACATAGCTCAACATGAGAGGAGGAGACTATGACGGAAAGCTCATCAAAAGACTCCCGTTGACTTTCACTGGCTTTGGATCAGCCCTTAGTTCTTTATCTTCCTTTGCCTAGTAGCACAATCATGGAAACAAGCTAACACCCAGCAGCCAGGCCAGGAGGAGGAGGCAGCAAGAGCCATCAGGACGGGCTGCTCGCCCAGCCATTCCCAACACAAACACTGATTTGTCCGTTCTATGTAAATGGATGATTAGAGTCATTCTCTAAGACAAATTTACTTTTCTGCACGCTCTAAATCTGTTTAGTCACTTTAAAGGTGTCAATTATTGGAGCATGCTAAGACTATGAATTTCTTAGTAATAGCTTTAATAACATTTTGAAATGAAAAGCAGATACCTTGAAGTTGGCTTACTTTGAAAAGACATATGAGTAGATCTGGTTTTAATTTATGTCCCATTCTACATCTGGAATCCCTTATAATTAAAACTAAAAGCTGGACTACTACTTCCACCTGTCAAATGATGAAAAGATGAATGCACTAATAGCTTACTAAATAGCCCAACATGATCGAGTTTACTTTCCCATTCCATACAGTAAAAAAGGATTTTGGACAGGAGGCTAAAGGTCTTTGGTCATTACTAATAACACACTTTCAGTATTAACCTACGTACCCCACTACCAGCACCACCACTGGCGCCTTTTAGCACCAAGATCTCTAAACTGCACTTTGCATTTTGATTACTTGTGTGTATTCAGCTCTGCTGCTGCAGCCTCTCAAGCTTTCCCAGACCACAGGTGGATTTTCTTCCCTATAACTATTTTCAGCCACTACATATTTTTCTTCTTCTCATCTTATTCTCCCATTAACTACTTTAATCCATCAAGTTTTCCATCTGTATTTCTGAAGCACTTTTATCCCAAATGACAGCTTTCTCACTGATGTGAGCAGTTCAGGGCATGTGGCAACTTGGACTCTATTTTTGCGTCTTCTGGTTCCATTCCTTTATGATCCCATCACCTCCTGTTCCTGTTGATCCACCTGCCTCATCTTACCGCACTGGCTGATTCATGATGATTTCCCTGGATGGATTTGCACAGAACCAAACAAATCTGGACCCTCCAAAAGTAAATAGGGCCTGATGTACAGACACTATAAATAAAGTGACATCTGTTGGATTAATGTTTAAAACACAACAAAAATACTCTCCTACAGAAATACTGACCACTTTTCCCCTACTGTGTTGATATATCACCCATGGGTCTTTATAGATGCACAGTCAGCTTATAAATCTTTTAGGGGAATCCAGGAGATTCCAGCTCTTCAGTGAGAGCACACAGCCTCTGGAGCCACTCTGCTCTGGAGCCAGGCTGGGAGAGCTGGGGATATTCACCTGGAGAAGGCACCAGGGAGACGTCAGAGCCCTTCCAGGGCCTAAAAGGGCTCCGAGAGGAACTTTGGACAAGGGGTGGAGTCACAGCACAAGGAGGAATGGCTTCGTGCTGTCAGAGAGCAGGGTTAGATGGGATATGAAGGAATTCTTCCCTGTGAGGGAGGTGAGGGCCTGGCATAGGTTGCCCAGAGAAGCTGTGGCTGCCTCATCCCTGAAGTGTCCAAGGCCAGGTTGGACGGGGCTTGGAGCAACCTGGGATAGTGGAAGGTGTCCCTGCCATGGCAGGGGATGGAACGAGATGGGCTTTATGGTCCTTTCCAACCCAAACCATTCTGGGATTCCATGGTGTAGCATTGCAAATGGATTCACCCTTCTGGTGTTTTTTGGATGTGGGGTTTCTTTTTTCAACATCTTTAGAGATAATTGTGTGGAATAAATGATAAATGTACTGGAAAGAATGGCTCTGAAGGGCCGGAAGAATCCCAAAACAGTTAGGGCTGGAAGGGGTTTAAAGATCATCTAGTTCCAACCTCTCACTATCCCAGGGTGCTCCAAGCCCACTCCAATCTGGCCTTGGACACTTCCAGGGATGGGGCAGCCACAGCTTCTCTGGGCACCCTGTGCCAGGGCCTCCCCACCCTCACAGCCAAGAATTCCTTCCCAATATCCCATCTAACCCTGCCCTCTGGCAGTGGGAAGCCATCCCCTCTTGTCCTGTCACTCCATCTCTTGTCCAAAGCTCTTCCCCAGCTCTCTTATGCATATACATTCTTTTAAAAATAAAAGCATAGCAAAGGAATTAATTTCAAAAGGAAGACTTTAGTTCTGTCCTTGCAGAATCCTTGCAGCAGCCAGCCAGCTGTGTGGGCTGTCTCTGAAAATTAATTGTCTCATCGCTTGCTCTTATTTCCTCTGTTCATAGAAATATGAAAATGTCCAATGTGGAAAACAGGATTTTACTCTGCTTGCTAAACAGCTTGGAATATTCTAAAATGTGAGGGTGTGTGGCCTAGATAAAGCAGTCTAATTAACACTGTTGTTGGTATCCTCACAACTATTGCTATTTCTAGTGAACAAACTCCTCTCCAGTAGTTCTTACAGTTCTGAATATTGCTGAATAAATTGTTTTCATATTACTGTGTTCCTCAAAGGAAAATAAAAGTCTTGTCTCCTGAGTTGCTAGAGAGCTGCCCAAAAGCCTCCTTGGCATGAAAATGCCAAGAGACATGAATATTCCAGCAAAATGCTTGAGCTCAGGCAGGGAGCTATGGAAAAAGCTGTCCCAAATATTACAAATGCGCAGCACTCGGCCTCTTACGTCAATGCAAAGAGTAATGTTTCGGCTGCCCCAGCAAGTAGGAAATGATGCAGGTATTAAACATTATTACGAGAACAGAGACACATTAGTTTCTGCTTATGCAGTAGGACTGTGAATGGAGCTTTTTGTTGGGGAGGATTTTCATGGGGAAAGTTAATACACTTTGTCCAGACCATGAGATGGTACAAATCAGTGTAGTTCCATCTAAATCAGTGGATCAGTGTTGATTTACAGCAGCTGAGGATCAACCCCCTGTTTTTTTGGCCTGCTGAGGATTGTATAACATATACTGCCCAGAAACGCTGATGACAAATTTGAAACTGTGTAGGGATAGCTGAACCAAAAACCTGATTCAAACCCAAACTGGCTACTCTCCTTTTAAATCACTGAGAGCTGCTGTCTTAAACATTACTGTCAAAGGAGCATTTTTAAACATGGATCAAAATCTGGTGGCTGCACCCTCCGGTCGGTGCCACGCATGCTGCATTCCATCCAAACTCCAACCCGCTAGTGCCGATTCATAAATGATGTGTTGGTTTAATCTATTTTTCACAGGGGGTGTTTCAGAGCAGGAAAATTAGAAACAGGTAGAAGGGACTATTATTACTGTCTCATAGTGTGCTCTTGTACATGAGGATTGGATTAAGATAACATCTGGTCTATATTTCTTGAACTATTTCCCTTTTATCACAAGAAAATCGGCAACCCATCTCACAACTGCTCCTAATTTAGATCTAAATATCACTGATGAAACATTGTACAACATGCTGTTATCTATTAAAATGATTTCCCTGAAGGAACAGTGGATACTTTTATATTTTCCAGTGAAGCCAACCATATTCCCCCTTTGCACTAACTAGTTACCTTATAACCATACTCTCAAATAGTAAAAGCAAAATCCCTTTGGAAAAAGCAAATGAATGCCAACCAAACCTTCAGCTGGTGTAAGTTAAAGCACATCCACTGATTTCAGGTCCATTTACACCATTCTCCTTGTGATAATGGCTTTGGTCTGAAAAACTGCAAGGTGTGGAGGAACTTCCGCACTCATTGCTTTTAAAATGAACCGGTTAAGTCATACAAGCATAGAATCATGGAATGATTTGGGCTGGACAGGACCTTAAAGATCATCCAGTTCCAACTGCCCTGCCATGGGTAGGGATGCCATTCACTAGGTCAGGTTGCCCCATCCAACCTGGTCTTGAATGCTTCCAGGGATGGGGCATCCACAACCAAAGCTAAGTCCAGCCTCAAACACATAATTCAGCAAAGATTTTAAGGATGTGCTTTTACACACACGCAGCAGAGGAACAATGAACAGTCTGAGGTTTTCCTCGGGAAGCAGAAAGGCAGAGCACAGCACCCTGTCATCCCTCCCATTTGGTTCAAACAGAGAAATTGTCCGTGGAATGCAGTAATCTTTTTTTCAGCACTTTGCCGAGTTCAAGTCCCCAGAAAGCTGCCTATTGAGTTCAGCAAATAAAAACTTCTGTTTTCTTCACGAGTCTATAATTCATTTTCATGGACAGTAAATCAGAAAAGGGGAGGAAAAAAGCATTTTACAATCTCAAGCTATTTTGCATACCCTAAGTGCACATCAGTTTTTCCCATTTCCATCGTATCGTTACCACTTAAAACAGGGGAATTAGATAAGCATACGTTCCCTGTATTAACTGCTTTAATTTAAAAGTAATTTCTACCATCTGGAATTACTATTTACTGTTGTTTGGAGGAGGGAAAGAAAAAAGAATCTGAAACTGTAGAAAAGATCATCACAATTCTTTCAAAGAATAACCAATCTGAAGGAGGGAGATGCATACAAGGAATGTAATTGATTATCCACCGGTCAAGTTGGATATTTTGGAGGGAATTCTGAGAATAAAAAGTCTCTCTGAGTTATCAGTGGTCAGACTGGAGCCATTCAGTTTTCACCTGCTTCTGTTTGTTATCTGGCAACCAGTCAAGGGTGCTATTAGCAGAATTAAGCTCCAGAAGAAAAGATTACCCTGTAGGAGGTAAGATAAAGACTGGAAAGTGTGGCTTGTTATCAGTATCACAATAAGGACCAGGTCAGAAAGGATTCAGTGTGGGTTTCCTTTCAAACAGGTAATCTCTGCTGAAATAATAGAGTAATTGTTGCTTTGAAACCTTTCTGTGCTGCAGCACACTGCAGCTCATTTGATACAGATTCTGGATTTAATGGAGAGCTCCAACAAACCTGAAACACACACACAGGGAAAGGAAGAAAAGAACAGGGCACCAGTGGAAAATGTCTTTATCCTGTAATTCCAGGTCAATATAGTGAAACATAAAATATTATTCAGGGCAGTTTTATACCTTGATTTATGTCTCCCCTCCTTCTCAGGCTGCTTTCTATCTGTCTATAAAATTTTGGTCTATAAATGTGCAGTAACGTAATACAAAATATTGCAAGAGTAATAACATATGCAATTACAGTTCATCTCACAAATCCTGAACACAAGCAATGAATCAAAGCTTTCCAGGGCTATTCCTTGAAATACAACTTTTTCTAGGTTCTATTCAAAGGCCTGAAGGCAGTCACTGGGACAAGCTGCAAGAGCAAGATGCACATTGCAGATGAGGGACAGCATTTTATGTTTTTCTGGCAAATTGCCTAAATGTTTGTCTTGAAAAGTAATTGCTGAGGGGGCTTCTCCTTTTTTTTTTTCTTTATAAAGATAGTGCACCTTTCTGTCAGCCATCTCCTCTGGAAATGTGCATTAACTGTTTGGAGATGAAGCTGCAGTGTGATTTCTTACTGTCTGCAGAAAGTGTCAACCAGCAAAATGGTTAAACTTTGAAGTCTCAAAATGCAAAGATGAGTTGGTAAAGAGTGTCAAAGGACAAGAAAATATAGGAAAGAATTCTCTCCTCTATCTATCTATCTGTCTATCTATCTATCTATCTGTCTATCTATCTATCTATCTATCTATCTATCTATCTCTTACCTTACAGCAATTTTTGATTCCGAAGCCTTGGAAAAGAAACTCTCTTTTGGTGTAGATGTCATCAGTCTTACACACAGTCCTTTCCAAGCCATGGCACAAGGAGGGAAGTCTGGTGGTCAAGCCTACAACATCTGGAGTCATTCTGGGTCCTGGACGTGGGGCAGAAAGCAGCAGATTACACAGGGTTATTCCATATAGAGACATTCCCTGATCCTCACCTCAGTTCCCTGATCCCTCAGTTACCACAGGGTTACCTGGATTCAGATATGAGATTATTTACCCTCACGATTTTGAAGAGCTGCCCAAGGAGCTCTGAGCTTGTACAGTTTTTATTTAAGAATCCTTGCAAAAGCATGGAATGTGCAGCAATTAATTTACATACCAGTGTTTCTATAAAACATGGGAACTGTGGGTAACTACAGAAGGATCAACACGGCATCAGTTCCAGGTAAGACTATTATGAGGTTGTGAGGAGATGCACTCAGTTCTAAAGCCCAAGGCTCATAACCCAGATAATATCAATCTTCTTGATGAAATGGAATACAGGTCTTAAATTCTTAAAATTATTTCATGATTGCATAACCAGAGAAGCTGTGGCTGCCCCATCCCTCGAAGTGTTTCAGGCCAGGTTGGACAGGTCTTGGAGGAACCTGGTCTAGTGGAAGGTGTCCCTGCCCATGGCAGGGGATGGGAATGAGATGAGCTTTAATGTCCCTTCCAACACAAACCTTTCTGGAATCCTGTTTTCAGATTTGTTTGGTTTAAAGTAGTGGAGCTGATGGAATAAATCAAAAAAACCTGCAAGGCACACTTGACAAAATGTCAATTTTCAAATAGTATTTTATAAAACCTCATTAGCACCCAATTTATGGCATGGACATAGTCAAGAAACCACTCCATATAGAAAATCATATCCAAAGGTGCAAAGAAAAGAGTCTGGGAACTCCCAGAGGTGCACAGCACAGGTAATAGCACAGGGATCTCACTGTGAACTTGCCGTTCAGTCACACTCCACAGTTCAGAGGAAGAAGCAGTATTGCTGCTGATAAAGATTGCAGATGACACAAAGCTGGGTGAAGGAAAAAATAACCATAAGGATATGTCAATCCATGAATTTGAGCTGGATTATTTGGTGAGTGAAGCTCTTGTGTCTATTTACACCTCTTGTAATACAGCCAGGTGCAAGGCCGTGGCTTGGCAAGGGCAGTGCAGGGCTGGTTGGCACTGGGAGCTGTTTGGTTCCTGCTTGGGATTTATCAGCTACAACTTTGCCTTCTGGGCACTTGCCTTCAAGTCATTCCAGTCACTCCAAACCTTTCCCAGTGGAAATGTTTGCACTGACCTGGCACTGTGTGTGCTGCCTACAGAAAACACCAATGGTTATCCAGGGAGAGAAAGGAACCAGCCTTGAAGGAAACTCAGTGTCCCAGCCCTTTAAAGCTGGTTACCAAAACAATTCCTTGCTGTATCTTGTATTTTGCTAACCTACTGCAATTACCCCTTCTGCTTCTGTGATACCTTAAAGGCAAAGAAATCACCACACAGAAATAAAAGAGAAAAAAAAAAAAAAGATGGAAAGCTCCCCATTCATAATAAAACTTAGATTCCAAAACGAGCTGCACAGAAGCAGCCTCCAGGCTCTCCTGACTCCACTGGAGTCACTGGGGAGCACATGGTCTTGCCTACAGGAGGATCATGGCAGATTTGAGCATATGAGCTGAGGGGGCTGATCCTGCTAACACTTCATACCAGGCAGAGAGCCAGGTGCACAGAGATAATCAAACCAAATCCTAATTAAGTGTCTGAATTCCCAGGGAAATCCATGCATAGTGAGATGCCTAAATATGATTGTGGATATCAATCCAGCTGCTAATCGCTGTAAATACACCACTGATTTCCAGAGCAGATGATGGCAAATATCATTTCATTCTTATTCATCTGCTTTTCTTGAATGTGAGAGAAGTAAACTCTGAAGATGATTGCACTATTACTAGTTGCATTTTCCTAAAGGAAAATAATAACTTTTATACCTAAAAATGAACCTGAGCTTGGGCAACACAGGGAGAAAATTAGCACATCACTATAAAATTTTAGAGAATATATACCATAAAGCTTTGCAAAAGTGCTGTAAGATCTTAAAGAGATTTATATCATGTGAAACATAATGACTTCTATGCTTTTTCCCACATTACCATTGAAGTTAGCTGATAAAAATATTTGGTGAATAAACCAAAATAAAAACATTCTGATCTCCCCCAAAAGGTATGCTCAGCTTGTCACAGGAAATAAGAATCCTGCACCTATTAGATCATATCTTTGCTACCCACTCAGAGCAAATGATTGATATAACAGACATGTTGAATCAAGATGTTAGATCGTTCTTTGCCTTCTCTACACACTCACTTGCAGCCAACAGAATTTTTCCCCCCCAGAATATCTGTGATTCCTTAGATTCTTTGAGGCTATTCCCTTAATAATTGGAGGAGCTGGCTGAGCAAAAACCTGCAGTACAGTGCTGGGTCAGAGAGATCCTGTCTGTGCTGCTGCAATCAGACCAGCCCAGCCTGAGGAAGTATAAACACTGGAGTGGGCAGAAGAGCCAAAAGTGGGGCCAGGAGGGAAAACAGGCAAGTCCCTGTTATTTCTTTAACAGATTAGGGCCTGATCCAGGTCCCACTGAAGGCAGTGACACAATTCCTATCAGGTTCAAGAGAAGTGATCTTGAAGAGAATGTTTTCTTGCCAGTTCTCTGAGTAGTTGTTCTATAGGTGTCCAAGGCAAAGAAAGTTACCCTTCCCCACCTGCACAGCTCTTCAGGGAAGCACACCCTCTTCAAAAGAGCAGCACCTTCACGAGGTGGGATCCTGTTGGCAGGATCCATTGGTTTCTCCTGTTCCATGTCACCTTCCCCCTCTTTGCATATCAGAATCACAGTTGGGATTTTCAGTTGTGGGGCACAGCTTTAAGGAAAGCAGCTGTTCTGTTTTCTATTTGTGTGAGAATTTGTTCTTCGTGCCTGGAGATGAGTAAGAATAATGCAGAATAATGACTAGAAAGTTACTTATCTCTGCCGTTTGGGATATAACTCAGAGCATGTGGGTGTTTTGAGCTCATCTTTGTAACATAGTTGCTAATTGGACATTTTACATCAAGAGACTTGTCAAAAGTCAGAGGTAAAACTTTATTATTTTATTAAATTACTTGGGACACAGTAATGGAGTTTGACGTCTTCCAAAGTACAGAATTGTTTCCTGTTGCTTGTGTTCCTTTGCATCTTAGGGGAAGAAATGAGATTTTATTGAGTAGAAGTGCAATGGGAATGACACATTTGAGGAAAGAAGTACCCACATCATTAACACCAGGAAATGTGGTACATTAAGAATGTAGGAAGAAATTTCTTAATAGTGTAAAAGAGAGGGTTTATTAGTTTGGATTATCCCAAGGGGTGTTTGTTTCTCACAAGACTGCAGCAAATTCTTTTCTTCTTTCAACTCCCACAGCAGCATACCATGGGGAAACACCTACTTCTCCTCTAGTGACTTTCTCCTGCCTCTAACACATTCTTACCCCAGTCCAAGGAACTTGCTCTTCCTCTAAAGGACAGAACACTGTAGGGATTTTTTTCAGAATAAATCCTGGATTTGTTATGACATAACATGGATGAAAATGAAGGAAATCATAGAAGAGCAGACATAAAGGCAATGTTGTTTGCTATGAATATATACTGGCTGCATATTCAGGATTTATTATCAATAACATTTATTCCTGACAGGTTCCTGACATCAGTCCATGTACTGCCCTCCTATTGCACCTTACCTCACCAGGTGTTACACAAACGGCACTCAGCTGAATTTATGCATGAATTTATGATTTAAGCTGGATTTGTGTGGGTGAAGAGATGGATGGATACATGAATTGTGGGCTCAGCTGTGAAAAATCACTGTAATTTTGAAAAACTGGATGTTAAAGATAAATCTTTTTAAGTTAGAAAAGGATTTGATTCACAGATCAGGTTCTAACTAAAAATACTTTGCTCTGAGGTTGTTACTTGTTTTCCTTCACTGTTAGTGGGAAAACCCCAGATCTACAGACTCTGGGCAGGTCTTACAACCAAACTGTTCTGAGAAAACAAATCTTAAAAACAATATATGCAATACAGCTGCTTAGCAGTTCCCCAGGGCTTACTGGTGCTCACTGCCAGCTCTCAGCTCTTTTTGCTTTGAGGAGGGAGGGCCAAATTCTTTAAATTACCTTATGGAGTATGTAGGTCTCTCTGCCCTCCATGCTGTCACCCTGGATGGCTCTGACAAGTTTCCTGCTACCACATTCTTGTTCTCAGGAAGATCTGTTGACATTTTTGGCTCCTTTTGATCTCTGGACCCTTCTCCTGACACTTTTCACAGCCTCCTGAAAATGGGATTCTTGTAGTCAATAATTTGCTTATTGTCTCTCTAGTGTGAACTTAAATGTTTTTCATCTTGGAAACTATTTCCTCATGTCTTTTTTTTTTCACAATTCCTATTGGATTCAAGTGATCTGGGATTAAATAATCATTCTTCCACCTGAAATGAACACTGGCACCTGCCCACTGCTCAGGAACTATCAGTGTTCTGGGATTTAGATCTGATTTGTAACTCCTTTTCTTTAGACTGTTTGATCAGTGTAAGTATATGGAGGTGCTACAGCTGACAGTGGATTTTACATGTGAAGCCACACTTCAGGATGTGATAGAGGACAGGGAGTCCCATTGGGCCTGGAAGGGTCCCTTCCTTCAGACCCTGGTGTAGGACAGAAGCCTAAACAAACCATCAAGCACAGTAAGAAAATACTTCTCAGCCTATTATATTCCCCCCAGCACCACCACCCCTCCAATCGGCTAAAATAGCACAGTTTTCTGTCCCACAAAAGACTGTAATTTGTAAGGAATTCTAAGCACTTGGAAAGCACAAGGGGACACTGAGAATGGGGAGGTCCTACCCCATAGACACTCCATCCCTTTCAAACCATGGGAATACAGCTGCCTCCCTCCACATGAAATGCAGCCTTAAGAGATGAATTCTGCCCTCAGCCTGAATAAAAATAATAAAAAAAGATGTTTCCAAAAGTGCACAGCTCTCCCTTAGCCCAGAATCCTTCTTTTAAAACAATGAAGCCTTATATAGATTACACACAAAGGAGGAACATGGAAGATGAGTTTACTCTTGGTCCACAAGGAAATCTGATTATGTACCAGTGTTCAGCCTTTTGGGACAGGGAATGTCTCAGCTCTGGGGACATCAGACCCCAAGTGGCACCTACTGTCACCTCCACCCCTACGTGGCATTGAAGGAAGACTAAAGAAATAAGTTGGGCTGGATCTCCAGTTTAAGAGCACAAGGAGCTCTGGACATTCAGGCCTTGTCCTCACCAACTCCATGCGGGAGAACCAGCCTGCACATTCCTCCAGTTTCTGATGGTTTCCAACCATTTCATGATTAGAAAAGCAAAAATACCAAAAGAATTGATGATGTCTGCTATTACTCATTGGACCTCTCCCTCAGAAGGAGAGAAAAATGGTCTGGTTACCTCAGACACAGGTGAAATCAGTGCTTCACAGGGCATTTGGGATGTCATGAGCTGTGCAGGTCAGGTGGGGCCAGGTCAGTGTCTCAGGCAGCACCCCTTGAAGAGGAGATGACCCAAAATGGGGTTAATGGTAGTAGCTGACAGAGATGATATCTTACACATGGCAAATAGAATTCAGATACTTAACACTTTGGGTCATTAAAATCGGAAAGTCAAAAGTGCAGGGGAAAAATAATACTTTTAGTGTTTCAGCCAAATTCCAAGCATTTCAGGCTAAGCTGTCCTGGGAGCAGGCAGACAGGTGGGACCTGCACCACTCCTGTACCTCCACTTCCGAATCCAAACCCAGGGATAACATGAGGTGAGGCTTGCAGGCTGTGGGCCATCGTGCTGTGATCACAGAATCAGAGAATCCCAGAATGGGTGGGGTTGGAAGGGACCTTAAGGATCATCCAGTTCCAATCCCCCTGCCACAGGCAGGGACACCTTCCACTAGACCAGATTACTTGAGCCTTTTGGAAAGCAGGAAGTCAGATTTTTGGGTTTACTTTATCCTTGGCTTTTTGGAAAACAGGAGACAATGTTCTGAGGCCAGTTCTGCTGGAAGGAAAGAATCCATCACACTGCAGTATTCCTTATGTGTTCCCTGGCACTCCCCTGACCTTGGATGCGATTCCCTCAGCCTGCAGGAATGTTTTTGTTACACCTGACCAAAGAAAAAAGATTATTTTCTTACAGATTTGTGAGTTGATTCAGTTTTTACTGTGCAGTCAGGCAAGCTGGGGAGCAGCTGCAACAGAGGAAATCAATCCACATCATTGGGAAGAAGGGCGAGGAAGAGGAGTGAGAATGCCCCTGTCACCTGAAATGAGGGGTTGGACTGTTTCAGTTTTATCAGGCAAGTTCCCTGTGGTTTCTCTAGTGAGAGAATATGGCCCATTGCACTGGTGACCTGAGGAAGCATCTAGAGAAATCCTTCTCCCTGAGAGGACAGAGTAAGGGTGGCACAGCAATATTCCTGACTTAAGATTGCACTTAAATGCTTTGCCAAATAAGGACAGAATTAAAGCATCTGCATTAGCTGAGGTAAATACAGCCCGTGGTATCTGTGCCTCGATTCACTCTTGCCAAGAGGTCACTTTAGCTGGACCCAGAGGGAGGGCTGCTTTATACATCTCACTCCAAACAAAAATCCTGCTTTTCCCTTGAATAGTTGCTTTTTTGCTCTTCTGACCAGGCACACCTGTTTTCTCTACTAACTCAAATCCTTGCAGCCACGTGTGCCCAGGGGATGGGGGGGAGTGTAATAAATAGCAGAAGCAAATAATTTACCCAGTAAAGAGCATTCCATGCTTTCTGTATGCAAATTCTGCATAAAAATTCTACATATATGGTGCAGAACTGCTCTGAACTGAACTCTAAAAATGTTTAATGCAAACACAGCTGTTATCAAGTGTTGTTCTTTCCAAGAGTCCATTCAGTTTGATGGTTATCACTATGCCAACAGCATTCCCGGTACAAATCACTCTTCCTGAGACTTCAACAACTACTTTACACACAAGAAAAGTTCATTTCACCCTGAACTTGGTTCTCTGGGTCCCTCCTAAATGTGGTATTCTCCTTCCTAATGGTATTGAGTGACCCCCAAATCAAGTCTAGCAGATATTGACATTTAACTAATTTAGGTTTTTAAGAATAATTTTAATTTAAGGACATATTTTATAACATCCCTGTTCAGCAAAATATTGTAGTGCCTTTTAGTAAATAGTCAAATCCCAGTGGTGTCAGAAGAGACAAGGTGTATTGTTAAAATCACAATATCTGGCAAAATTTGCTGAATTGGTTTGAATTGTAGTAACACCTTCTTTAAATACCAGGTTTCGAGAGCTGAGGTAGATCAGAGAATTCTGAAAAATTTAAATCTACTATTTTAGTTGACTGGTTAGTTTGCTATTTATATTACCTTTCAGAAAAGGGGTATTTTTCATCCAGCTACAGAGGAGTTTTTTTAAGGATCAAAAGTATTTAAAATTTAAAATTGTACAAAACTAAAGGGGACAGCACCTCACTTCCCTCAGGGGCTGATCACTGGATCGAGCTGTGCATTGTGTTCTTGAGAAAGCACCTAAAATAACTCAGCAGCTGGCAGTTTCAAATGCCACAGGAATGGGAAGGTCAGCTCCTCAGCTGAGGACTATTTAACTCAAATCAGGACCTGGAATGTTGATTATGGAATATGGTTTAATATTAAATGCATGTACATGATTTTAAAACTCAGAGCAGGAACATTCTCATTCATTTCACAAGGGAAATGGGAGTTTATTGCTCCTTTGCATCCCTGTTTCTGTGCCCTCATTGAATCAATTGCCATGGGGGAAGCAGGGATGGCAGCTTTGTCCCAGCTGCCGCTCTTCATCCCTTTCAGATGGGTGGATCTTTCAGGATCATCCTTCCCAGCACACCACCCAGCACTGCAGAGCTAATGAGGTGGAGCAGGTCATCTGCACACAAACAAGGAATGGGGACAGACCTCCTTCCACTCAAAGACAAGCATATGCTGCAAAGTTTATTAGTTAATTGGAGCATTAGTAACATCTTTAATATCAACTCACAAGAACATATTAGTATTGTTGTTGCAAACCCCAATCTTATAGTTCAAACTCCATTTTTAGAGTGAAGTAAACACTCCCTACACCACTTCAAACCACTCAGGACAGCCTCTTGCTCCAGCTCCTCCTCTCCCCCTCATTAGCTCACCAAGCAGCAGCACTGAGGCAAGTGGGGGGTCACTGATGTGTTGTAATTAGTGATAGTCTGTCACCAGGGAAAGCAGAGTCTCTAATTAATGTAGGGCAACTCCTTTCCTCCCTCAGTGCTTCCTTTGCTCAAGGAAAAGGTGGAGTTATGGATAGGAAAATCCAATAAAAAGCCTGATGGACACTTTCATCTCTATGACTGGCAGTAATTTTAACAGGTTTGGGTTCATCTGGGCACAGACAGAGCTTTGAGAAAAGCAGGAAACAAAGGAACATTGGCCTGTCCACCAGAAACCAAGTTATCAACCCCTGACTCCTCATGGTGGGCAGTGAGGGATACAACCAGACAGTCACAGCTGAGGGGTCCTGGTGTGACCTGGCAGTTCCATGGTGCCCCTGCACCAGCATCACATGTGGAGAATGTGCAAAGCCCACCCTCAGGGTCCTTTGGAGTTTGTGGGATTGCTTTTGGGATTCTTGAGTAGCTGGCATCAGGAACAAGGATGTGCTGTAGGTTCTGACTGTGATTTTCTAAGCTTATCTGGAACCTTTGCCAGGGGATGGTACTGAGGGAGTACGAAGTGTGAAAGGCAAGTGGCTGGCCATGGAATTTCTGAGAGTATTGCCAGAGCTGAGCTCGAGTCTTTGCTTTGCAGAGAGTTTCCCATCAGCAACACATGGACAGAGGGTCATCAATTTATGCCACTACACTGAATGTCCAAATTTTGATTTCTCCTTCAAAAGAGACACAGGTTTGACTTTATGAAGTACAAAGTGATAGCTGAGGTGGAGGAGAAAGTTTGTGGCTGAGAGAAACATCATTCCTCAACTGATAGACCTAAATCACTCCACAGGGACTCCCATACTCTCTCCCAGAGGAATCACATAAAAAGCATAGACAAGGGGACAAAAGATGACTGAAAACATGTCAGAGAAAGGGTGAAGCCCAAAATCTTTATCCCTGGCTGTATTTATTTGTACCTGACATTGCAGACATACGACGAGATTATCTTGCAAAAATAAGCTGGAGGAACTGATTGAGAATTGCCACTGGCTTAAGCCAATCAGACTTCAGGGGTCAGACATAACCCTAAATTTCTCAGTCCTACCTGAGAACCCCATAGAGGAGACTGATTAAAATGACCTGCATGAGACAAAAGATAGAAAATAAGAAAATCATTTGTTTTCCAGAAACGAAGGCAACATATTATTACAATGAACATGGAAGATTCCAAGTTCAGAAAGGACTATGGCATTCCAAAATCATTAAGTTTGGAAAAGACCTCTAACATCATCAAGTCCAGCTGTACTTCTTTGAGTAGAATCCACACTGACATCCATGATATTATACCAGGCACCATCCCAGAGCTCCTGACAGACTGCAGAAACGAGTTTATAACAGAACTCTCAGAAAATTTTTCAAGCAAGGCAAAGAACAGTAAGTGAAAGTTTAGCTCATTAAGGAAGCAGTGAAGGAGGGGAAAACTGTTTGGGTTTTTTTTGTGCAATGCAACAACTTTTACAGAGGACAGCATTTTTAGTCTCACACAGAGGGTTAACAGACTCCTGGAAGATGGGCTGAGAATCTCTTACCAAACTATGTAAATGGAGGTTGAGAATGGGATAATCATGACACTGTAGAGTGAGAAGTGGGGAGGAGCAGAACTGCCTCTTTCAACAGCAGGGCAAGATGTTAGGTCAGCTCAACTGTATCATATAACTTTATCCTCGGCTTTCCTAAAAGGAGAGGAGGAAAATAAGAATTTAGGTGGTCTGGATTACTCTCTAGAGATTTCTCTCTGAATTATAAAAGAAACCAAATGTGGTTGTATTTTAGCCCTAACAAAAAGTGAGTAATTATTAGTGAGTTTGCCTTCTCCAAGCTGCCTCACTGCACAGACTGATGGCAACTAAAGTCTGTGGGAAGACAGGAGAAGGAGAAGCAGAGGTGAGTGTGATGCTGAGGCAGTTCTGGCTTAAAGAAACTAAAACTGTTTGGACACACAGTCTGATTTAATCTGGCTGAGTTTTGGTGAGATGGGAAGAAGGAATCTTTACATGCCAGTGGTAAAGAATAGCTGAGGATAATAATATTTTAAACTGGCACAATGAGACCTGGAAGGGAACGTCTAAAGGCATTTTAGGGTGTTGTGGTTTGAGAAAGACTACGTTTAAAAACCTCTATGTTGTAATAGCAAAAGTAGTAAAAAGGAGGTGTTAGAAACTTCCTTTTCTTTCCTTCACTCCCTGAAGAAGAAAGGATTATACTGTTGAAACTTGGGGATAAGTCACTTAACCAGTGATTACATCTCCTTCTGCAAAGAAAGGAGGAAACAGAGAGTATTTTGGTATTTTGCAGACACTTACCTGTTAGGTTGTCAGAGATTGTACAGAAACACACAAGGCTGAATGCTTCTAAAGGTGTAAATGAACAGTAGTGTGCGTCCAGTTGTCATCAGGGTGTGAGAAAAGCTGCTTTCTCTATCTGTAGTGGACAGAAAGAAAAACTGTATGGGTTATCACATGGATGGGTGACTTGGCCATTTTAATATATATTGAAATATTACATGTAGGTTTTGCCAGCAGGATGGGAGAGAGACTTGGAAAGCAGTAAGGCTTCAAGGGGAAACGGACAGACACAAATCTCTGGGATGCTGTGGCAAAAAAAAAAAAGCTGATTTGATCATAAGGTATCTATGAAATAAAAACAGAAATGCAACACTGCCTCTGTACACATCTATTAGACAGCTGTTAGAGCAGCTGCTTTGTTCTGATGCTCCTGCTTTAAAGGAGGTTGGAACATTCCTCAAGTACTCAAAGAAGAGCTACAAAAAGTATTCAGATATTGAAAAGGAAAGCTCATAGTAAGAGCCTTAAGGAGTTCAGTCTGTTGAGCTTAATACATGGAGAAGTGGCCTGAGAGCCAGGAAGTTCTTGATCTAATGGAAGTATAACAAAATCCAGTGGCTGCATGGAGGCAGGTGAATTCTACTGTAAAGCAAAAAGTCATTTCCTTGTAATAACCATTACTAAATATTGGAACATGTTAGTACAGAATTTGGCTGACTTTTTTCTTCTTAGCCTTTAAGCAAGACCAGATACTGTTCTAATTCAACACTTCAGCTTCCAAAAACCATTCCACGGCCTACAGAAACAGGGGTTGGAAATAGATGATCAGCAGGGTGGTCCCTCCTGCCCAGAGAGCACATGTACAGGTAGCAGGTACTTCTTTAAGAACATAAACAATGACCTGCTTTAAAAGACAGGGTGTAAACTGATCTGACTGATGTGGTCTGATGCAACAGACTTAGCTTTATTGGATTAACTGGCAAACTTTATCAGCTTCCCAAGAGTCCCAGGAAAACATTTGAGAGCCCACCCTTTCAAAACTGTTGCTTGAAAAGGAATATAAGCAACAGCAAAAAAGTGGATCCAGAGAGCAGAGTTGTTAACCTTTGTGCATAATAGCTAAAATAACCTGGTGTATGGAGTTACCTTCACAGCTATGAAGTCAATATGAATCAGTTTGTAAAACCCTGCTGCTCTTGTGTAAAAGAACAACCACAGAAACATATAATGCCAGAATGGTTTGGGTTGGAAGGGAATTTAAAAACCATCTCGTTCCAACCCCCTGCCATGGGCAGGGACACCTCCCAACTCCTTGAGTTAAGCAGCAAAGAGCAAAAGTAAAATGTAAATAAAACTTGCCTGTGCTACAATAACCAATCATTTACATCACTTTCAACCTGTCATTAACAATTTTTAAGGAGTCAGCAACGTAACTATAAAAGGCCACATTTGCCATGGTCTTAAGCTCTCTGTGCAAGAGCCTACACCTCTTTTGGGAGACTTGTCAGAGGCTGTGAGCTGAAATGTTTGGAGACCTCTAGCTTCAAGTTTCAGAAGCCAACAAACGTGTCTGAATGCCTTAATTTTTAACATCATTCTTGTGATTTTTTTTAGGAGACAGACAGTAGAAATCTTCAAACTTTCCTGAAAACTACACTCCTCTGACAGAGCTTAAAACAGAGAATTTTAAAAATGTTAAAAAAGCAGTTCCTTTTTTTTTTCTTCCTTTATTTTTCCTAAAACCTGCAAATAAATCAGAGAAGTTGCATACTGTATTTGACAAGCAAATTCTTTAAGAATGTCCCAAAAAGCAAGGTGCAAAATCTTTAACAAGTGTCTCTCCTTGGGGCTGGTCCATCTGCATCTGAGCTGTTCTCCAAAGAGGCAGGTTTGAAGATTCCTGCATGCACAACACCCCATGTGGGCTCCCAGCCTGCAGTACAGCTCCCAAAAGTAGATTTTGATGGGTCAAAGCCATTTTATTGAATTAGCCCTTTATTGTTTACATTAAACCCAAGTGAGCTCAGAAATACTGACTTATCCTTCTGAAAGGCTGGATTATACCGCGTGGCTCGGATGCAAAAAAAGATTAGGCTTTTTATACTAATTACTTCCAGCATGAGGAGTGAGTGCATGGACAAGAAGAGCGCTGACTTTGGAGAACTCTGCTGGGCAGTTCAGAAATATTTGTCAGATTTTTTGTTGGATTTGTCGTATTTCTTGCCACGAGTAAAATGACTGCTGCTCCATAATGTAATTCAGAGTGCCACACTGTCATTAAATCCTGCATAGAACTGCCATGTGTGGGACAGAGGCAAGGAACAGCCCTTTCCCACTTGTTCCTGGTTGTTTTTTCCACTTTCCCACCATCACTGGTGCTGTGAAGTGCAGTGTGGCATCACTTCATTGCACTCCACATCATTTGTAGCACCACTTCTTCCCACTCTACACTGTCCTTGGAGAAAGTAGATGAGAAAAGATTATCTTATTATTACTGAGTTTTCGTTCATTTATACTTAATGAGATAAGTAATCCTGCAGGAAGCAAAGTTTCCCAGACTACAAAACCCGAGGTGTTTTCAGCAGTTTGAAAAATCCAAGTGGGATACAGATGTGAATATTTTGGAAACCTGACAGGTCAGATCAGTGTCATTGCTGTAAATCACCAGGGCTGCAGTCAGACAAGAGCAGACACACAACGTGTGTAAGACACTCTCACATGCGTGTCCTTCCCTAAACAAACCCTCATATTTCTCATGATCAAACAGGCACCTGCCTGTGTGAAACAGACTCAGCTCTGGGCAGCTTTCGTGGCCAACAATTCCATAATCTGTATGGGCAAAACAGAAGGCCCCGAGGTGCCCACAGCTTTCACTGAATGACTTTGCACAGCGACATCAGATCTTCTCACTACACAAATTACTCCTTGGGGCCTGGGCTCTGTTGCCATTTGTTTGAGTGATGATACTCTGTGTAGTTTATGAAACAGAGCAAACAGGAGGCTTAAAATGAGCCTAAAGATTTGTGAGCTGCTGATCCTACAGAAAGGACACCCTGTATTGCTTTTACATCCAATACAACAAGTATTTTTATGGTTGTTCTTATATATTCAGCAAAACGTTCGTGCCCAGACTCTAAGTTACAGGAAGGAAATGCACAGACCTTTCCACTCACACAGCTATGATGGGGAAGGTAAAGCTCACAAAAGGGTCTTGTTTTAAATCTTGCATTCAATAAACTGCTAGAAGAACAAAATGAAAACAAGCTATTGTGTTAATCTCCAGATTAGCCCTCATAGTCTGTCAATTTAATACTGATTAGTAAACAATGTCCATAATTAAGCTGTTGTTGGAGACACAAATGCCCCACGAGCCCGAACTAATGCGTAGTATTCAATCCTTTTACAAAGGATGGCAGATACAATTCCAGGAATGTTAATGCTGTCAAGTATCCATGATGTACATAACAAAAGAGAAGGCAGAGAGTTGAGGTAATTAAGCTCACACTAGACCTTCTCTCCAACCTGTACGTGTTTATTGACTAAAAGTTATTAGGTGCAGTAAATAAAATGCCACTGAGTCGTGGGACCAAAAATGGGATGAAGTTTATGGGGCCGTCAACCCCTGGATTCCCGTGGCATCAAAGCACACACAACCCCCTTGCTAAGGCCAGTGACATTAATGTGCATGACAGGGGTCCATGGGGCCGTGGTCCCCTAATTGTTTAGGAGACCTTTTAGTCTGGTTGCAGACTGCATGTCTTGGTATTTGTGGAGCTAATTGCACTAAAATCTGCCAGCACAGTGTTTGCAGTGATGGGTTAACTCATTTATCCTCAGGATAATACTCAGCTCTTTGTCAACTTGGTCTCCCGCATTCACTCCTGACTGTCAGCCCAGATGCAGGAGAAGGAAGCAGACTTCCAGCAGTGCTGCCCATGGAAACGCCCTGGCTGCACATGTGCAAGAGCAGAAACATTTAAACAGGAAACAAAACCATTTTTTCTGAGTGTTTCCATTACTGGTAAAATGTTCTGCTTTTCTCATGAGGGTCAAAAAGCTGAGACTTGAGTCCGGACCCTGATAAACTCCAACAGCTGGGACCAGCAGAGATGCTTGGCTGAGCTCCCCTTACTTTATTCTTCTGTACTGGATCTCGTGGATCTTGGGTTGGAAGAAGATGATCTTTAATGTCCCTTCCAATCCAAATCATTCCACGGTTCTGTGATTCAGTTTTGAATTAGCCCCATGCAGCACAGCCGAGACAGGGTTATGCTCTGGGTTCCCTGCAACATTCTTTTTTTCCCCTGAAGAAAAGAATCAAGGTGGAAATAATTATAAGCCATTTTTTATTTTGATCTCACTATTTTTACATGGGGACAAGGTGTCACTCTGTTTTTCCCGCAGTTTCAGCGACAACAGAATGCAGAAAAATATTTTTTCTAATATGGACTCTAATATTTACAAACTCCAGAGTGAAAGCAATGTCCAAAGGATATATTTCCTTTGGACATTTTTCCAGAGTCCTTGATTTATAGTATTTTCTCAGACTTCTTGCCCCATGTTTACAAATGCACAATAACAAACAAAATCATAATTATAGCAATACAGAAGCACTTTCTGTCCAGGGATCTCAAATATCTTGGCTCACAGAGTGTCACTGAGCAAGTTTCCTCTGGGATGAAAGGTATTGATAGCCCCATTGTACAGTTTGGACATCTGCAAATTAAATTGTTTTGCCAAAGGTCAGAAAGAGCATAAATTAGTGGTAGAGCTAGGAGAAATACTCAACAGTATCTTCCCCACTCTCCATCCCAGGCTGCCCATGGAAATGCAGAACAGCACTGAGTGGCTTCCTGTTTGGACATGTGGATTTGATTAAGGCAGGCCACAAGTTCCCAGAATTTTTGGCCAGGTGGTGACTTAGCTTTTGGGTGTTACAGAAACACAGCACCTCTGCCCTGCCCTCCTGCCACCCTGCAAAACCCCCTGCATGTAGGGAGCAGCCCTGCCCCATCCCCAGCTACAGGCACAGAACAGAGAGGGAAGGAGATGGGAGTGGGAATGTGCAAGTAGAGGTTAGGGGTAGCACTAGACCACAGCACACCAATTTATTTTGGCTTAAACTGCTATGGAATCACAGGCTCAGTGGAAAATGCTCCTTCTAGAAATAGAGCCAGTATTCCCATCCCTTGAATAGGCTCATAACTGAGACACAGTTTTACCCCATGTTTTAAACTCCTCTCTGACACCCAAAAAGCCTCTTTTCCTTATAAAGGAGTAAGATTTGCTCTGTCTTCGCAAAAGCTACAGAAAAAAAGCTTCAGTTTTCTTGCAGCAGCTGGTTTGGGGTGGTTTTGTGGATCAAGGAGAGATGGCAGAAAGTGTCAGTGTCACAGCAAGCGTGTTGGGCAGCCAACCAGGATGAGCTGAGCACTCTCAGAGACCTTTAGGGGTGCCTGGAAGTCACTCGGACCCTGGGGATATGCGGCTTTGCCAAGGAGCTCCGCAGTCCCTGTAGTGCTACCAGAGCCTTCCCAAGTCTGAGCCTTTCCAGAAAGCTGCTGCTCTGCCTCGCTCGCCTGTTCCAGGCTGTTGGAACTGGAGCAGGTGAGACAACAAAGCACAAAAATGCAGCTCAGATCTCCCCGGGTCGCACGATGGTGCTTCAAAGGGAACAAAGGCGGCAGCTGACAGCAAAGGAAATTTGGGCCTGGGACTGAAGTACAGAAGTGAGAACTAGAAAGTATAAAAGTTTTTCCCATTTGACACAGGGAAGTCACACAAGAAGCTGCCAGAGCTTTTACTGAGCCACACGGGAGATTAATAGAGGAATAACCTCCGTTTCCACTTACTACCCTGCTTAGATTGGGAAAGGCTGTTTAGATGAAGACTCCAGTTCTGCTGAAGAAAGCACATTTTCCAAGTAAACCCCATTTTGAGCACATTAGCAGAAAAACAAGAGTATGGATAAACTGTAGTCCCACTTCACATTTCAAGTGCATTCGAATAAAACAGGAACTTCTCATTGCTTAGCAGGAAAGAAATACGTGCGTGTCTCTGGATTCATCAAAGAAATGGAAGCTGATCTGATATTTCTCCTTATTTATTGAATTGTCTCATTATACAACTGGTTTGATTACAATTTGCAGAGAATTTAGAGGTTCTTAGGTGAGAGAAGCAACAGAAGCATTCACACAGTGTATTTTAGAAAAATATTATCCCCTTTCTATATAAGAATATGGACAGGCACATGAAAATTGCTGTCTCTTTTTCCTACAGGCCACAGCCAAGAGCTAATGATTCATATGTAAAAGCAAAAATGCCATAATGCACTTAACCAGATGTGGAAAGCTGAAAATGGAGGTGTCAGTGGATAGCTGTCCTTAGCTCCTCAGTGTTGCAGTCATCTCTTTCCTTAAGACCTGGAGTGGAAGAGTTTGAAACTTCTCCATACCAAACAAAGACAGCCCCTCTTGCTAAGAGAGTCGGTTCTTTTCAAAATAAATTGTTAGCTGGAATATTCTCTAGACTGGCTGTAAGCTCTTTGAAAATCCACTCTTTAACATTCACATAGAGCTTTGGTACCACCAAGTGCACCAAGAGGCAAATAATTACCTGAAGCAAACCTCACCAAAACACACCCCTGAGCTCCTCAGCACAAGAGCAAATTCTGCCAACAGCAGCTTTTTCTTGACTTCTCAACCGCAGAGAGCTGAAGGGAGGCTCAGGCAGAATGGAAATGTGCAAAGCTACAGACTCTGCAAACATCCTCTCCTGGATCCAGCAATACCTGTGGAAAATGGGACAGCCTTCAGCCCTGTCAGCTTCCTAGGAAAATTGCTCATGGAAGCACTGTATAGCAGGCGGAATTAGCAAAGGTCTGCTATTTACGCCCTGTAAAATAGCCCTGCTCCGTTCGCCTGACACGGGACGCCCACAAGCACCTTGTTGGGACAGCTGGGGTGGCTGTGACAAGGCACAAGGGCAGGAGAGCAGCTGGAGCAGGTTGGCTCCAACCTCCTTCCCCACCCCACCTGCTGTACTGGGCAGTATCTGTCTCCATCAAGAGAAGGGAGTCCAGGTGCAGGGAAGTCAAGCCTCACACTCTGATACAGAATTTCAGCGTGATCTTGGGCAAATTGCTTGGATCCAGATCCTTCAGGGGACTACTTGTACAGAGCCTTAAGTTACCGCTCAGAATTATACACTTAAATAACTTTGTCATCTCAGTTAAAATTTCTCTGTCTTCCAGTTGTTCCAGTGAAAAATAAGTCATCAACCCTTCCTTGCTTCTGTAGAATGCAATAGGAATAAAGATAAGTCTCTAAGATACCAGGGTAAGTATCTACAGAGACATTCAATGAAGTTAACAGAGTTTGTATTAAATTGTTATTTTAAAAAAAGAGGTTTTAGCTCCACTTTCTGATCATACAGTGTCTGTCCTCTCCACAGACATCCTCACTTGCACATTTCAGTCTTTGGTGACTGGACTGAGAGGAAGAGGCTTCAGAGAAATTAAAGACACTTAATGTTTTAAAAGAAGGTACCTCTTCTACGAGAGCTTGGCAGCGTGTCCCACCACCGAGAAAAACCTGTGGGACAAGCTCAGCCCTCACCAGGCACCAGAAACCCACAGGGCAAAGAGGCTTTAGCTCTGCCCCAAACACAGAAAAACTTCAGTCAGAAAATCCCGTGATGATACACACCAATACAGGGACCATGATTAATTGTTCCACTCTGCCAAACTTGTTGCTTAAAAATCCTTTTCACTGCTTCAGCCTTTATCACTTTGCCTGGTGCTCACCTCTCTTCTGTGAGCACTTTGAGGACGTGATTTAGTGGTGACCATGGTGGCGGTGCTGAGTTGAAGGTTGGACTTGATAACCTTAAAGTCTTTTCCAACCTTAACAATTCTGTGATTCTGTGATTCATTTACCTTTTCTTCTACATTTCATACAGGGCTACCAAACTGCACAGATAAATCTCCCTTTTTTCTTGATTCATCAGTTCAGCAGCAACAATGAGGACAAACTATTGTCTACAGTCCTACATTCCCTGGGTAGTTCCACCCATATCTGAAATCCCTGCATGCTCTCCCAGCCTGGCTCACAGAGGTTCTTATCCTGTAGTCTGTAATTTGTGAAGAGTCCCTAGAGTCCTTCCTGCTGGGCTGTAGAGGACACTTGGTTCTGCAATGTTGCTGAGGCTTCTCTCTCCAGCTGGATTGGAACAATCCTACTGAGTTGTTATTTAAAAAAATTAAAGTGCATTTGGCACCTTCTAGTATTGCTTTGTTTGATCAGCCAAGGACACAGGTGCTACAGTTCCTATTCCAATAATCTGTTGCAAAACAGAGAGGAAATGGTTTCTGTGGCTGTCCAGTGGAGAGGACATGGACTGTGTGGCTCTGAATGGAAGTCTTTGTACACACACATTTCCAAAACCCAAAACAGCATCATAGCCATCAATTAGGATTAAGGCCAAAGCAGCTCAAGGAAGAGCACAGAAACTGCCCACTGTGTCGGATCCAAACTCTGCTGAGTTCACCCTTGTCCCTGGGAGGGGATGGGGAGGGAGTAGCAGATATTGAAAGAAGAATGTGCTCAGAGAGATTGTGGACTCCCCATCCCTAAAGTGTTCAAGATCAGGCTGGATGGGGCTCTGAATTACTTGGTCTAGTGGAAGGTGTCCCTGCCCATGGCAGGGTTTGGAATGAGATGGGCTGTAAGGTCCCTTCCAACCCAAACCATTCTGGGAGTCTGTGAATGCAGGACAAAGACCAAACACAGCACAGCTCTGCCTGAACTCCACCATCTTCCAGCAATCAAAGGGGTGTGGAGCTGCTGAGCCAGGGTTGCACCAAACAACCACATGCAAAAGCCACCAAGAACTTTATGGTTCTCACTTTTTGCCTTCTCTAAGTTGTTGGAAGGTCAGCTGTGATAAAATATTCCAGAGCAATTCACAATTTTGTTATTTGCTAAAGTTCCTTAGAAAAGGTAAATTGTCCTCTTTCACATCATCCAGTAGTTTCCAAACAGAATGTTATCTAAATAGTGCTTAGCTGCCTTGAATCATTGGTTTTCACAGTTAAGACAAACCCATTTGAATAATTTACATCTCCCTTTGCAAATTAAGATACTATTTAATCCAACTCCCATTCCAGTAACCAGTTCTTGAAGTTTGCTGTAGGTCTGATCCCCTGATCAATCCCAGTTACCCATTTCTCCTGCCATTGCAGAGGCAGAATTCCCAACCTGCTCAGAAGAGTTGGCTGGATTGCCTGTTCATCTTTCAAATCTGTTTGTTCCTCATTCCCCAAATGCAGGAACATAGGAGATGTTCTGTGGCAGAAAAGAAGAAACACATTACCCCTAACTTTAGGCAGCTTAGTTAGAATTAAGAAATTGTCAGATATTTTTCTGTAAGCAGGGGCTCAGGCAAGTTTCTTCTGTGTCACTGAGAGTTTGTTAAATAGCATTGAGGGACTCTGGATCATTTCACAAATGAAATGAGCTGAAGTTTTTGTGTCAGTTCTCATTTACCAAGCAACAATCACAACAGAGGCAGCAGCTACACCCTGCAAGGGTGGAGGAGTGGGGTTACTGAGCAGAGGATTCACAGCAACTGTCACCCATCATCTCTGCTGGTGGTTCCAACTATCAGCAACCAAGAATGCCATGGAAAATCCCACCACATTTTTCCCTGAAGGCATTCCCTAAGGCAGAAGGAAAGAAGGTTATAATTTGCTGCAGGAAAACTGGCATTACTCCATCAAGACAGGAAAAAAAAAGAAGGGATTTTTTAGAAGGAGGTTATGAAATCAGATGCCATCTTGTGGCCAAACCTCACTGAATTGCTATTGGAGATACAATACAGCCACAAAACACAATAAATACACAGACAAAAGAGAAGAAATAAGGGATTAAAAGACTGGTGACACACTATGGAGACTTTTAGTCTCCAGGTCTGTAGTTCTCTGTTAAATGTTCTTCTGTTTGCAGGTGCAAAACCAATTCCTCCACACTTCTGACAATTAAAATCCAGTAAAAGATTTAATTCATGATGAGATGATTTTTAAGGTGCCTTTCAACCAAAATCATATTGTGATTCTATGCATAGAAAAGCTACTTTCAGCCTTTTAGATGGTTTCAGATCACCTCTCATGTCCCACATGACTGGCTGTGTGTTCTTTGCAGAAACCACCACACAATCAGGTAAAGCCTTTACTGTCACACATTTTAAATTATTCTCATTCCTGTTTCATGGTTTTGTTAACAAGAAATCACAGGATCCCAGACTGATTTGAGTTGGAAGGGACCTTAAAGATCATCCAGTTCCACTCCCTGCCAATGGGCAGGGACACCTTCCACTATCCCAGGCTGCTCCAAGCCCCAGTGTCCAACCTGGCCTTGGACACTGCCAGGAATCCAGGTGCAGCCACAGCTTCTCTGGGCACCCTGTGCCAGGGCCTCACCACCCTCACAGCCAGGAATTCCTTCCCAATATCTCCTCTAACTCTGCCTTCTCTTGGTAGGAATCTATTCCCTCTTGTCCTGTCACTCCAGGCCCTTGTCTAAAGTCCCGCACCATTAAATCATGTGGCCCTCCCACTGCACTGTTGGAGGACCCCAATTCCTGACTGTAAACATCACAAATATAAAAATAAGCTTCTGACATAAACACAGGTACCCAGTGCCACTCAACACACCTTCAGCCTCAGGGACATCTGCACAGGGCTGGGGGATGCACCAGAGGACCTACAGGAGCCCCAAGCCTTCTCCAGAGTGCCAGCTGGAGCCCAGGTGGGATTCCTTATGTGGAAATGGTGTGAGATGCCTGTGTTTAGGGAAATGACCTGTTCCTACCCAATGGAAACATACAGGACTATACATCTGAACATAAAAAGAAATACATCTGAGCTGGTAGCAGCAGCAGTTGTGAGTAAGGGGTTAACTAGCAGCCATTATTATAGTGAGGAAATTACCCCAACAGAAGTATAATCCACATGGTAGAAGACAAGTGTTATTCACAAGTTATTAATAAAAGAGACCAAAAAGAAGGCAATGCTATACTGTTCTGTTAATCTCATAAGCCCAGATGTTCATGAAATGAAAAACAGCCCAAGTACATGACCTTTCATACTGATGTAAAGGAATGTTTAAGATATGATGGGATGTTATATATCACAGGATGTTAAAAACATCACGGAGAAAATTCAGTATGGATAGCAAAAATGTAAAGAATTGAATACTTACGAAAAGATTTATCTGATAAGAAGCAAAAAAAAAAAAAAAAAAAAAAAAAAAAAAGAAAAAAAGAAAAGCAGATTATAAATTTCCATAATCATTATTTGACACACTTTTATAGACACCACTGGTTTTACAGTGCCAGAGTACAGTAATGGAAGGAATCACTATGGCATGGAATTGCTACAACTATTGCACACTTTCTTTTAGCATGAAAGGAACTGTTCATTCTTGGGAAGACATGAGATGTTCTGGTTTTATGCACAATAAAATGTTATGCAGAAGGCACCCTACATGTAAGAAAAATTTAAAAACTATCGACTCTATAGCAGCCTGCTCTTGGAGTCAGTTCTTGAGGTAATCAATTCCTTTGGAATCAAATTAATTTGGGGAATTAGAAAATCTGGAGATTCTAAAATAAAATGTCTCTGGATGCCGGTCACCCTTTTCTGCTCCAGCCATGGTGAATGAACACAAGTGAAGAGCCACAAGTACTGTGGAGAGAACAGAATGGAAATCTGTGTGTGCAGACTGCAAAGAATTCAGACATAACCTTTTGGTCTTCCCCTTGTTTCTTTTCTTTTCAGATGCTTCGGTGTAAAACATGTGGTTTACACTCATCTTTGTGTAAACTTCTCCGGGGTGATTTCAGACACAGGGCAGGCCCTCTGTAAACAAGGTGGACAAAGCTGGGCCTCAGAGCGTGTGGAACACGTGTCTATTGTAGCTCTTTATTCCCAACACCACCTGGCTGACGGGGATTCTGGATTCTGCAGCCACAGACCAGCACGGACCTCTTGGAAGTGATGGAGTAAAGATAAAGAAACCCAGCAAAAACTAAACTCGTGTCCCCTCTCTCCTCTCCCAGCATCCCATCCTTGCTGACACTGGAACGATGTGGCCTCGGTGAGGGGAGCGTGGGGTAGGTTTGGGAGGTCAGTTTACACTCAGGTCAGCTCAGACATGGTGTATACAGTATTGGGGTCTGTTTTCTATTTGCTTGTCAAATACCAACACCATAAAGAAAGGGATAGTACTAAATCCACCATTTTAACCTTACACATACCCACAATTACAGCTGAAATAACTCAGCAATTTTTGAGTTATATGAGTGCAAGGAAAGCATCTGTAACCAATCACCTATTTTTTGTTGGTGCTTTTTTTCTGGCAATTCTATATCTTAAAAATTGTGAATGCAGTTCTATTTTTTTAAAAAAAAACTTGTTAAAAAAAAAAACAACACATGTGCTCTCAGGCTGAAAACACACATGCCAAATTCAGCCTGGAGAGAATTTTTACGGCTGAGTTATAAAACCCTGAAAATAGAGATTTATAATGGAAATGCTGACAGACCATTAACTACAATAATAACATAAATGGAGCAATAGAATTTCCAAGTTATCTCCTTTTTGTTTGTGTCAGCATTCCTGCACCAAGAGCCTGTGTAACACACACACAGCATTAGCAGCACATCACTAAGGGTTCTCTCCTACAGCGTTCACAGGATGCAGAGGAAGACACAGCAGAGGAAGCAGGAAAGGACAATATATGTGATACATGTCTTGGGGTGCACCACATCCCCAATCAGTTCTAACTCCATATAGAATATAATTAACTCTTGCTGGATATAGGTTTTGTGAGGAATCCTGCCACCAAGCGAAGGCAAGCAGCAGATCCCAGTTCACCTGTTTTGCTCCCTGCTGTATCCACAGGAGAGCAAGGCACTGCCTGCTGATCCCACACACTCCCAGTGCCCAGCATGAGGATTGTTTCGAGCTTTCCTTGCGACCCACAAAAGAAAGAAGGAGGTGATAATTGGGCATGAAAACAGAGCACACAGGACTGTTAAAGAGTACAACTACACTTTGCATGCTCTTGCTTTAAAAGCTCAAGCTCTGTCTTCTCTGGGAAGATGAATATACTGAAAATATGCAAAGTGTCATGCTGCTCAAGGTAATTTGTTCCCTGTTACAGACAGGGATGAGTTGTTTAAAAATAAAATAAGTAGCAGCTAAACCTATAAAATGTATGCATTCTTCACCCTTTCAAGAAAAAAAACTCTTACGGGTGAAGCTGTGTTTAGCCCATCACTGAAAGTTTGTAACAAAGTACGTGTTCCTTATGAAAACAGAATTTCAGATTCATAGAACCCCAGAATGATTTGCATTGGACAGAACCTTAAAGCTCATTACATTCCAGCTCCCTGCCATGGGAAGAGTCACCTTTCACTGTCCCAGGGTGCTCCAAGCCCTGTACAACCTGGCATTGGACATTTCCAGGGATGGGACAGCCACAGCTTCTCCGGGAAACCTGTGCCAGGGCCTCACCACCCTCACAGCCCAGGACTTCTTCAAATTATTCTGGATGGGGTTGACACTGGGAGCGAAGGAAAATGACAGATCCATGTGCAGTGAGGATTTGTCAGATTCAGGGCTTTGAAAGATACTCCAAGACAATCAGCATCTGGCGTGTTCCCTGGCTCGTTTGTCCTACGCTTCCTAAGACACCTGACATAACAGAGCTGGTATCACTCCCATTTTACAGATGCTTAAAGAAAGGCACAGCGGTGAAATAAATTCCTCAATATTACATATCAGATTTCTTTCAAAACCCAGGAAAAGAACCAAGTTTTCTCCTTGTTTTAGTAACCTCTTCTGTACAAAACCCAGATTTTAATCTTTTTCATTTTAAGGGTAAAAAGGCTCAATATGACCTAGGAGTTGATATAATTCATCTGCTTCACAAAAGCCCTGGTTCAGTCCAGAAGTGGAGAGCAAACTCGGAGATCACAGAAATTATTTTCTTCACAAAAATCCTGAGTTTTACATGAAAAGAGGAAATTTAAACAAAAGAACAGTCTTTTTCTGCTAACATCATCAATGACCCTGACAGTCCCTCCCTGCTATCACCCTTTTCTGACATCCACCAGCTCCCTCAACAGGGAACCATTCTCCTAAAAACATTATTCTCTATTCTCTGCATCAAAAGAAGAAAAACTAGTGGCTGTAACAACTCAAGCTGCTTTACTGATCTTTCTGCCACTATTGCTCTGCTTTTGTCCAACACACATGTCTGAGCCTGGTCTGTGCTCGGGATATTTGGCAGGCCAGACACCCTTTGTCCCCTCGCATGCCGAGCACTCCACAGAACCGCTCCCAACAGTGCACAGGCGCTCACGCCACTGTTTGGATTAGAGAGCCTGGAGATGACACGTGGCTCTGCCTGTTGTTTACAGCCCAGGATAACACAACAGACACTCAGTTGTCCCAGTGTCTCGCCAAGATTAGCACGTGGAAGAGCAGGAGCTGGCCGGGCTAAGGCTCAGCAGGACAGAGGTTAGGCTTGCGGGCAGAGGGAAAGGCTCCAAGGAGCGTTGCGATTCCTTCGGAGCGAGGATGTGCTCATGGATTATCAGGAGAATCCGCGTTCTGCAAGTTTTCTTTCTCCTTATTGATACCGAGCTCTTTCACAGCAACATCTGTGAGCAGCACTTTCTACCATCTCTGATAAGCCAAAAGGCTGTGTTACATCCATGTGATGACCCAGCCTCAGGGATAAAAGCTTTCCTCACTTCCCAGCTGCCTATGGCCTTGTAGCCCATTTGGACTTGGAGCCTTGGCATCAAAGGACCTCCAGATGGTACCAAAGATTGTAGCTCAACTTCTTTCCCGCAGCAAATGTGGGCAGGTTGTTTCCTTGCTATCACACTGGCTATCCATAAAATACTGTCTTAAATTCATGGACTCACAGAATGGTTTGGGTTGGAAGGGACCTTAAATTCCATCTTGTTTCAAACCCCTGAAACAGACAGGGACACCTTCCACTATCCCAGGTTGTTCCAAGCCCCGTTCAACCTGGCCTGGCACACTTCCAGGGATCCAGGGGCATCCACAGCTTCTCTGGGCAGCCTGTGCCAGGGCCTCACCACCCTCACAGCCAAGAATTCCTTCCGAGTATCCCATCTAACCCTGCCTTCTGTCAATAGGAAGCCATTCCCCCTTGTCTTGTCACTCCAGGCCCTTGTCCAAAGCCCCTCTCCAGCTCTCTCATAAGCCTTCTTTATGTTCTGGAAGGGTGTAAAGAGAGTTCTGGACTGGGAGGAAGTTCTCATCCTTATTTTCAAGAGACCAAATGGCCTAAAGAAAACTGGTCCAGAAGTCCACAGCCACCTCCAGAGATCCCATCACAAGGATACTGCCATGGCTGATATTAAAATGAGGATTATTGCCCTGGAAATAGAGCTGCCAGGCAGTAGAACATTTTCTGCTGTACCCAAGCCAGCCACAAGCACTTTCACCTTCCTATCCAAGGCCATCTTAAACCTTCCTTTCCACAGGAATAATGTATAGCTCAACCCATCCAATAAACAGCAAGCCAAAGGGAGTCTTCCTTCCATTAACTTTCCTCCCCACATTTACACAATCCATGCAATGCCATGCTTTGAAACTGGAAAGAAGTGTGGGGTTTTTGCAAATAATCACCAGAAGTGAAGCAGTGAAGCAGCCAACAGAGTGTTAACCTGGCAGCTGACTGCACTGGGGAATGACAGTAGGGTGACTATTCCCAGAGGGAAAACTTAGCTCAGTAATCCCCAGCCTTGCTGGCACTGCCTGAAGAAGGTTGGCATCTCAGAGCTCAATAACATGGTATTAATCATGTTCTTGTCTTGTGTAGTCATCATCAAAATCAAACAGCAAAACCGAGAGGAACAGGAAATGCTGAATTAAGGTAACACTTCCCCCACACAAACCACCGCTCCGACCTAATCCTGTTCCTCAGCCATGCCAATCCCACTCAATTAGACTTCTCAAGCTGTTTGAAGTCCTGAGCTGCCAGCTCCAAAGTGAGGAGTAAGTACATGGCTTCCAGCCACATCTGCAATGCCTCCCTGCCAACTTCATCCTCCCCAGATGCAGGTTCATGAGCCATGACAAAATTTGGGGGCAAAGTGGAACAGATGCAGGGAATTGTTTCTCCTGGTCTGAGGTTTCAAACGGAATGCTCCAGACAGCTTTGGTGAGGGTTGAAGGGAACAGGCAGAGCTCAGCACCTGCCCTCACCCCACTTCACACTCCGTGGTTTCACTGTGTCATGGTGAGAAGGACAAACTTTCACTGTGTACAGCCTCAGCTTTTAAAGTTACAGAACTCCTTCTAAGTGATTTATAATATTATAAAGTGGTTTGAATTACTGAAAAATAGAGGGGCTAAATTTTTTTTATTTTTTATTTAGTGCTTCTATTGGTTTGGTTATTTGTTTCATTACAGGAGATCAAAAATAACCTTGATGTTCACAATGAGTAGTAAAGGCCATTCAAATATGTTGGAATAAGTTTAAAAGCAGGTGGTTACCTTATTAAGTGTTAAATATTCCGAGATGAAATATGAGTCTGTTTCCACCTAGGGCATGCAGTAAATGACTTCCACATATGCATAACAGCCCATTAGCACAATAAAAAAAAAAAATTAGCTATCCAGCTGAAATTAGAACAAATATGTACTAAGTGCAAGAATTTCAAAGGAATCATTTTATTTTAAGAGCCCTTGTTCCAGCTGGATAGTCCTGGGACAAGGACTATCCTAATCTAAACAAATACAACACAATAGAAATTATTCTTTGGAATTCTTTTACCCATAAAGTGTTTGTGGGAGGGGAGGTGGGTGGACAGAAGTGATTTGGACTCTTCAGGTAGATGATAAAGACCTTCAGATTTTCATTTCCTAAAGAGTTTGGGGATCCCTTAGGCAGAAAAGCAGCTTTCCAGGATAAGGTACTTCCTTGAGTCTGCAACATCAATAAAATTCACTCCTGAAACTCAGCTTAGTGAAGCAAACTATGATTGCTCTCAACATTTTGACGGCATTTTAGCAGGTCTCATCTCTGCATGAGTTACCCACTGCAAAATTAACTTGTTGAACTTTAACTGACTCTTTTGGAGTGAAATATCCACTAGCAGGTGGGCTCTAAAGGGACAAGTATCCAAGCTTAATAAACATGCAGTCTATCAGCTTGTGTGTGTTTTAATAACCGTAACAATTTTGTAGGTATGCAAAAAACTCAAAATAATTTTATTTTTACAACAACCTGTGGCAAGTCAAATCGGGAATAGGGCAGACTTAACACTAAAGTAAATGCCCATAAACTTTTAGCCATATATGCAAAAAATAAAATTCTACAATAAAAGCAGTTTAGCAGTCCCCATGCCCACGTTTCAGCTGAAGGGAACTGTTTCAGTCACATGTGCTTTTTCTCCAGAGAGTTATGTTTGGTATTTTACACTCAACTCTGGCACTATTTTTCACTTGTTAATTGGAAACCACAACCACTTCTGCAATGTTTTGCTCTGCTTTCTATACTTGTGATCTGCACTCAACTGTCAAATATTTAAAGCCCAAAGCTGTCCTGACAAGGGAACAACATCTGTCCCAGCTCTCCTCGGAGCTGACCTTCCACAAAGTGAGTCCTGGCTTCCATCTGTAGCAAACGGGTCATTACTGGAAAGACAAAAGCCAATTCTACAACCTGCATGAGAACAAGACTCCAGAGTCATGTCTGCTCACACCAGGGTGAAGTTTAGCAGTCAGATTCATCAAAATGTGTGCATTTGGTACTGAAAGGGAGAAATTTCAGAAATAGATGCAAATCTTCTTCAACAATAGCTTCCTGGTTAATTAGGGGCTACTCCCAGCCATGTCACACAATATAAAATCTTCTGTATGATATAAAATTTTATTGTTGAGATTGTCACTGTGGACATTGGTAAAACAAACATCAGTCCCAATGCTGGCAGGACAGTGGGATCTCTCTCAGATATCTACACATACACACACATGGCCTGGGTATATATGTACATGCATTGTAGCTATTCTCATGTCTTAGCAAGTAAACTCCAATTTTAAATAGAACCTTTATACTTACATTAAAAACATTTTGTATTTTTTATCGCTGGGGAGGAGATTGAGTCACCAAGGCTGTACCAAACCAAGCGTGATTCCTTCAACCATTCCAGTAAGCAGCTCCTCTAAAGTTTCCATGAACAAATCTTTCATCCTGTATCTCTGATAAAAATACATTCCAGCACCACCTCTCCTACATCTAAGTGCACACAAAGATCGAACATCTCCCTAAACAGGACAGATTCCTACACGGCACCTGGGGACATGGTGGCTTTGGATGTGCTGGGTTAACAGCAGGACGCGATGATTTCAGAGGGCTTTTCCAGCCTAATTGCCCCATGATTCCACACCCGCAAGGACTCTGCCCAGCCTTCGTTTGAGCTTCACCTGCTTGTTCCCAGGTACCTCACCCCTGGTTCCTCCCAGCAGGCAGGGACATCTAGCGACTAAAAAAGGATATTGCAAATAAACAATCGCATCTATTTCCTACACTGTTTTGTTAAAATCAAATCTATTTTTGTTGCTGTGGTGATGAAATATTCTCTACCCGTTAAATTAGCCAATACCATGTCCACTCATCCACCATCTTCACTTGGTTTAACCCTTATCAGGGAAAACCAGAGGGTAAATAATTTATTTTTTAATTTCACTCTAGAAAAATATTTTATTTCCTTGCAGTAATATCTCAATAGAAAAAGCTGCCTAACAAAAATAATTTTCTTCTTTGCACTGATCACTAGAATTCTGAACGTCTTAAGAGGATGTTCACAAGTTTTGTTTCAATACACATTTCTTATGTTTCAAATAAGACAAAAAGCAACATTCTACATCACCATCATCTTTCTTTTTCCTCCACCTCTATAAATGTTCTCATGGAAAAGGCCCTGGTAAGTAAACCCATATTTCTGACCTGCTGCATGTCTAACATTTCTTCTTTAATAACTCCATGAGCATGGCAGGCTCTTCCTATTAACTACATTACATCATCATTATCAAAGACGAAAGGAAATTAATTTTGTTTTCCAAAGACTTGGCAATAAGTTGGGTCTTTACTTCATCAGACATCTGCTGTTTTTCTACGTATGTCATTTGTGAAGCAGAGTTTTCCTTATGACTTTATTCTCCTCACAGTTTATCATGCCACACTGTTTACCAGGGAAATAAAGCGGAGCAGGATTTCTCATTTGCCGTCTAAAAGTGTGAAGCTAACGTAAAGCCAATATTATAATCTTTATTTCAGTTTCACATACTTTTTTCTGGTTTAAAATAAAGCTCAGCAAAGACTGTCATGCAAATATAACCTCTCATGGTCTTTGCTTGAAATTTATTACTTGTGCTGCAGGACTTTGTTTTAACAGATGGGACTTTATCAGCAAATTATATGGGCAGGCCACCAACTTCCCTCAGGAATGGAGGAGTGCTGGTATTTACTTGGGCTTTTATCTGTGCACTTAAAGCCATATTCTAACCACAAACTTCTATTTTCATTTATTGATAGAAAAGACAAAACACAGAGAATCTTCTGTCCTAACACACTGCATCTCCAACCCTTGTGTTCTGCATGTATGGGATCAGTAGCTGCTGTCAGATCATTCACATGAGGAAAATGTCTCCCCTTTTCCTTTCTAAAGTTGAATGGACTTGACAATGTGTTTTCACCTTCCCCACGTAACTCCATTAATGCTGCACCAAAAGGAACAATTCCGATCACTTTTCCAAATATTTATTTTGCTAAATAATTTGTTGTGGTTTGCTTGGAGTTTTTCTCTACTTAACTACACTGTAATTCACCCTGCATAATTTTGCTCATGGCAAGTCCTTCTAAACTACAGCCACCAGTGCATCAGGAACTGGAAGTTTTAGTGAATGTATCCAGAGAGGAGTGACTCCAATTCAATCTCTTATCCTACCTCAGCAGCACAGAAAGGCTCAAAAAAATAACCCTGTTCTGAGCAGGCAGGAGAGGGTGCAGGACCACCTCAGGGACAGGGAGGGAATCTGAGCCCCCGCGGTTGGCCTGGCTCCCACCTGCTCTGTGGTGTGACCTGTGTGGGACATTGTGGGCTGAGAAAGAGGCAGGTGAGGGAGAAAACTAAATAAATAATAACTCCAGGGAGAGAAAGAAATAGTGATAAGCACTGAGTGTCACACTAGCTGCCAGCTGCTATGTCCCATTACAGAACCTGATATTTGTGCTTACTGCTAATCAAGATCTAAAGATGTCATTTATAATTTATCCCTGAATTGCACACATCATCCTCAAACAAACACTTTTTGGAGGAATGTTGAAAATGTGCATTCTATATCTAACATGACTCCACTCAGCAGTGCACTCTGAAAGAGATGGAATTCTGGAAAACATGGCACACAGTTTAAGATTTTCCTACTGAAACACTGTTTCACAGCAGTTTGAATTAATAGGAAGGATGCCAAGTAACTTCTTTCAAATGGGAATGAAAATTTTAATAGAAAACCATGTAAAAACTTGCAAAAAAACACTGAAATATTTTAGGTGTTTTGTTCCAAATCATTGAAAATATCATTAAAACTAAACTATGCTTTCCTGCTCAATGTAATTCTTTCAATATAGCTTCATTTGTATGTGTGTTATAGGATCCATACTGCAGGACCCAATCCTGTAATGACCCCCCTGGAATTTTCTCATGAAACCCACCCAGGAATATTTGAGCAATGCATTTAAGACTTGACTTTCAGCCAGATGAGACTCTTTGTCAGCAGAAAGATTCCAAGTTAATTGTCAACTATAAAGTTCAGAATTCAGCACAGAAACCACCTACATCATTGTGAGACACAGTTAAACAAACTGTTTAACTACAGTTAAATGAGATTTGTCTTAATTTTTACTCTTGATGACTTGATCATCCTGTTCTTCAACCACATACACAGCCCTGCTAAGCAACATTGTACTCCGTGGGTCTTGGATGAGACCTTGATGGCCAAAGTTGTCCTGTTTTTTTCCCAGAATGAACAGTTCCCAGCCCAAAAATGTGGTGTTACTGCAAGAAAATATATCAGAAACCAGACCTTAGAGGATAACTTAGTAATACACTTCTACAGAGTAAGTTTGAAAACTCACTACAAAAGTAAGAGGATTTGTAAAGCAACACAGTGAAAATCTGGCCCAACAATCCATATGTGGATTTCAAATACTCCAAAGTTACAGATAAGATATAAACCAAATGGTGTGGTATGAACCACCACAAGGATAAGGGTTATTTTCTAAATAATCACCAAAGTCATGCATACAGGCAATAAACAATTGCCAGATCTGTAACTCATGTGAGAGCAGTTAAGCAAAGGCAAATTCCAAGGTATTTTAGCTGAATATTGTGTTCAAATTCTGACATACAAGGATAGGAACTCATGTGAAATGTGGACCAGGATTTCAATTTTAAACTTCTTGCCATTAAAGTCCAGGGTATGTTTGGGTCACACAGCTCAATATGGGTTTAGATCTCTACAGGATATCGGGGGTTTTTAAAGATACTTTTCATTTTCAGATGTGACAGTTAAAAATCTTGGGTACAATAAACCATTTGACTTGGGGGAAAAAAAGTTGAGCTATAAACTGAAACCAAAGTAGCTCAACTTGGGAGTGTCCCAGCTGCAGAAAACTCTTAATTTTAAAACATTTTGATTGATCCCCAATCTCTTCGAATTACACTGCAGTAAGGGCTGTGCACCCTTCTGAAATCAGGCTATGCCTCAATTACTTCATCTGCGGATAAATTTCATTGTTATTTGAAACATGTGCAAAAGGCAGATACCAGTATACCCTAAAATTGATTAAATATCTACCTCATTAAAATACAAACCCTACAGTATAAGAGGCCCTGCTATGAGGGTTCACTTTGCATTAAGAATGCTAAACCTTGCCAGGGAAATACCATTCTGGATCTGGATCAATCCAGTTTAGTTGGACAACATCTATATTTTAGCAGCTGGACACTTACAGCACCACCAGCCTCATTAGGGTTTTCACTGAGTTTCTACTGACAGTAAACACAAACTGACTCACCTGGTTCTCTCCAGCAATCCAAAGGAGAAAGGTAAATAGGAATCCTCTTCAGGTATAAAGGTAGGAATCCTCCTTTTCACCTTGGAGTGAAAAGCTTCATCCCACGTGAAACTGACATTTTTGAGCACCAAATGTGGATCAGAGTATTTCAGAACGTTTCATGAATTCAAAAGTGACTCAAGGAAACGTGAAACCTGACAGGCTATTAGTCCATTCTGGGGGACTATTCCCTTCCAGACAATTATTTTCAACGTAAAATTCTGAGGTTTGGAAAACCCTTGTGCCACTTCCCGTGAGGATTCACAGTCTGCTGGACTTGTGATACAACACACAGTGTAACACTGTGCTCGCTTCCCTGGAATTAACAGACAGGAGGAAAATTTCATACCTTTGTTCTGAGACACAGTTTTTAAAAAGGGCAATTATTTTAAAATAATAGAAAAAACTTTATATAAACACAAAACTGTCAGGAAAAACGTAGGTGTAGCCAGTCCTATCTTGGCAAGGCAGAAACTAGGTGAGTGGTATTCAGACATTCTGGCTGGATGGACCATTTTTCCTGACCTTCCCCTACAAGATTTGGGGTGCCCAAATAGCAGGAATGGCACTTCCTGGAGTCTCTTTGTTTTCCATGCATGCAGAAAAGCCTCTAAGAAAAAAAACACAAGGAAAAAACAAAGCCATGAATGTGTGCTGGATCTGTTTGATGAGGCTGTTCCCAGCTGGTGCCTTCTTTTCAGAGGGAGAGTTGGGAAGATGCAGACTGCATGCCAGAGGAACTGCTCCAGAGGTGGTACCCTACACCTTGCTGATGTTCTGCCCAGGAGCTCACACCTGGCAGCATGCACCTCATGGAATGCAAGTCCAGGAATGCCACAAGGAAAACAGGACTCCTGATTTTGGGTTTCCCCTACCCAAACAACTCTGGAAGCCAAACCTTCACGCTTTATGTGCTCCTGAGTTGCCACCTGAAAGCAAGGAGCAGGTTGCAAACTGATTTAATCCTCTGGGTGAGCACTACGCAACCTGTGGATCACACCCTTGTGATTAAGAACCTCTGCAGGTGTTTTTCAGCCATATTCTGCTACTACAGCTCTGGGAGAAGGAGTTCAGCTCCACGTTGCTGCCACTCAAAGCCATGTCCACAAGGTGTGCACCCGCCCTATAGTTAAGCAAGGAATTTGAATGGGTGCTCGGTGAACAGGATGAGTTACAGAGTCGTATCAGGTTTAAATCAATCCCTTTCCAGCAGAGCACTTATGTATGTGATTACCTTCAAGGCTGTATGTTCCTCATTAAGTCGGTGGGGTTAAATATGCCCTTAATGATATAACAACGATTAGAATATGCTTAACTCTTTTACAGATGGCAGCCCTGAGCCAGGACCCTCATTAGCGCTCCCGCTGCACTGACAAAGGGACTGGGCCCTTTTACTGCAAGGGAAATGGGATGTGGTCTTTCATAATATTTCAAGCATTAAATCCAAATGCAGTTTCCAGAAGAAAGCCACTCAAATCCACACAGACATCCCAGCTACGTTACTGTACATCTCCCCTCCTGAGCTCTGCATGGAAATGTCTTCTGAGTGTGGAAGTGACTGTCCCAAGCTCTTGGAGGATCATTTGCAAACTTGGAATGAGGTTTGTTTTCTAAAATGCTGCTGTGAACGTTTTGTCACTGACTGAAAGTCTGACAAACAAGCGCCCCTAGGCTAATTCGGAGAAAGATTGGGAATGTTTCTCAGGAGCTAAGGATGGAATACAGGCTTTGAAGGCATTGGTTCTACTCATGACATCCAAACACTGCCTTAAAATAAAAATAACACTGACAATGCAATGCCAAGAATTCGAAAGTTAGGAAATGTCACAGACTTCGTTCAGCCCTTTTTTGAGTCAGGTGTCCATCACATGATCATGCACAATTCTTTTCCACCAACCTACCACCTCATTCATTGTGAGGAAAGAATTAGGGTTGTCCAGGAGAGAGCTGTCTGTAGAGATGCTCACTGATTTCAAAACCAAGCAGTTATTCAACTTCTTTCTATTCTTCCATTCCACATGCAGCCCCAGGCTTTATCCTGAGCACGGCCTTTAAACTCTACATTTAATACAGAATTATCCATTTCCTCACAGGCATTGCTATGGTCCTATTGGCACAACATCCAAGTGCATCACATCGAATAAAAAGTTTGTCTTCAAAACAGATATGTGAGAACAGAATTAGGAACTTCCACTTAGATCATCTGCTATTTCCTACCACCTCTATTTCCTATTTCCCTCCCATTTTCTCCATTGAATTCCCATCAAGTGCTTTCACCTATTATTTATCCCACCTATATACATCAGAGACGGCACTAGAAACAAAGAATTATGAGATGAAAACTTCAGAGAACTTGGTTGCCAAACCCTAACAAGCCTCTACTAAACATCTGTGAACTAAAATCTTTTGAGAGCCATACAATTTGGCCAGGTTTGGGACAAAATTTATGGGGATTCCAAAAGATCTCAATTTGATATCAGAATAACTTCCATGTCAGATTTCAGGTGTTTGACCAAAGCCTGCCTGGGCTCACAATGAGAATGGACAAACATTTGGTTTGCTTGTGGGTTATTTGCTTGTTTGATTTACACATTGCCTTTTTTATTAAAGCATTTCTAGTGGAACGGGAGGAGAGTTGCAAATCAAACACAGTTCAAAAGTTGTAACAGAGATCAGTGCAATAGGCACTTAAAGCATCTGGGTTCTTCTGGAGATGCCAATTGAGATTTAAAACAAAAATTTAGGAATAAGGTTCCTTGATTTTAAGGATAAGTAATATGGATTAGTAGGCAAAGGTATGTTAGACCTTGCAGTGACTCCTGGTGGCCCCTTGTCCTGGAAAAGAACAGGAATATCGGTGTAAAACCCGGAACGTGAGGGGGCTGTTCACAGGCTGGCAGGATCCTGCCCATAAAGGCACTTTTCCCTCCGGGCACCTGCCAGGGCTGCAGTTTCTCTGGAGCACCAAACACATCCAGCAACCACTTCCCAGCAGCTGGGATTCAACTCCAGTCAGCAAGGGAAGCTTCCCAAAGGAAATCTCAGTAGTGCTTTTTTTTTCTGTCCTCTTCCAGCTATTTGAGTACCTAGCTCTTCCCTCATCCCCCAAATTTTGGGTTACAATGAAAATATAAAAGCCAAAAAGTACTGAATAGCAGGAAAATATTAGAAGCTTATTAAAGATGACAAAATAGTGCTTTTCCCCTCCCTGAAAATGTCAAGGAAAGGGAGACATTTTGGACAAATTTCCAGTAGAAAATAATGAATTTCAATCAATAAAATCCTAAGAATATGAAAAAAAAATTCAGCATAAATGTCTTTTGTAATTTAGTCAAAAATGTACACAAAAGTAGATATTTTCAACATAACTCCCAAAAAAATCTACATGTTTTATCAGAAAAGAGTCAACAGCAAATTATTATCATGAATACTCTTTGAAGTATTTTAAGTTTCCTTATTATTTTTTTCTGAGTAAATCCTTGTGGGCCACAAAGAACAGCACCTTTGTGATTTCTTTCACAGGAACAAGGAGTGACCCCAGAGGGCAGCCAGTGGGATCTAGGAATGATGTAATTCCTTAAGGCTCTGTGGCTTTATTTGTGGGGATTTCTTTCCACTGGCCTCCAAAGTCTCTTCTCGAGTATGACTCCTCCACCCAGGATGTGAAGCCATGTGAAAGCCTAATGCTTTAGGACAGGTGTACACAAAAGAAAATAGGAAATCTGTTTTAAATACAAAAGAAGACAAAGCAGATAAAGGAGTGATTTTAAGCTAAGCTAATGAGAAGTGTAGCATTCATTTCCAAATTAATATATTTATTTCCTATAAACAAAATAGAAATGAGCTTTTTAGAAATGAGTGTTTCTGGGACGGACAATGGCTGAGACACACACTGACAGTGAAGGCAGATGCTGCTACCTAAACATGTGAACCACTAAGTTACACAAAGTGCCTCCCCCACTTTTAAACTGACTGAAATCAAATTAATTTGGGGTTAATTTATAAGTCAGCTCAAGTAAGCACAAGATTCCTTCCTTTCTTCGTGTTCACTACTCTAGACAGGAATAAGGTCCCTGTTGGCCACATGTGGGGCAGGATTTTCATCAAAGACCCCAGCAGTGATCTGTGGAAAAGTCTTTGAGAGGCAGGAACAGCACCCAGGCTCTTGGTTTGCTCCACACACAGTTGTGCTACCAGGTCTGGAGCTCCTCTTCTCACTGTCACAGTCAGGCTGCTCAGCCATGGCCCTCCCCTCTTGTCCCCTCCGTGTCATTTTATTTCTTTGACTCATATTTAGTGCTACCAAAGCCCCACACATCCATCCCTATGGACTGAGGGCCCCTATTCCCTCTCTGCGCTTCGCAGCAAGCTCAGCCAAACCTCCACACTGAGGCAGCTCCCCAGGCATTCCCCTACGGGATTTCCTTGAGAGGGTTCTGGTGCTCATCCAAAACCCAGCCCAGCAGAGCAATGGGCTTCCCCCGACACCGTCCTATCAGAGGACTCCAACTCCAGCCCAGTGTCACTGCCACCTCATCAAGTGGTGTCCCACCCCAGAACTCCAACTTGTCACCACCTCAGTGAGAGCCAGTGACATTTCCTATTATTTCCACAGATCTCCAGGGTGTGAACCTGGGATATGGGCTGTAAACACAATTCACAAAGCAAGCTGAGGCTGTACTGATAAATTGTATTTCTTACCCCTTTAAACACTCAACACACCAAATGCATAAAACATCTTGTTTATGAACCTCTTCCTGTGTGGACAGACCAGCTCCAGAGAAACAGTCCATTTTTTTTTTATGTCACATGAATGAAAATCAACATTGGATGACAATCTACTGTGGACCCATTTATGGTGATTTATTGAAGCTTAAGACACTACTTTCTAAACATATTTTGTGTAACCCACCTGAGAGTCTGACCATCTGGTTGAATAGGATTTTTCTAATAGATTTCAAAATGTTGCTGCACTTGGCCTGGAGATACTAGTGTTAAAAACCTCAGCAGTAAGGGAAGAAGCCCAATTACACAAAAGACAGAAAGAATTCCTGATCAAAACTCTGCAGCAAATCCTCAACTGCTGCAAATTGGCATGAAGCAACTTACATGGGGCAGGAACCTGGTGAGCTATTTAGACATGAATGGCTGTAATTCCACAGGATCTGAAATCCTTTTTCTAGAACTCAGGCAGAGATCACCAGATTGAAATGAGTATCTCACAGGCATGATGCTGTGAGAGAAAAAGTATGCTGGCTGCTTTCCAGCAAGGAACTTGAGCATGTCCTTATCTTTAAGCTCACGAGCAGTCACACTGAAGTCCCATGCTTTAGGCCTGAAATCAAACATTAACTCAAGGATTTGGCTGGGCCAATGCCAATAAAATTTTAAAAGCGCCAACTCCAAAAGCAAGGATTGTTTTGGGAACAGTTACTCAGGTGGAGCTGGTCTGAGCTCAGCTGACAGTCTCAGGGAGAGATGAAAGTTGCTGTTATCTCTCTGCTTTCCAGTTATTTCAGGCCTGACAGTCTCCCATTTAACTGTGGTAAATATTTTCAAGTTATTAAGATAATTGAGAGAATTTAAAATAAACTTATGTAATGCCTTGCAAAATGTAGCATACATGTACCTTTGTCTCAGTCATCCAAAATACAAATAGAGGAAAATCTAAAAATCTGTCACAAAGATTTAAATTAACTGTTTTGTCAATAGCTGAGTATTTTGCAACATTAACCTGCAACTTCAGCTATTAAAGTAAGTCAAGGAGACAGGAAGAGAAGATGGAAATCAGAAAGAATAAAAGCTGCAAAATTAAGCTGTTCTCTTTCACATGTGAAATTCCATATAAAATACTTCCCTATAAATAGTTGTCAATAAACACAACTGCTGCAAATGTATTTGGTAAATGTTGAGGTCAAAGGCCTCAACTGTTTATTGCCTTGTAAACTCAAAGGCAAGTAAATTTATTGCCTGAACGAGTTTCAGAGTATTGGCCATCATAAAAACTCTGCATCCAAGGTACAAACCAGGCCACGGGCTGCACCACATCTATTCCACACACAACTCAGGGCCACCACGTGCAGCATAATTCCACATATCAGGAATACATCAGAAATACATTGCTGCCATGCTGGATGTACACTGCACTTCATAGCTGGAGGAATGGATCTCACCATTTATGTGATCTAGGTCTCACAGACAGAGTATTATTACTTTAAAGTGCCTCTTTTCCCTAATTTTCAAAAGGTTGAATTGGTTCTACAGCTTTCTATAAACTCATTAGAACCATGGTTAGTGTTCAGTGCCAAATCCTATCCTCAGATCCATTATTCATGACTATACTTTCAGGATTAATGTTTTGAGAACCTTGTTATCTTCCAGCTCCAAAACAGAAAAAGGTCAGTTCAGGAAACAAAGTGTGTATATGTGTATATATATATATATATATACACATACACATGTGTGTGTGTGTATGTACACACACATTATAGGTATGTATTTATATGTTTTCTTGACCAGGGTTCTATTTAAGGAACATTAGGTTTCTGTCCTCTGAAGTTACAGCTCTAGAACTGAATGCACTCAGTGCTCTTCTTCACGTGATCCTTTCTCAACTACTGTATGATAATTAATTAATGTAAATTAGGAGAGAACAATCTGCACAAATTGGATCAAGACAAAATTCTAGGCTCAAGCTAATACGGCGTTTGGTATAAAATGCTACACTTGGTAATCCAGCCTGTAAACTCCTCAGGGTTTTCCCTCTGATGTTTTTCCCTCTGTACCATGGAGCGTGCAGCCAGTGCTAGGAACTTTGGGGTAATTCCAATTTTTAATCCCCTTCAGTTGTGTGGTCAAAAGGGAGCTGTCCGGCTGCCCAAACTGTGCTTTCCTATTTAACTGGAGCTGCATCCTGCCTTTACTCTGTGAGTCCATTTGTGGGCAGCTGATGATATCTGCAGACAAAGCTTTGCAGGGTGTTATTTGAGAGTGAAGCTGCTGTCAGAGGATGGAGCACCTGAGTGCATCTGCCAGCCACAGCCCCACTATTCCAGTTCAGCTGAGCTCACACGTGTGGGGACAGGCACGTCAGTGCATGCACACAGACAGAGCTCCATATGGACAGGAAACCCATCAAACAACACACAAACTGCACTCTAAAAATCTACTTCCATGGATCTGCAAACTCAAATAAGTCAGAGATCTAAATACAAAACACCCAGGAACATGTACAGGTACACCTCATTTCCTAGACAGCTATGGCCCAAGTACAACATGTAGATTTTTGGGTTTACTCCAGACAGATCCAACTGTTTTCTGATGTTGTTCCCATCAAAGACAACTCTCTCAACTTTCCTCCAGCCCTTCCTCAGAAATGTTAAATGGTAAACTTTGCTCCATCTGAGAAATCTACTCCAGTAAACACCATGCACAAACACCTCATCAATGTCAACAAACCAACATTTAAACTGAAAGGTATTGTCATGCTGACCCTCCTTCTTCAATTTGCTGCTTTTAAAAAACCACAATTAATCCAAACCACACACAGCATGTGACAAGCACAATACAAGAGCATGGTTATGTATGAGAAGGCAAATTAGAAAATTTAACTTTTCCCCATGTCTCCAGAACAGCTTTATCCCAGGATGGTAACACACAGATGCAGAACACTTCTGACTGAACACTTCACTGGAGCAATGGACAATATTTCCATCTCCAGGAAATTCAGCTCCTGCTTCTTTCCACACCAGAACCACTTAACAACCCCACTGATGAGGATTTATCACTTATAGGCACTGACATCTTGGGGGAAAGGCTAAGAAAGCAATGCCTCCCTCCTTAGCCAGTGTTACCTAACACAGCATTACTCATGGTAGTAGTTCCACTGAGGTTAATGGGAATAATCAGTAGAATGGTTAAGGTGAGGGAGAAATAGACTCCAAACTAACACAGGGAGAAAATAAACCAAAGAATAATAATGCACAATATTAAACATAAAACTCTTCCAGGTACTTCTGTCCTGTAAGTGTGTTTAGCACAGTTAATGGAATAACAAAGACGTGTTATAACATTACCACCCATTGCACTGTCACTCGACAAACAATGCAGCCATGAACTTTTCTTGGCATAACATGGGATTTAAATGGGGCACTGTTGCTTAATCATTCTGCATGAGGTTATAGGAGGGAAATAAGATCTCAGTATAACTAGAGGCCACCGGAGGGACACTTTAAAGGCTGCACTGCCATGTGTGTCAATACCAAGGGCTCAGCAACATCTGGCTTAATTCATTTTTTAGCTGTTTACTAACTGGAGACCAGGTGTCATTTCCTCTTTGAGATGGGAAATGCCTTTAATTTATGCCAGTGCATCTCCCTCGTGCCAAATGGGCACTCAACAGACACTGTGAAAACCAGTGAAGGAGTCGTGGGGGAAGCTGGGGCTGGGATTTGCCCGTGGTGCCTCTGCAGACCACAGGCCCTTGGAAGAGAGGCTGTGTCTGACTGTGCTCTTAGTCTGACAGAGCTTGAGATCATGCAAGGCTTGGCAGTGTTTTTGAAACAGAAATGTAGGAGAAGATGGCTAATTCCAAAATCCCTGCCCTCCTTTGAACAAAGGAAATGTACCTCTTTAGCATTATGTCTTCCAAAATTTCTTCCAGAACAAGTTACAGCCTTTAAGGGACTCTACCCAGAAATCCTTTTTAGAAAGGCAGTTTTTAAAAACAATCACCTGTTGCTGCAGTCTTTTGGGGAGATCTTTTGACCAGTTGGACTCAGTTTGTCTTTCAAAATTCAGTTAAACATTAGCAAAGCTTCTCATGAATAATTTTTCATAAGAAGCTTTTTTTTCACATCCATGTTTGGCAGAAAGCAGAAACAATTTGAGGCTGTTAGAGAAAAATCAAACTTGCCTCAGATGATCTGTATCCCAAACAAGTTTAGAGCACAGCTGCAGATAGGTTATGGAGATATGAGCTTTGTGCACTCACACAAACATCAAACCCCATTACTGGCCACAGGAACATGCCAGAAAAGTTCATTTGAAAATCATTATGCATTCATTTCTACGAGTAACACCTTGTGGTCCCCGCTGAGAGTGTGGTTGGGCTGCAGCTATTTCCTTTTATGTCAGAAATGTTGTTTGGAAGTTTGGCATGAGAAACATACTAATACTTTTGTTAAGCAAAATTTCATGTTCCGCAGCAGGTCCTTGAGAACAGCAGTGAAATGCAAGCATTCCGACTTTTATCATTTGTAACCCGATTTCAGCTTTGCCTTACATCAGAATAAAATCCCTTCAAAGCTAATTTCAGTCCAGTCCCAAGAGAGCATTTGTCCATATCATGAAAAGTGGGATTTTATTTAACACGATTACATGCACATGCTGGTGCAGTCAGATGCCTGACTGCAATAGCAGAGTTAAGACAGGTCAGGATGAAGGTGCACTGGTGGAGCTTGGCAGGGAACCTGCTTTTAGTGTTTTTGGCTCTAGCTGACAACATCAGTTTCTCGTTGGTGAGTTCTGAAAACAAAATTCTTTCCAAAGAAAAAAGAAAAGAAATAAATCCCTTCACAAATTCTACTTTGGGCAACTGTGTATTGGTGTCATAACTTTAAATCAACAAACCATACAAAGGAGGTGAATCAAAGTTAAACACATCTGTGGACATGACATTCTTTGATTCTGTTTCTTACACTTACTTTTCAAAGCAGGCTTCTGATGCATCAGGCTCAGCTGGCAGAGGCATTTTATTCAAGTTCTCCCAGCCAGTGCTCCTCCACAGGTATTAAATCCCTCTGGGGAATGCAGGCACAGAGGTAATAAACATATTCGTTTCATTACAACATCTTAAAAAATGTAAAAATTCTAAAAAACCAACTGTAAGCTGACCTGCAGCCAAAGTACACATTAATTATACAGCTTAAGTCAGGCGGATGCTCAAGGAAAAGAGATATAATGTTACACCCAGCTGGATACTTTGTAGTTAGCACAAATGTAATATAAAGCGTACCAGAGTTTGTCAAGTGTCTGTCTGGATTTTCAGTTTTCATTAGTACTATAATTAAAACCACATTTTCAGCTATATTACCTATAACAAGAAAGGAATGAGAAATGAGGTTGTCAAGGTCAGTCTCTTTCTGCTCTTTATCCTGAGTATCTGCAGGCCACAAGCTGTTGAATTTGGTGTAAACCAGAGTAATAGGATGGAATGTCACGTTACAACCAAACCTTTGTGGCTGAAAAGACAAACTGATGAGGTCACTTCCTCTTAATCACCAACGGAGGGTATTTATCAACAGCCACATAAGTCAGGATACACATGAGGCAGATGACAGACAGACTGACAGATATATGGAAATACAAACACCCCAAACGCAGATACCACAGAGCTGATGCACAGAACGTTCCTTTGCAAAGAGCTGCACTTGATCTTGTGCTGTCACAGTTCCTCCCATCTATAAAAGGCACATAAATGCTTTTTATGTCCTTTCTATGGCTTGTCACAGAGGGCACAGCAAAGATTTGGAAAATATGAACAATGGATGGCTTGCACAAGAACAAGCTCAGAAGATTTAGACCCAGATTTGTATTTTTAACACTTTCAGAGAGTTCACAATTTTGCTTAAAGCCTCTAAGGCAAAGTGAGCAGGTAGCAGACAGCAGAATTCCCAAGAGGGACATGGTGTTACAATCATTGCAGTGGATGCCTTAATTAGAGATTGGTGGTGAAAAGCAGCACAGCTTCATCGAACTCAGCAGAGCTCAACATTTACTATGGATCTGACCCATAAATTCCAGCACCAAAAATGCAAAGTTTTTTCATATCCAGGTGCAAGTAAGTACTTAAGGCAACCAAGGCACCAATGAATGCAAATGGGATTCCCTAGCTGCAGTCTAGAAGGTAAATATGAGTTCAGCTTTCATGAAACTCAGGAAAAAAAATTAATAAGAAAAGCAAAGCAGCTGATCAATCATGTTAAATATAAAGGACAGTTTATTTGTGATATTAAAAAGGGATTTTAGCTTCATTAAAAAACAAAAACTAACTACTATGAAGGAGATGAGTGAACTATTACAACACTGAAAGACTTAAAAATGATACCCCAGGAGATAACATTCTGAGAATAAAGTGAAAGAGCTCATATAAAATACAAAAGGTGTGTTGTAAAGAAGGATCAGAAGGGCAGACTTTGAGCTTCATCCAGTCATAAATCAAAAGCTTGTTCTCCATCATTCTTGTCTATGAGGTCAGCTTTGATTCCCAAGCTACAATTCCCAAAGGATGGAGGTATTTCTATTGGCAAGTATGTGTCTTTCTTCCCCCAGGCTGGCTCTGCCAGCCCTGCTGTCACCATGGACTGTCATTATCTCAATCTCTTTACTGCCCAGGATTGTTCCATCCTGGAGCCACAGGGAACTATCACAGGGCTGTGAGAGGAAAACCCATTCGGAAGACTGAGGGCATTTGCAGCAGATTAATTGACAAAGAAGTTTATCAAGCCAGGCCATCTGCAATGGCTCAGTCATTCTCCTTCACAGGGACCAAATGCTTTAGTGCTCCAGGTGATGCGTCAGGGATACCAACTGTTACTCAGAATATAAGTGCTAAAAAACAATTTAAAAACTCTACCACCAAAGAATACAATATCAACTCTCTACCCAGTCACGTGCTTCATATTTTTTGCGTCTGAGTAACCAAAGCAATAATCTTTGAGCTTTAGCTCAGGCAGACTGCCCACACTCATAAGAACAGTCTGTGTAAACAGCACTCCCCACCTGAGCACTGGGGACTGGTGCAGCACCTCGATTTGCAGTCAGGCATCTCCGTGTGCACAGGTGAAGGGCAGAAGCTTCCCACACTGAAATAAACACAAAATACATTCAGAATGTTGTTTCCTCAAACTTCATGTAACATACTAAACCAAACAATAACTTTGTTTCTTAAATCGAAAGAAACATTAATTTCAAAAGATTTCTTGAATATTACTCAACACAGCAGACTTGTGAGTGTTCTTGCACAGTGAGTTCTATTATTTGCTCCATTAAGTATCACATTGGTTTTACTTCAGTAATTCTCACTTACTATAGAGCAACGTTGCTGCGTGGTGTAAAACCTGATAGTGACTGCGAGTATCTCTGACAAAGATAACATTTACACAGAATAATGGAGACATCTGATCCTGTATGTTTCTAGAGATAAAACCCTTCATTCTTTTGACAACAATTCGTAAGGGAAAGGCTTCGATGGGGGTAAAGCCTAAATTTTTAATACAAGATCGCCCTCTACTGTGTACGAGAGAGAAAAACTCGTGAGGATCGCAGAGATTGCTTTGGGTGGGAAGGGACACTAGAGCCCATCCAGTGCCACCCCTGCCATGGCCAGAGACACTTCCCACTGTCCCAGGCTGCTCCAAGCCCTGTCCAGCCTGGCCTTGGACACTGTCAGGGATCCAGGGGCAGCCACAGCTTCTCTGGACACTCTGTGCCAGGGCCTCACCTCCCTCTCAGCCAGGATTTCCTTCCCAATATCCCACCAACCCTGCCCTCCATCAATTCCCCCTTGTCCTGTCACTCCAGGCTTTTGTAAAAAGTCCATCCCCATATTTATGCAGGTTGTCTTCGGGTAGTGGAATTGATGATTATTACTTATAGTCTGGTAGGGCTCACATAGGCAAGTTATAATCAAACTACTAAAAACTAAGTTACAAATATTTTCAGAATATTTTAGAATTTTTTTTTTCTGACAGTCAATTTCAGTCTGAAATGCAAAAGAAATTGCACAGTGGAGAAAATCTTGGTTTTAAAGAATTATTTTATTAAAACAGACTCTTCAACCATTTACCACTTATTTTTGTGTATTTAACACAGAAATAAGAAAACTGTGATAAAAGGAAAGCAGAAAAGAAACATGCACCATCTCCCATCAGCTGCACAGGATGGTAAATTCTTGACTCCAGAAAGCACTAGAGCTTTTGTAGCTATAAAAGCTTCACATTTTGATTGAAAATAAACAGGGATTTCTTGAACAAGTCAAAGTATCCTGATACATCATCAGTCTCAATGCCAGAAGGGCTGCACCCTGCCCAGAAATATAGAAATGCATCTCCACTAAAAATTGCCTGTGATCATTATAAACTGGTCAATTAAAAATATTTCATTTACCTATGACACTGTTTTTCATCACCAGCTTTAGGGTCAAACCTCAGTCCTGGTTTTAATTCAACAGACAAGGAGGATTTGTAGGGTTGGACAGAGCTTCCATCCCTCTGTCTGTCTGGCAACTCCAACTCCATGGTGCTCTCCTGGCAAAACAATCCATAAATCCAGTGCCTGTAACTGCCACCAATGTGTTGGGTTGTGATGGAAAGCAAGAAAAACCCACATGCACATGAAGAATATAAAGTTTCCTCAAACAATTTGGAGTAGGAGGGCAATTGCTTGTTATTCTGAAATAACAAACCTTGCAAAGAACCTGCCTTCAGCAAACACTTTGGCTCGCAGCAATCACCATTCAGTGTTTTCTATCAGAGGCTTTTTGGCACAGTTATGAGAACAAACCCCAAACAAAACAAACTCAAGTGTGGCTGAAGAACCAACATTGAGGAAAATCTATAGAAACTCCCAAAATCATGCTTGCCATCCTAGAAGTTTCTTTTGTGTCTCAAGTTACACCTGTTTCTCAGTTTTACCTCGCATAACAAGAATTTTCCATTCATATATGTCCTCATTGTCAGGTGGTGACAATGTAGGGATTCCATTTTCTACAAACATACAATTGAAAGGGAAGGGGAGGAAAAAAAAGAGAAGATGCTTGAAAATCTTGAAACTCTGTTCCACCTGTTATTTTTTTCCCTCCATAAACAACAACCTGGAAAAGTAAAATCTTTCCTTGTGGGATGTTCTGGTGATATGACTGGTGGAGTGTTCCCAAACACACGAGGCACCACATGAATTAAATCTTTTGACTAAAATTTCCAGAAACTGAGATATGAAAAGTGACAAGTCTCTGGCATTAGAGATGACTGCCTGGAGCAATCAGTTACCAATGTTCTTAGTATTATTCTGATTGTTTGGACACTTCAGATCTGATTTTAACTCCTTGTAGATAAAGAACACATCTCTAGAGCTTGTTTGTTCAAGGTTTATCTTCACCTAGGAGGATGAACCTTTAAGTTCCTCCACTCCGTGTTTCCCACCACTCCCGGGCTGTCTCTGCCACACACATTCACGTTCATCCCAAGCTTGTACCTGATGTAAATCAATTATTTATTTTGCCCATGCAACCTGAGTGCAGAATGGCAGATAGAAGATGCTACATCTCTGCAGCACCCCACTGTCCCCAGGGATGAGGGCTCTTCCCACAGCCCAAGGACAGCAAAACCAGGTTAGGCTTAGCTGTACTTGACTGGCAATTGGAATTTTAACACTTTACTGCTATGAAAAGTTGTGAAGTTGGGATATAAAGCTCTTCACTTTGGTTGGTGCAAGCAGACACGAGAGCCAGGTGTACCCAGAAGAACATCTGACAGCAGTTCCTGGCCCAGCCAATTATCTAAAATACCAATTAAAATTCTGGTTAAATCACACCTTTCACAAATTAGATCTTCCAAATTATATATTTCAGCCTATGCCTGTGACTGTTTTGCACAGGCCCCGATTTATAAACTGACAGACTTCCAGAATGTAAAGCCTTGATGTTGATGTTCTCCTTTTTATATGTCAAAAAACATATTTATATGTCTGGCAGAAAACTAACTGTTGTTAGTCTTTCCTCCAAAATACACCACAAACAAGCTTTAGCACATCCCAATTTGGTGTGCTGGGCAACAGCTCAATTTAAGAAATAAACAGAAAACCTTGATAGGTAATCAGCCAATACACATAACATTTGTCATTGAAGTCTGGAGGATGCCAAGAGTAATAAGGAAATTCACAGGACTTCAAGTTTGGGTTTGGGGTGGTTGTTCCCAGCCTTTTTCCTACATTTACTTCAAATTTCACACTTACTATCCCTATTTATTTCTGCCACAGCCATTATCACCATTTCAGATTGCGTGCAATACCATTATGATTTCCACTACACGAAGGCATCTAGATTCCTGAGAATTCCTTGGATCTTTCCAAAGAACAACCAGGAGCATTACCACTGTTACTCTTTTAAAATGTATTTACCAGCCTCGTGTTGCTGCTTCCATAAAGGTGCAATCCCCAGAGTTCAAACCTGCAATAACTTTCTCGTAAATAGGCAAAAACCAATTACAGGGGGAAAAAACAGCAGCAATTTTCACATCTTTATCAGAGTACAAGTGCTGCACATAATAGCTAATGGGACCACAGCTAAAAACAAAAGCAAACAATATACCTGCTCCTTTGTGCCTCTCCTGAGTTGTTAAAATCATGTTTGCAGCTACACTGACTGGCTGTCCTCATGTTGCCTCAATCCTTAGGACTCATTTCTTCCCATAGTTCATCATAGACTGCAACATCTGGATTGTTTTAATTCTCCATTATGCTCAGCAACGTAGTTTTTGTACCTCTGCTATCATATTCTGTGTTTTAATAAACTCGTCTTCTCCTTGATCCTCTCATCATCTGTTTCTCCATTCCCTGAGCCCATCCTAAATCCTGCCATTCCAAGCAATTTGCTCCTTCAATCCTTCTCAGGCAGGTTTCAATAAAACTTCCAGCTGTGGAACTAAAGTTACTAATGCAGGACTAAAATTTAAAATCTCCACACCTGGAGATCTTGCACTGGTCCTACTGGGAATCCCACCAAACTCAAACCACTTGTGCCCAGCCATTCCTTTAACTTGGAGCATCTTTGGAAGTCTCCATGGCTTTATCCTCTCCATCGATGCCAAAACTCGCTGCTTGTGCCTGGCTCCTTCACAGCGTAGCGCTGTGTGTGTCTAAACACAGGCTGTAGAAATCCCTTAATAGAATTTTAAAAACCAAAATCCCATACTGTCAATTTATTTGTTTCTTCCCCTTAATTAATGGCCAGAGCTACTCACAGAATAAACCAGAAATTCTGCAAAAAGAGATCTATTGGAATGCCCTAAGTACAGGCAACAGCCCAGCTCTTAAAAAGAGGGAGCCAAAAACCTTTTTTCCTCCCTGGAGCCATCCTTCATGCTAGTTAAGTTCAGATAAACACTCCATGCAAGAGCCTTAAAAACCTATTTTTACAGCATGATTGAAAGTAGTACCATGACAAGAATATTTGACATTAAGTTCATGGTTTAAAAGAGCAGAAATTGCTCATTTTCTGCTGTTAGAAAGTCATATCTTCTCTGCACACAGAATTGACCACCCAAAACGTCTGCAAAGCACTTGTTCAAGATCATTGCTGCTCTTGCATGTGCTCTGAGTGAAGGTTCACATCCATCTCCAAGTTTTATCCTAGAATTACAGAATGTTTTGGGTTGAAAGGGAATTTAAAACCCATCCAGTTCCACTCTCTGCCATCAGCAGGCGCCTTCCACTAGACCAGGTTGCTCCAAGCCCTGTCCAAGCCGATCTTGGAACATTGCCAGGGATTCAGGGGCAGTCACAGCTTCTCTGGGCAACCTGTGCCAGGGCCTCCCCACCCTCACAAGGAAGAGTTTCCTGCCAGTGCGCCATCCAACCCTGCCCTCTATCTTTGTGTATTCACTCCCCCTTGCCTTGTCACTTGTAAGAACCCGCGGGGCTATCAGGAACAGGATAGCTGTGACCACACCCCCAAGGGGGATTTAAAAGGAATGAGGGGCGGGGGATCCGCCCGCGCCCCGCCCCGGAGCCCTCACGGAGCCCTCACGGAGCCCTCACGGAGCCCCGCCCCCGGCGCGCGAGCCCGCCCCTTCCCGCCTCTCCGCCTCAGCCAATCAGAGCAGAGATCGCCGCGGCCGCACTGCCTGTTTGCTCCTTAAGGCCCGCCCCCTTCACCGCTGACCAATAAGAGCGCTCCTCTCATGAAGCCGCGGGCAAGGCCTCCACGCGCCCGCTGAGCCGCAGCTTCCCATTGGCCCGTGGGCTGGTGGGCGGGGCCGGTTTGAACGGGCGGCGGCGGGGAGCGGCGCCATGGTGAAACCGCTGAGGGACCGGGATCGGGAACGGGACCGGGATCCGGATCGGGATCCCTATCCGGATCCTGCCCAGGGTGCCGGCCCCACGGCGAGTCCCCCGCTCTCCCCGCAACCCGCCGCGGCGCCAGCCGACGGCTTCGCCTCCTCAGACGATGAGGCCGCCGAGGAGGACCCGAGCCCGCTCCACATCTCCTGGTGAGGCGACACCCGCGGGGTCTTTTCCCACAGGAAATTGTCTTAATTCCCTCTCCCGAGAAACGAGAGGGTTTTCTCTTCGCGAAGGAAACCCGAGCCGGGCTCTGGTGGCCTTCCAGGGCGGGGGTGGCCAAGTTGGAGGGGCTTGGAGCAGCCTGGGATAGTGGAAGGTGTCCGTGCCTGTGGCAGCGGATTGGAACAAGATGATCTTTAAGGTCCCCTCCAAACCAAACCATTCTGTGATTTTTGTCACCTTCAAATGAACATTTTTACTCATATTCATTTCCCATGTTTCAGTTTGTGCCCGTTGCTCCTCATCCTCCCACCAGACACTCATGAAAGGGTCTGTCCCCACCCTCCCGACACCCCCTCTAAAGATATTTATATACTTAAGTAATCGAAGTCTTCCCTTCTGATTTTTTTTTTTTCTTTTATTTCTTGTTTTCTGATAGGTTGTCCTTGTCTCCTCTATACTCTTCTGAGTTCTTGGGATTATGTTCCCTTCCAGGTAAGAAGCCTTCACTGAAGTTTGCAGGTATATTTGGAAGCTGAAGAGGGGTAGTACCTTGGACCCAAAAATTCTGTGTTGTGAGTGACTCATTTTGCAATCTACCACTGAAATGACTGTTTTGGAAACACCAAAGCTAATCTAGAGAATATCTTAGTGCAAGTTGACATTTTTTAAACTTATTAAAATAAACATATAAGCTTTGACTGCTTTGACCAAAACTGCAGCCATGATGAATCTCCACTCAACTCTTAAGTGATCTTTATCCAACCCTTTTATTTGTTGGATGATTTTTTTGTCTTTTGTGGGGCGGTTTTATGCTGTATCCTGATTTAAAATATCCAAAACTTTTCATCTGGAAAACACAAAGCATCTTAAAACCTTGGGCAGATTTCTTTCTTTAATCCTATTACATTACAGCATTAAGCAGATAATGGTTTTTAGACTGTCTTCTGCACCAGGGATCTACTTGCAAAACCAGAAATAAAATAAAACTGTGTTTTATTTAGGTGTGGCTTTGCTGCTTGCTTTGGCTTTGGGGGGAGGCTGCCTGTGCTCTGTTCCTCACCTGCAGCAGCCATCCCATAATTGTTGTTCATAACTTGTTGCAGGTTGCAGGTTTAAGGATGTCAGAAGAAATCTTCAGAGAGATATAGGTAAGTCTTCTTTGTGCCAAGGGCAAGGACAACGTGCAGCTGCAGCAAATGTTCTGTCAGAGTCACCATCATGACTGGAGATCCCTTTTAGGAGTGCAGTGCCACTTCCTCTGCAGCTTCTCTATAAATGTGGAATAAATAACCAGGATATTTCCAGGCTGGAGCTGCAGAGTACCCGTGAGGCATCTTCAGACCAGCTGGGATCAGGATGAATTACAAACTTGTAATCTTCCTTATTCCCAGAGAAAAGTGAAACTGGGATAGAAAAGATGGAATTATGTAAAGATTTGTGCTGAGTATTCAGCTGTGAGCACTAAAGAGCTGAGACTGAGAGCAAATCCCCACAGTGTTTGAGTGAGTCAAGCTTAGGAAGGAATTCCTGGCTCTGAGAGTGGTGAAGGCCCTGGAACAGAGAAGCTGTGGCTGCCCCTGGATCCCTGGAAGTGTCCAAGGCTAGGATGGACAGAGCTTGGAGTACCCTGGGATAGTGGAAGGTGTCCCTGCCACGGCAGGGGGTGGAACTGGATGAGGTTTAAGGTCCCTTCCAACCCAAACCATCCTGGGAGTCTGTGATTTTAACTGGAGGACTGGAGGTGGGACAGAAACAAACTGAAGTGGTTAACGGGCTGTGCTGAGTGCTGGTGTGCTCTACAGTGAGGCTTCTCTCAGGATTCCCTCTGAACTGAGAGAATTCCTCTCCTGGATTACCTGAAGGGAAGTGTGGGAGAGGCTCAGTGGAAGGAAATAGTGCTCAAACCAAAATTGCTCACTCCTATTGTCTTAGCCCAAAGATTAAACAAGAGACTCAGCACCAAGGTGCTTATCTGTTTATCCTTAAGCTTGATAGGCTTCTGTTTATTTGCAAGTGTCTTAATCCATTGGCAGGAGAACTGAAGAGCTGTGGGATCCAGGATATCTTTGTGCTTTGTACCAGAGGAGAGCTCTCAAAATACCGAGTGCCAAACCTGCTCGACACCTACCAGCAGCACGGGATGAGTGTGCACCACCACCCCATTCCTGATGGGAACGCTCCTGACATTGCCACCTGCTGCAGGATCCTGGAAGAGCTCAGAAGCTGCCTGGAGAACAAGCAGAAAACAATGATACAGTAGGTTCTGGCTGCCTCCCCATCACCCCACATTCCTGTGAAGGGGCTGCCAGCTTCTCTTCAGGCATGAGCAGGGTGGTGTGAAATGGCAGTTGCATTCTTTAGGGTTAGTTCGTGCTATGAAAAGCTGCTTGTTCCTCCTCCTGCACCTGTTTGGAGAGAATTTTTCCTTTGAAAGATCAGAATGTCCCATTTCAAGATCAGAATGTCCCATTTCCCCTTGCTCTGTCCAGCAAGACTTTTCAAGTGTGTTTTGAGTGGCACCACAGGGCTCCTTGCCCCCAGCCTAGCTGGATATCAGGTGTACAGAATGAGTTGTGACCTAAATCACTTCCGTGAGGCTGCCCCATCCCTGGAAGTGTTCCAGGCCAGGCTGGAACACCCTGATCCAGGGAAAGGTGTCCCTGCCATGGCAGGGGGTGGAATGAGATGGTGTTTAAGATCCCTTCCAACCCAAACCACTCTGTGATTCTTTAACATGCCCCTGGACTATTTATCAGGGACTCAGTGGGTTCCAGCAGTGCAAAATTCACTCCTAAATTCCATGAATGTATTTAAAGGAATTTATTTAACTGAGCTCAGAATAGAGGGGAAGAGCTTTCCAAATTTTATGTTCCCTGAATGATCCCACTGACAGCTTCCTGTATAGACATCCACCCAGTCCTTGGTCTCCCTGCTGACACAGAACCCTGCTGCTCTCCTCACAACTATCCTCAAACCCTTAATCTGGAGTAGGATTTAAAGAAATTTGAGATTGCCCATCCTCACACTGTCTTCCTGTGCCTTTGAGACTATTGCCAGGAAGGAAGGGGGACTTTCAAATTGAAATTTTTGTGGAAATACACAGAAGGTCTGGAGAATAAATAGGAGATATCCTTGTAGGTATAGAAACAGAATGTAGAAAATACAGAGAAATTCTTGTTCTGACTTTCTTGTACCACTGCTCCTCTTGATTATATTAAGGCAAGAACTGTGTCCGTACATTTAGGTGTTGGGGGGTCTCTGGGTGTTGCAGTTTGCCACAGCTCATTACAACCAGGTGTTTTCTTCTCTCCCAGCTGTTACGGTGGCCTCGGACGCTCATGTCTTGGTAAGCACTTGTCTCCATGCCTGACTAACCCATCCCACAAACCCAGGGAGCCACATTCTGCTGGAAGCTTCCCTGTGGATGCAATACAAACTGCCACTACCAGGAGCAGCCTGGTTAATAGAAAGGAGATGGACCAATTCCTCTGTCTTCATCCCGGTGTTCCCCCTTAAAGCTTTCAGGAGCAGTAGTTACTGTGTGCCCAGAAGGAAGGGGTGGTGATATTGCCAGAAGACACAAAGGGGAATTAACTGGGTGTGCTGGCACTCATTCCTGAAAAGCCTGGGAATTGCATCCCAGATGCTGCTGGGAAGGCAGGGGGGAAACAGTGGGAGGGTTTTCACCTATTTCCAAAGCCCACAGGCTTAGGCAGGAGCAGCAGGCAGATGGGCCAGTGCCCAGAAATAGGATTCTGCCAGAGATCCAACAGAGCTGAGACCCCAATAGTTTTGCCAGGATGGTTTTCACGGGACAAAGCTGTGGCTGTGTGCAGTCAGAGGTGCTCAGCAGCATCCAGGTGTAAATCCTTCCCTTACAGTGGCTGCCTGTCTCCTGCTCCACCTTTCGGACACCCTGGCACCTCAGCAGGTGATAGAGAGCCTCAGGAGCCTGAGAGGATCGGGGGCCATACAGACCATCAAGGTAATGGGGCTGCAGCAGGTAACACACGGGCCCAAACACCAGGGAGAGCTCCGCCCATGCCCTCCTTCACTTCTAGAGAGATCCCTCTGTCTTTCCAACAGCTGCTCTCTGGGGTTTGAGCTGTTTCCTGCTGTCAAGAACAGCCCCTCCCAGGGAACGGGTGACAGGACAAGAGGAAAAGGCCTCAAGTTGCACCAGAAGAGGTTTCAGTTGGAAAATAGGGAAACTTTCTTCACTGAAAGGGTTGTCCAGCCCTGGCACAGCTGCCCACGGCAGTGGTGAAGTCACCATCCTTGGAGGGATTTAAAAGCCCTGTGGGTGCATTTGGGGACCTGGGGTAGTGGTGGCCTTGGAGTGCTGGGGAAATGGTTGGATTCAAAGATCTTAGAGAGATTTTCCAACCTAAATGATTCCATGAGTCAAAATAAAGCAGCTTTAAATTCTGCCGACTCCCACCTCTGAGGGCCATGTTGTGCATTACTTTGGGGTAATGCATCACCTGTGGCCGTTATGGGGAACCACAGGATCCAAGCCAAGATCCATGGAATCTCTCTGGCAGTGGAAAATCCCAGAGGATGTGGAGTAAACACATGCAGAACAAATGGACCAGAGGGTGCAGTTTTCATCCAGGGGTGTCAAACAGCTTTTTAGGACAGGTGGTGCCTCTTGTGAGAGCACAGAGCACTCACTGCAGACCTGGTGGTGCTTTCCTAGCAGTACAATTTCCTCCACGACTTCCGGGAGAGCCTGGCTGCACACCTGGCAGCGAAGGAGCCGGTGCTGAGATCGGCGTCGCGGTAGCTGATCCTGCCAGGGGCACCTTTGTGTCTGTGTGCAAAACTCCTGGGCAAGACAGCTCTCTCCTGACCTTTCCTCAGTGCCACTGCCTGGGTGACACAGCTGCTCCCTTCCAAATCCGTGTGTAAAGTATTGGGACGGGGAAGGAAATCCTAGAGGACATGTGGCATCTTCCTCTCTTTGCTGACTTTAATACTCACTGCCTGAAAAATACGTGTACACGTGTGTTTGTGTCCATTGCTGTTCTGCTGGTGTAAAGGAGCTGGATAAAAACAACAGCTCTGGAGCTGTTTAAAAACACCCTCACACCCACAACTCTGCTGCAAAGTCGTCAAGCTGGAGCACTCACCTCTTACGAGCTCGTAACAACTCATTCTGAAATGTCACAGTTGTGCTCAGTGTGTTGAGGGGTGTTTAGGAAGGAGTCTCCTCATTCCAAAAGCAGGAGGTGTTGCACCACAAATCTGGGACAAACCTGGGGGGGTTGTAGGTGACTGTGGCAGGCAGACTCTGCTGCAGCTGCGTGGGTGAGCTGGCACAGCCCTTCTGCCTGCTGCCACCACACAGAGTAAACAATCAGCTGTGGGCTGGAGGATCTCACAGAACACTCCTCTAACAGTCCCCAGCCCTCCTGTTCCACTGTCTCCATTCATAAAAGAAGATGGAACAGCTCCTGGTTTTTGATAAAGTTCAGGATTTTGATAGTTCAGGACCTTCTCAAGTGAGAAGCTGAGACACGAGACTCCACACAGCACCAGGGGGTTGAGTACAAGCCCCTGCTTTGTGAACTCCAGAATTTAACTTTTAACACGTTTGAACCCAGACATCTGAGCACAAGGACATTTCTGCAGATTAATTAATTAGTGTTTACTGCCATTCCCTTCCCAGCTCTTTGGCAGACAACAGGGACTTTTCCAGTTTCCATAACATGGAATCATTTACAGCAAATACCCTGCTCCAAATGTGCTTCGGTACTTAATCCTTGCAACGAATGGATTTCTGATATTAAACATTTATCACATGACTCAGCAGGAAACTTGCTGAGGGAGAGAGAAACGTTCTTTATTTTCTCCATAATCTTTTGCCTCCTGGAACTCCAAAAACAACGATCAGCTCCACATTTTGAATGCCAAAGGCCTGGTCCTCCAGCAAGGCATCACACAAGGGCCACTCCAACCCTGCTGGGACACAAGGGTGACGTTGCTGGACACGGGATGTGTCACCCACACCGGGCAGCTGGGAATCTCATCCATCTGCACCCCACGTTCCGTTAAGGCTGGGCAGCAGCAGGACAGGGCAAACACTGTGGTAAATATCCCTGGGCAAAGCCCCCACGGCTGGAGGGGCTGCAGGAGCAGCTCAGTCAGGCCTGCATTGTTTATTCCAGTGTGGAATTTGGCTCAAAGCAGCCCAAATGCCAAGGGAACGAGAAGTTTGCTTAAAAGGCTGAGGAGAGCCAGGGGCTACAAACAGCCAGTCTCGTTTCCATAATGGATTCATAAATGTACAAACATAAAGGTTTAATGAGCTTTGCTTCCACAGGCTGAAGTCATCTCTTACCTCTCTGGAGGAGCCAAGCAGCAGAAAAATAAAAATTATCCAATAGGAACAATATTTGTGAGTTCCCAGAAAAGCCTTTCAAAAATTCTGTGAAAAGCTAAAAATTATGATTGCACAAGGAAAAAAAAATCATGGAATGCTGAAGGCTTGAGCAGTAAGGGCCCGGGAAATGCCCAATAAATGCAAGGAAATGTGAGAAAAACAATTTTATGTACAAAGCAATAAGCTGTCAGGACTATTATTACTTAGGAAAGAGAATTTGAAGTTATCACAGCCTGAATTCTTTTAACCCCACTATACTTTAAAAAACTAGAAACTGCCACTCTACATCCCCTGGGAATCCAAACTTCGTGTGATAATAGCTTAAAAAAGAGAATAGTTGTGGAGGAGAAAGGACAGTCCCAAAGCTATGGCAGGACTTCCAACCAGAGATCAGAGACTTCTCCACCTTGATGAGTGACAGGAGGGAGGTCAGTTCATTCACACCCAGCACAAATAAGTTAGAAAGGGGGACATCTGCACCATGTCCTAAAAAAGGAGAGTTTAGGGTCACTAAGTGAAGTTTGGCAGAACTGTTAAATACCCATTTTTTACACACAGCAATTCCATTGCAGAACTCACCGTCTCAGCTGTGGCTGCCCCTGGATCCCTGGAAGTGTCCAAGGCCAGGCTGGATGGGGCTGGGAGCACCCTGGGACAGTGGAAGGTGTCCCTGCCATGGCAGGGGGTGGAATGAGATGGGATTTAATGTCCCTTCCAACCCAAACCATTCTGGGATCCTGTGATCTTCCACACCAGGCCATAAAAGTGCTGAAATAGCAACTGAACTGATGGCAGAAAAGCCATTCAGAGCTTTTCAAAGCGCCAAAGCCCACTCAGGACATCTGTAACTCACAAATGTCCAAATTTCTCACTCTTCAGGCAGATACTCAACGCCTGCCCTGTTTCATTTTCCTTTCCTCAGCCGTTGCCACTGCCCAACACCAGTGTTGGAATATCTGGATTTCTGGTGGAACCCAGTGCAGTCATTCATACAACTTTTATTGCCTTTAACACCCAAGAGACCCAAAGTGAACAAATACACAGTTTATGCAAAAAAAAAGTTTTACTAGAACGGGGAAACTGCATTGTTCTCCAGCACAGGTAAATGAAAAAGATTCCTAATTATTACTCGTAAATGAAGCAGCTGTTCACAGTCACAATTTACAATGCAATATTTATCTGAAACATCCTCCCCTGTGCCATCTGCTATCTAACTTCATGAAAAAAAGCAGGAAATCAGAGCTTCCCTTTTCCAGAGGTAACTCGATTCCATGTTCTATCTTTAAAGGGAATGCAATTATCCACTGTAAAACAAATGACGAACACAGTGAGGATCTGCTGAATTTAAAAACAAAACAAAAGGCACCAGATAAAAAGAAGTGTTGCTGAATTTGAGATTTGTTTTTTATTATCATTTATTGCACTAAGGAACAGCAGGGCAGTTTCACAATCTCACTTTCTGCTTAGAAAAAGTCTGTAGTATTTACTACTCTTAAACCCAAGAGTGTTTCATCATTGGACTTGCTAAACGTTGGAGGTTTGTCCGTTTGTTGACCAGACAGCAGACATTAAAAAAAAAAAAATCATTTAAATTCATTCCTTCATGGACAATCCAGCTTCTCCTACCACAATGACACAGGCTCGAGATTAAAGCAGGGTTAATGTTTGGAGAAGATACAGAAGGCTCTGGACCATGCACATACAGGGGAAGATTAACCAGACAGAAAAAAAAATAAACCAAAACAGAACTATTTTTGCAACTGTGTCCATGGATTAATATCCTAAGACCAACGTCACCTATGGGCAAAACACAGCATTCCAGTCCTTCCCAAGCACTTGGAGCCAGGGCTGATGGGAGAGTGAGGAGTGGGATACACAAGTCCAAGTGAGCCCCTACAAAGCCCATCCTACAGAGAATCCCTAGGGAACTAAGGCTGGGAGTAACCAACACCTACTCGAAGGTTATGGCTGTTCCTTATGGAGTGCAAAGTCAAAACTTGTCAAACCCCAGTCATCTTTATATTAATTTACACATAATTCATTAATTTCAGCGTCCCAGTAAAATATAAGAAAACAGTCTTTCCACAGGTATAAAATGTGGAAATGTTTTAAAAATAGGGGAGTCATTGTTTTCTAACTCAATTGTGAACATCAGGTTCCAGATCTAATCTTGGTCAGAGGTTCTTGTTGTAAAGAATCCACGTTTTTTGTGGCTTTTGCATGCACTTAACTGGAACAAAGCTTGCTGAATGTCTTCTTAAGAGCTCACCAGAACATAAATCATGCTGCAAAAGAAAATAAAAATATTAAGATGCATCATTTTGATTAGTGTTACACATTTAATTATAAAAGTGTGTATTACAAGGAACAAGTCCACGTGGGATATGTGGATTGTGACTGAATATCTGACACAATGACTCTTCTACTTTTGACTTCAACAAAATCACATTTACACCAAACACTTTCCTCTGAAAACAATTTTTCAGCTTCTTAATGACCTTACCCCTGGGGGGTTTATTGTATAATGCTTAACAAAAGAAAACCTTGGAGCTTTTCAGTCTACAGTCATGGAACAGAGATACAAAATAGTAATTCTGGCCAAATTAGGATTTGCGTTTTAAAGCAGAATCAGTGGTGAATGTGGATTCTTTTCCAGGAAAGTTGGGACTGTAGAGGATCACACAGATTCCCAGCACTTCTGGGGTTGGAAGGACCTTGTAAATCATCTCATTCCAACCCCTGCTCTGGGCAGGGAGACCTTTGGCTGGGCCAGGCTGCTCCAAGCCCCAATGTCCAGCCTGGACACTTCCAGGGATCCAGGGGCAGCCACAGCTTCTCTGGGCAAGCTGTGCTAGGGCCTCCCCACCCTCACAGCCAGAAATTCCTTCCCAATATCCCATCCATCCCTGCCCTCTGGCAGTGGGAAGCCATTCCCTGTGTCTCATCACTACACACCCTTGTCCAAAGTCCCTCTCCAGCTCTCCTAGGCTCCCTTCCAGCACTGGAAGGAACATACTCCTATGGACAACATTTCTCTGCTGCACTGAGCCAAAACTCCAGACTGAAGAGGAAAACTTACCCATATAGATAGTAAAAAAAAGATAGAAGGTAGAATGCTAATTTGCACCATCCTTCTTTCTGGCAATAGGCTAAAATATCTGCATTCATGATGGTCGTAGGATCGTAGAGCCCCGGGCCACTCATCACAGGTCTGCTCATGTACCTGGAATGAGCACAGGCAGGAGTGGGGTGACAGCCCTGGGAAAGGTGGTCCTGCCCCCCACCCACCAGGGAATACCAGAACTGGGACAAGGAGTGACACCTTCACAGAGAAGGAGAATGGAATTGCCACCTCCACTGGCATTCCACACTGGGAATTGTCTCCGTGCACTCTGACACGTCAGCGACTTTAACACACACAACACAACTCAATTCTTGCATGGCACAGGAGAATAAAAAATAAAAACACCTGAGAAAGCCAGGTGATGGCTCTTATTGAACAGCCATGACCTGAACTTTCTCAGAAAGCATCTGTGTTTTCCCAAGACACAGAACACTGGACAGGAACACGGCAACAGGAGAATGAGCAACAATTCATGAGCACAACAGACTCGCCAGAATTACCTCCAAATATGATAAGCCAACAAGGGCATATTGAGACCCAGTGTGAGCCACTCTGCTGCACAGAGAAACATGACACAGAAGAATGCATGGATGAGGTACTCTGGAAGTACAAGCTGCAAAAGAAAAAGATGAGTTAGGAGTTTGAACTACACAAAGCAAAACATGTGGTGTTTCAGCTACTTTGGAGGTGAGCAATTGGTTAAAAATATTATTTAAAACCAACACTAACAAGAAAAAGAGTGTGGAATGTGAAAGCAGCAGCCAGCACTATGTGCCTTGCTGTTTTCACATTATATTCATGAACCAAGTAGAAAAATTTATAAGACTAAATGGACAGATCAATACTTTTTTATTGCTTCTATTAAATTAAGATTCCACGCTTGATGCGTGACACTCAGAAGAGATCACTGAGATATTTCTGCTCATGCAACAGAGAAATATCAGTAGGAAACATGCTCTGCAGAACAATTTATAGGCAAAAAGATGTTTGTGTTTTCCTGTTTTACAGCTTTGTTTTGGTCTTCACAGACACAGAACTTTTCAAAGTCGAATTATTCCCAAAATGTAACACCCCAAGCAGAGTTTCATCCAACCAAACCAGCGGTGCCGTGGTCACACACACAGGTCTGCACAGAGGAGCTGCTCTGCACAGACAGTTTGGGGGGAATTGGGCAGTTTTCCCTCACAGGTTCCCACTGTGCATGCTTTACAGCCTCATGCTTCCAGCAGAAGCCACAGAGCTCAGTATCAGGGTACCACGGAATCACAGGGAGCATGGAATGCTGCGTTATTAGTGTTGTTAATAGGAACAACATGGAGAGCTACAGAGAGTCAACACATGCAAGGAGCTGCAAAATCTCACACCCAACACACGAGCTAAGCTTCTACAAGTCACCCCAAAGTGCTGCTATTTACTGCTTTAACACCACGTTCAGAAGGAATCACACAAATCAGACGGGTTTGGCTTGGAAGGGACTTTAAAGCCATCCAGTTCCACACCTTCCACTACCCCAGGTTGCTCCAAGCCCGTCCAGCCTGGCCTTGGACACTGCCAGGGATCCAGGGGCAGCCACAGCTTCTCTGAGCACCCTGTGCCAGGGCCTCCCCACCTCACAGCCAGGAATTCCTTCTCAATATCCCATCTAACTCTACCCTCTGGCAGTGAGAATCCATTACCCCTTGTTCTGCCACTCCAGGATCTTGTCCCCAGTCCCTCTCCAGCTCTCCTGGAGCCCCTTTACGCCCTGGAAGGGGCTCTGAGCTCTCCCTGGAGCCTTCCCTTCTCCAGGCTGAACACCCCCAGCTCTCCCAGCCTGGCTCCAGAGCAGAAGCAGCAGACCTGTAAAGCTTCTGTCTTCTCAACTCAGGCCCAGTAAAACTTCTTGTGCAAAACACCCCATTTCTACCCAAAGGTTTAAACTGTACACACACAACACACTCTGCCCCTCTTTTTGTGCAATATGATTAACATTGCATGGGATGATTACAAAGTTTCAGTGGTTTCTAATTTTTTACATCTTCTTTTAAAGTCCCAAAATACCTTCCTAGAAGTCTAAAATCTACCAACAAACATGCTCACCACCTACTTTGCTACAGCATTCTGCTTCTCTAAATGAAGAATATCAAACAAAGCAAACTTGCATCAACACCACTGAAATTCAGATGTTGTATACAAAATGTTTCAAGTAAATATTTTCATCCAGATCCTTCTTTGCATACTTACCATTTACACATGGCAATTATTTACAGCAGAACAACAACCACCCTGTCCAACACACAATGCATTTGGCAGCCTGCTCAGACAGATTCACCAGGCCTGAAAAATCTGTATTTATTTACCAACACATCTCAAAACACGTTTTTCTTTTCTCTTGTTTATTGCACCCTACTCCCACACCGGAATACCTGCCTCCTTCCAATCTCCCCCACTTGATCCTCCCTGCCTGTCCTAAAGAAAAATGAATTACATCAGATCCTGCCATATTTATCACAGAAGTGAGGGAGGATGGATCTGGTTGCTGAGAACAGACACGACTGTAACAGCAGCAGGGAAGAGAAGAAATCAGCAGCGTACTAAGGAGTTACTATTTTAGGCTGATCTTCCACGGAGGTGCCTCAGTTCCTGGCAGGATCTTTGTTTCTTTGTACAGGAAAACAAGTCACCTGTGTGTTTGTCCAGCACCATGTACCAGATCCCCTCAAGAGCCTGAGCTCCACTTCTGGGGGCTAATCTGCTCCCACAGGAACAGCCAATACGAAGTTATTTCAGACTTCCTGCTCACAAAGCTGCCGTGTAAAGGACACTCCATGCACATGGGGCAGCAGAAGGTTAATATTTGGTTAAACATGCACAGTTTTACACTACTGAGGTTGCAGTAAGGTCATAATGCATCAATGTAATGAGAGTTGGCCTCTCCCACACTGCAGCAGAGATGACTGGAACAGACCAAGCAAGGGAAACTGTTAGATGCACAGCTCTCCTAGCAGCAAACCTCCTCTGCTCCTCCCCACCCCTCCTCACACTGAAATATTCATTTTAATTTGTGTGCTGTATATCTAACAAACTCTTTCTTTCCCCCCCAATTACTGTAAATTCATTTTTTGTTGCACATTTTACTCAAAACACACTAAAGCCACAGTTCAGGCCACGCTGCTGTGCTGCCCCTGCATCCTGCCTCATCCTGGGCACACACAAAGGAAAAGCCATGAGAAATGCACAAAATGCTGCAGGATCAACCTCTGTGTTCTTTAAAACACCTCCCTGATGCTGCTGGCCTGGAAGAGATGCAGGCAAACAGTTTGCCTCAAATTCTTTTCCTAAGCCAAGGAGTGTCCGAGTTGCACCCGAGAGAGGACACTGGGACACACCCCTGACCCTGGAACACGGAACAGAGAAGTCAGGATAGCACCTTCCACCTTCCACTCACCTAAATCCTCACAAAACAGATCACAACTGACTTGGTCAATGCTTTAAAAAACCCCAAGTATTCTCCTCTAATCTGAATTCAGTGAATCTGTTTTGTAAAACACAATTTATTTCTGCCTGAAGTTATTTTCTGACACCTAACAGGCATGTAACAGTTTTCCCCACGTTGCCGGGTAAGCAAGCAGAATTGGTTTGGCACAAAATACGGAAATCCATGAGGTTGTTATAAACCCCAGTGAACAAATAACGAGCAGATGAACAGGCAGACTAAACAGAACAGCTTAAAAGTATTACAAATGTTCCTAACAAAATGAAAGGGAAGATCAAAAACATGAAACTGAAAAGCAGTACACACCTTTAATGCAATTTTGACTCTTTTAATCTTTTTGACCTTTTCAACTGTCTTTGTGCCGAAAATGTGGAAAGCAGATTGAAAGAATGTTAGTATGACAGCTGACAAGATCACCAACAGATTAATAACAGTCAGAATATTCAACTTGAAAGTAAAGAATCAGACAAAGAATTTCCCTAGAACTTCTTTCAACAGTGAGGGCCTCTCAACCCAGATGCAATTCTATTGCCCAGGCTGATTGCATCAAGATAACACCAAAAATAATAAATACACATATTTATTTAGCAAAACAAAATGTGCAGTGGGCTACTTACAGGATTGAGTGTATTACATTGGTCTATGGGGTTCTTGTAATCAGTCTTCAGTTCATCGAATGCTATAATCTAGAGGGAAAAAATGAAAGAGCTTTGATTCCCCAGAAGCAATTGTGTATTTTATCCATGAAAAGTAGCATTTTGGCACAAACTGCTACCTTTGTTCTCAGCACACCTAAGTTCTGCCTTCATAAACTCACAGGTAAGACAGATGTGAAACAGGTTTTACAAATACGAAAGCAGAAGATTCTTCAGATATTCAAAACCTCTGACTACTCTCCAACTTTTTATCTCCCCACCTGTAATGAATTTCCTACATCCCCTCCAACAGGTTTCAACCCCACTCACTGTGCAGACCCCAAACCTCACCCAGGACTCTCTTGGTGGCCAGCAGGAACCTGGCATAGAGTTCCTTAATCCAGAAAAAGCAACAGCAAGCTTAAAAGCCGACAGATATTTTTCTCATTGTCAAAGTAAATGCTGAGCCCACGTATATCCCAGAATCACAGAACTGTCAGGAGTGGAAGGGACCTCTCACCCACTCCAACCTCCCTGCCTAAGCAGGATCTCCTAGAGCAGGTTAGATCTCCAAAAAGTGCATCCATTAAAAAAAAAGAAAAAATGTACAACGGTCTAAAAATAAAAAAAAATAAGATGCAGCATGAAATACAAAAGGCACTTGGACACAAATGTCCTGCCAAGCATCGCATCCTCCCCCAGAGCGCCTCATCTCAGCCAGGGTCCTGTGGGCTGCTCTCCCTGTGCCAGGCTCCAGGGGGAAATCACACAACCATGGACTGGCTTCGGCTGGAAGGGACCTCAAAGATCACCCAATTCCAACCCCTGCCATGGGCAGGGACACCTTCCACTGTCCCAGGCTGCCCCAAGCCTCGTCCAACCCGACCTGGAACACTTCCAGGGATCCAGGGGCAGCCACGGCTTCTCTGGGCACCCTGTGCCAGGGCCTCCCCACCCTCACAGAGAACAATTCCTTCCCAATATCCCATCTACCCCTGCCTTCTGTCAGCGGGAAGCCACTGCCCCTTGTCCTGCCACTTCATGCCCGTATAAAAACCCATTTTATCCGCAGCGAGGCCGATTCCCGCTCCGAGGGCGGTTCCGGATGCGGTTCCCCCGCTCCTCGGCGGCTGTCCAGGGCCGCCCTGGGGGCTCTCCGGGGCCCTTCCCCGGGCGGTCCCCGCTGCGCGGTGCCCGCACTCACATGCC